>JARHVA010000944.1:3047500-3647500 GCA_037957365.1 Torreya grandis
AAAAACTTGCTTTGGGTGAAAAAATATGTAAACAATACAAAAGATCTCTTGAAAATAAAAAAGTACCGATATTTGTTGTTCATTTCAACATTAGAAGAAATAAAAAAAATGTTATTGTAAATAAATTAATATTTTTAGAAGAAAGATTGGTTGATTTAAGAATGCCATTTACACAAATATGAGAACTTGGCTATAAATGCTCACAACAAGAATAATTATAAATGTTTCAATTGACTTTGATTAGATCCAAAAAGTATTTCTTATAGAAATGAATGAGACATAAATAATTCCAATCAAGACAAAATGTAAGTTAAAATACAAAAATTCATATTTAACAAGAAATGTAACGTCTGCACATGTCATGAAAGAATTGTCACAACTTTATTGAGTTTCATTGTACAGGCAACAAAACATTACTATTGATGAAGCTTAGAAAAGAAGATTATACATATATATATATATATATATATATATATATATATATATATATACATATATATATATATATACATATATATATATACATATATATATATATACATATATATATATATACATATATATATATATACATATATATATATATACATATATATATATATATACATATATATATATATATACATATATATATATACATATATATATATATACATATATATATATATATATATACATATATATATACATATATATATACATACATATATATACATACATATATATATATATACATATATATATATATATATATATACATATATACATATACATACATATATATATATACACATATATATATACACATATATATATATATACATATATATATATATATATATATAAACTATTACCGATGTTATGCCTATTGAGGATGACAAATCTAACACATATGAAAATGAATCAGAACCTATTATTGAATATTTGGTGCATATTTTTTCTAAAGCATAATTGATACATGATATGCAAGATGAGATCATTGAAATTGACCTATAAGAAGATTTCAAATCATTATTTCTATTTGAAAACAAACTCTCAACGTAGATGAGCTTCCCAACTTTATTCTATGGTTTTAGTCATTCTCAAGATATGATAGATAAAATGTCATATCAAAAATTAACAAAATGGAAGATTTTTTTACAAATAAAATGATATTGTAACTCACATAACTAACACATTTTTCAAATCTATTAAAATCATTATACATCAGGTGTCATCTTGTGCTTTGATATGCATACGTAAAGGTGAATTAAAAGACAAAAAACTCTATGTCGGAGATGTTTGAAACAAAGATAGTATTAAAAAAAAATTAAAATTGCCAATAGCCTATAGAGCTTTCAATTAGTCCCACCAACATTTTTTACTACTATAACAACTTTTGAACTTTGTTGGAAGCTTTGTGCCATGCATTGAAAAAATTGACTCCCACAACAAATAATAAACACAAAGAAATAATTGAAGAAGACAACATTGACACAATGATTAAAAAAACCATGTTCTATGTAGTCTTATTTTAATGATAAATTCAATGCATTCAAAAAATTATTGTTACAAAATAAACAATTGTTTGGAAAGGTTTTGGATTTTCTTTTTGTGCCTAAATTTTAAAATAGAGGAAATAAGGCTTTATATTTCATGCTCTGTGTACATGATGCACCTATATATGGAGATTGATCCAATACTAAAATTGAAAATTTTGTAGACAAATACATATCTTGTGATTCAACATTTTTTAATAGTGATTTGGCTAGAATGCAAACACATCATCATTCAAGCATGTGCAAAAAGTATAGAAATTATCATTATGAATTCAATTTTTCATTGCCTCTGATGCGAAAAACTAGAATATTAGAGCCATTAGATGGAACCAAGGAGCTATACAAAGAGAATGCCACAAGAATTTTTTCTCAACTTGAGCAAAAAAAGTATAGCAAAGACACAACATTCAAGATGTTTTTGTAAGAAAAAAAACTTATCTAAAATAAGATACATACTTTCATTGTGATCTCGTATTTCATGTCCCATCATAATGCTAAAAAGACATCCATTGAATACTTAGATAAGTGCATTTATAAAAGAGCTCTCAACATTTTGGTATGCTAACACAATTGCACAATTCATTCTTGATGCATATGTTGTTGAAACACATTATTGATCTTATATGATAAAGTTCGATCATACACTAATGAATGCATTTCACAAATTGTGTGATGAAACTACTCATAGCAAATACAACAAACTACAAGCTATTAAAAATTTGATAAATATGCTTCTACAACACCAACAAATGTCTAATCACTAGGACATTCACATTGTACTATCATTGCCTTTACATCATAGTTCAAGGAATACAATTTTCATAAACACAACGTCAAAGATAAAAAGAACTTACATTTTGAAATTTTAAAAACTATTAGTACAAAATCCAGACACTTCATAAGACATAAAATGTGGTCCTATAGAAAAATATGTTACAAGGCCAATGCAGTTAGAACACATATGCTTGGCTGAATTTGTGGCATATCACCTAGGTAAATATACAAATAATAAAAAATGAAAAAAAAACATGCGTCATTCGACATGTTATATACAATATCCACATAGATCTTGAAAAATATTAAAGAGAAAAATGATGTTGTTTATATATTATCATGACAGTGAAGAGACACTGAAAAAAACTTCAACGCGTGGACTAATGCATATCTTGCTCATAAGACTCAAATAAAAATAATTGAAATCATGCTTATTGCAAAGTCCATAAAAAAGTGGGGCAATATTGACACTGCAACAAAGAATCTAGATATTACTTCTAGCTCTTTGTTTGCTATTGTTGACAATAAAAAAGGTAAATTGAGAACAACATTGATGTATATGACATAGGCTGTGATTTGCATTGCATAAAAAACCATAAACTAATTAACAATTAACATTAAAAAATGTTTCAAACAACCAAACATCCTTTTTTAATTTGTAGAAAAGAATACGTAAACTTGTAGAAATAACTAAACAAAGAATAATAAGTTATTGTCAAAGACATTGCAATCAAAAAAGTGCTAGAACTAGACAACCCAATTTATTTATTTTTAACAAGAGTAGTAGGCATAGGAAAAATATTTACTATGAAACTAATATATGAAACTTTGGCGCAAATCTACAACAAGGAACTTGAAAGTGATCCTTTGAAAATAAAATCTTCGATTATTTCATATATTGGAAAAACAATATACAATGCAAATAGTCTAACTTCACATTATGTTTTTCACATTTCATATACATCTACATGGATGATGTCATTAAACTCAAACACTTTGGATACATTGAGAAAATACTATCAATAACTGCATATGTTGCTTATTGATGAAATATATTTACTAGGAAGTCAAATACTTTGTAATATTGAGAAAATACTTCGATAAATAATGCATACACCCACAAAACTATTTACAAACATTAACATTATATTCATTGGCAATTTTTATCAAACAGAGCCTATTTGAAATAGGTGGGTTTTTCAATAGCCATTGTTGTATGGAGAAAAAACCCCATACACTTTTTGGTTTGACAATGTAAAGTGATTTCAACTCCAACACGTTATTCGACAAATTGACATTTAATTTATTTCCATCCTGAACCGTATCAAAACTTGTCAATAGACAATATCAGACATTAAATACTTGAATAATGCATGTTATAGATCTTCTCTTTATGAACCAACATTTCCATACTTATTTCATAAGAATGATGATTTTAAAAACACAATTCCAAAATGTTTACACTGTCAGGATCTAACAGCTCCTAAGAGCACAATTGATTACCTTTGTATAAGCAACTAAACACGGAATTAAACTAGAATTAACAAGTAACTAGAATTCAAAAATAGCACAGAATATGAGAGACAATACAATCTTGTATTAATACTCTTTTAGAAGGAAATACAATGAAGAGATGCCACACTCTTCCCACACCTCTTAGGCTCCCACACCTCTAGGGCATACAATAATTCTCCTTCAAGAGTTCACTCTCTCAATTATGGTCACAACAAACAACTCAAACACAGAGTTATTGTTCACCTCCACCAGTCAGTAACAATACTGCTAGCCCACCAAGTACTCAAAGTACTCCAAGTAGATCTCTCTGATCTTGCATAACCTACAAATCAAATGAGACAATACTTACCATGTAGATCTTACCTAATCTTGAAACAACCTGCAGATCAACTGATCTTATAATTGGAAGGATCTCGTCCTTGTCCTTAATTACAATACATCCTCATGGGTCTATTAAATAGATTCCATACAAATAATAATTATAAACTCAGACTCAAGACTCAAACTAGTCTTTACATGCAAACACTCAGACCTTCCTAGAATAGACCAAGTCTAATTCTGGAAACGCATGCAAATTGATGCACCCACACATAGGTGACCGACATCGGTCCTTGTCTATCTGGGGATGACCGACGTCGACTGATCCTTGACCAATGTCAATTGCTCTGGAACTAGATATGACTGACGTCAATTGATCAGATCGATGTCGGTTGCTCTGCCACTCAGCAACCTCCTCCATTGTTTGCATCAGTGAAGCTTTTAGCTCCACAACTTAACAATCTCCCACTTGGAGATAAACAGCTGCACCTGTACCTGTATAGCAACGTCTTTTAATTTGTTTCTTGGCTTGTATCCCTCTTCAAGTTCAGTCTTGAAGACCAACCACCACACAACCTGTGGTGCAACTCTTGTCATCCAAGCAACCTGCCATATCTGCATCTACATACCCATGTAGAGAAGTACTTGACCCTGCATAGCATGTATACCTACTGCTGGTCCCTCTCAAATGCCTGAGAATCCACTGAATTGCTTTCCAGTGCTTCTTTCTTGGATTGGCTACAAACTTGCTGACAACTCCCACTGATTGGGCAACATCAGGTCTAGTACACATGTACTTGACCTCATCATGTGATTTGGGACACTATTCTGTGAACTGTCGATCTATAGGTGTGCTCACCGGTTCTACTTCCTGCATCTTGAACCTCGCCACTACCTTATTCACACAATCATCTGAAGACAAAATCAACCTATGATCTTCCATGTCTTTAGAAATACTCATGCCAAAGAATTTTTTTGTTGCTTCTAAATCCTTCATGGCATACCTCTAAACTAACTTTACCTTTAGCTCAGCAATCTCTTGTATGTGTGACCCTACAACAAGCATATACACTACATATAGTAACAGGATAATGTAGCTAATATCATCCAATTTTGTAAAGAAAAAACAATGGTAACATTGACATTAACTAAAGCCATGCTTTGTCATACACCTGTCAAACCTTAAACACCATTGTCCTGTAGCCTATTCAAGACCATATAACTTGGCCTTCTGTCTCACATGTCCATTCTCTCCTTTCTTTAACCTAAGAATCCATTCATCTTTCAGTGCTTTCTTTTCGACTGGTAACTCCAAATCTCTCATTTGGTTCTTCTCCAAGGAATCACATTCCTCATTCAGCCATGCTCCCACTGTTTCTTGGATTTTACCTGCATTGCCTCTTCAAAACTTCCTGGTTCTTGACCATTAGTGAGCAACAAGTAGTGTAAAAAGGGGAATAACAAATTTGAGGCTTACTTACCCTTTCAGTCCTCCATATGGGCATTTGAGACTCCTTGACAGCTTGATGTCCGCCCAAAATCCGTTCTGACAGTGACCGATGTTAGTCACCCCTCAGTCTGCACCCGACTGACATTGGTTCCATGCAACCGACCTGAATACCGACGTCAGTTCCCTGACTGACATCGATGTCCACTTGACCGATGTCGATGTCCACCTGATTGACATCACCAACTCTGGTCTGCACATGACTGACATTGGTGCCTACCTGTTCGATGTCGATTCTCTCCTGACTGATGTTGGTAACTGTGTTTTCCTGTGAGTGATGACTTTCACCCACGAGCACACTTTGGATCATCCCCTTGTCTAAATTGTGCTACTCAGAGTTATTCAGCCCCTTGAGTTGATCTCTATCTGTCATCTCCTCCATGAAAACCAAGGCTTTCTAGTTCTTAAGTTTGTCAAAGACATCAGACTTTCTCTTAAGAACATGCATCCCCTTCTTACTCATGTGACCAAGCCTATAGAGCCACATCTTTGATAAAACAGAAGGAGAATCAGTAATACAAGTAGATAGATAAAGAGTACCTACTTTCTTACCACATGCTAATTTAAGTGCATCCGCTGTGAGAGTTACTGTGCATCCCTCATCACCCAACTTTCCTGAAATTAGACTCCTCTTCAGGACTAGGACCTGCATGACATCCTTCAACACCCATGTGTTGCCCGTCTACAATTTCAGCTGCACTTCCCCTTTGCTAACAATTTGACAAGGCTCACCAACCCCTAAACAAATCTTTCCAAAGTCTCCAAAGACATAATCATGGAAAAATACTCTATTTGAGGTTGCATGGAAAGAGGCAACAAAATCTAAAAACCAAGATTCTACTTTATCCAAGGAACATACAAGAGCATCCTGTGCAACAATACCTGCAACATCTGCTTCTTCATTTACTTCATGCTGATCTTCTACCAACCAACAATCTTTCTTTACCTGCCCTTTCTTTTGATAATTCAGTAATTGATTATTTTTGCTATTGAATTCCTCCATTCTTAGCTTACTTTCTTCTGTCATTGCTATACTCCCACTCCAACAAAAACCCCTGTGAATGACCTGTAATCAACAAACACTTAACACACTCTGAAACCAAGGTGTTAGTGAACCAAGCTCTACCACTTGTTAGTGATCCTAGCTCTAATACCACTTGTCAGGATCTAATAGCTCCTAAGAGCATAATTGATTACCTTTGTATAAGCAACTAAACATAGAATTAAACCAAAATTAACAAGTAACTAGAATTTAGAAATAGCACAGAATATGAGAGACAATACAATCTTGTATTAATACTCTTTCAAAAGGAAATACAATGAAGAGATGCCACACTCTTCCCACACCTCTTAGGCTCCCACACCTCTAGGGCGTATAATAATTCTCCTTCAAGAGTTCACTCTCTCAATTACAGTCACAACAAACAACTCAAACACAGAGTTGTTGTTCACCTCCACCAGTAAGTAATAATATTGCCAGTCCACCAAGTACTCAAAGTACTCCAAGTAGATCTCTCTGATCTTGCACAACCTACAAATCAAATGAGATAATACTTACCATGTAGATCTTACCTGATCTTGCAACAACCTGTAGATCAACTGATCTTACAATTGGAAGGATCTCTTCCTTGTCGTTAATTACAATACAGCCTCATGGGTCTATTAAATAGATCCCATACAAACAATAATTAGAAACTCAGACTCAAGACTCAAACTAGTCTTTACATGCAAACACTCAGACCTTCCTAGAATAGACCAAGTCTAATTATGGAAACACATGCAAACTGATACACGCACACACAGGTGACCAACGTCGGTCCCTATCTGTCTGGGGATGACCAACGTCGGCCGATCCCTGACTGATGTTGGTTACTCTGGAACTGGATATGACCGACGTCAATTGATCAGACGGACGTCAATTGCTCTACCACTCAGCAACCTCCTCCATTGTTTGCATCAGTGAAGCTTTTAGCTCCACAACTTAACATAGGCTTCTCAAGGAATATAATTATACATTAAATGTTATTGACAAAAAGATGAATTTTTATGATGAAATCATTACAAATAGTCAAAAGAATTATTTTCCTGAAACAATTATTTTGAAACTAAATATATTACTGGATTGGTTGGTGGAAACTATGATATACAAGATGTAATAATAAATAGCGTTGATGTAATTATCAAGCATTATATACCTAGACAACTAGACATAATTTGGAAATAATTCAATGACATTAAAATTAGAGCACTGTAATGCAAAAAAATGCAAAGCTTCTACAGTGACCAAATTCCCAAAAATTAGATGTCAATAACAATAATTTCAAGCAAAAATTATATTAATAAACTGATGGCCACCATATTGAATAGTTTCTAATACAAATAACATATGCTTGAACAATACATATATCACAAGGCCTTGTAATGGATGCATTAGCATTTGATCTTTCTAGTGTCAAGTGTCATGGACTTGTTTATACTACACTTTCACGAGTAATAAACATTAAATCATTGAATCTTGTGAATAAGTTACAACCTAAGAACTTTGTAATATCTAATAAATTAAATGTTCAAATGCAAAGATTACAAATTTTTGCACAGTGACTGTTGATTTTTATAAATATCTCTAAGATATATAATAGTCTCACTATTTTCTCATTGAATACATGGAATTTGTAATTGCATCTAGAAAGCATAACACATGACTATGAACTTATGAATGCAAACATTCTATGTTTCCAAGAAATAAGAACTATGCAAATAGAAAATACTTATGTTCTTACACAAAATTTTGATTGTCGCTTGTTAATGAATGTGCATGAGATAATGTCATGGTTTATAAAAAAGAATTGCATTGAAAAACGATAAGAAGTTTACTACACCAAACATGGAGACTATGACACATGATATATCATATTTAGATACATAAATACAAATAGTTAATATATACTTAGTCCCAAATGCACCAATAAATGATGTATTTATATTTATAGAAATAACAACTACTAATTTTCCATCTAATACTAGCTTCATGTTTGTTGGTGATTTCAGTATTGACATGATTCATCAAACAAAATTCAGACAATAACTTTTAAACACAATGCATAGACACGGTTACTCTTTGATATCCAACATTATAACAACACGTGTAGGTACTTTAATAGATCACTTTTGAATAAATATAGATATCTAGAATTTTTAATTTAGCATTTCTAATACTTATTGGATAGACCATCATGCAAGTTGAGTTCAACTTACTATCTAACAGTACAACAATAGTCATTTTTATAAATTTAAAACTTATTCTTTACCTTGTGCAATGTCATAGACGTATGACAAATAAGCTTGGAAAATAGAATTTGTGACTACCAATAATCAATAGATTTTTTTTTTTAAATGTCTAAATAAAATAGTAATGTATGCCACTTGCATTATGCATAAATCTATTATCTTTGCATTTCTATAAAATCAAAAAACATTTATGCAATTGAAAAAATATTGAAGGAAACTAGATATGGATCCAAGCATGTGCATTGATCAAGAAATAAAAATGACACAATAAAAGATGTCAAAACGATAATACATTATTCTTAGTCATCACAATTCATTATTTTCCCATGCTCTCAACTCTTTTATGTCATTATTTTCTAGTTAACAATGTCACAAATAAAAGATCTTAAATTCTTTTTCGTAATCCATAGATAAAGCTAAATATGGAAATAAAGAAACACATACATCAATAAACAAAAAATAGACCACTTATATTATGCATTTTTTTGTCTATTTTTTTCCCTTACAATCAAAATATATTTATGGATCATTAAAAAAATGCTTCCAGGAAAATGGATATGGATTTATCCAAATACATTGAACAAGAAATAGAAATAGCACAAAATAAAGCACCAAAATGATAATATTTTATTTCTAGGTGTGATAAGTTAGTGTTTTTTATCCCTAAAAATTTCTTTTTCTTGCATTTTTTTCCTCTTTAATAATCTCAAAATAAAAGATACTAATAATGTTCCTGCAATGCAAACAAAAAACTAGATTTAGGAGCAAAAGAAAATATCAACCAACAAACAGAAGTAGAGAAATAAAGATCACAAAAATGGTAATTTTTTGGTTCACCCAGCTTGCTATGGGTGCTATCATCCATAGAAAATAGTTTTTTTTTTTTTTTTTTACATGAATTTAAATTTTTCTTTGACTTTTACAACTCAAACAAAGAAAAAAATGTCATTATACGATAATAAAAAGTATTTATATTCATAACTTCAATTTCAAAACTATTGTTATAGTGCAAGTACAAGGCAAAACATGCTAGTTTCAATTATTGACATCTCAGGAAAAAAATGTTACAATGTTTTTGAAGGCAATGTATTGGTTGTATATGGTCTTGATTTCATAAATAACTTAAATTTTCCATCAAATGCATAAGTAGTGCATGCAGACCTCATTAACAAATTTTATCAATTAACAATAACTGTCAATATCAACAACAAATTAATTAACAAATTCTTATTGCACTTTTCACCTGGTAATAGTCTTTGTATCATAGAATTTTTCATAAAAATAGAAGTCAATATGAAAGAGATGATGTTGAATGTTGTATTGTATTAAACACAAACTCAAATGTGAAAAATATTACAATAGTATGCAATAAATGCAAACTCACTCCAGATATCATAGTACATGATCTTATATAATCAAATAGCACATATGTAGTAGGTTCATTAGTTGATATCATAGTTGGATATCAAAAATGATACAATCATATGAGTTCCATCTCAAATATGGTGAAACTAAAGAAGACATGGCAACTACAGGTGATAATATTGGAAGATTGTATTTATTTTTCTTCATGTTTTGAAATGTTATTTTCTTTGACTTCACATATACATATACATGTTCTTTTCTAAAATATTGACATTAAATAATTTATTTGTATCTTGTGATAAATGAAAACTACAAACATCTATATCCTCACCTTCAGGAAATATTGTTAACAACAAACACACCAATAATGTTGTATAAGATCATTGTTAGGAATGGCATCAAAGGCACTCCCTTACTTCATCCAGGATAGTCCACATTTTTAAATATATTGAATGATAAGTATATAAAAGATCATTTGAAAATTTTAACAAAAACTAATATTGAGGCCAATATCTATCCCTTACTCATTGCTTTACTGACAAGAAAAAATATTCAAAACAAACAATAAAATTTGAATACTTTCAAAATATGACAATTTGTGATTTTGATTTATAGGTTAAAGGCCTAGTAAAGGAAAAAAATGTTCATACATCACCTTTCCAACCATTCTGTAATAATAACAAACTCATGATCATGGTTAGCATGTATTTAATAAATAATCATACATATTTCACAAATTAGCAACAAAATCAAATGTGTTCATACCAACATTCATTGCAGTGCATCATACAGATAGATAATAGACAAATAAATTGCATCTTAAATCAAACACTCCTGAATGAAAAGCTCTTATAACTAATTAAAATATCTTTCGATTAATATAAACAAGACATATCAGTTGCTACATTCCAACTACATGATAGCTTCACACTTGCTACAATAACATCATCATATTTATTAGCAAGTACTGCATGCTTTTTTAGTTTTAGAAATATTTGTTGAAATTGCTTTTATGCAAAAAATGACAGCATAGACATAAAATAATGCAACAAGTTTAGTGCTCGAATTGATTACAATATCAAAATTTATTATAATTAAACAATAGGTTGGTTTTTATATGTTTGTAGTGTATTTTTTTGTGTTTGCTTTTTTATAACTAGCCATGCTAATAGAAATGGATGATCTCCTTTCTTTTTTATTTTTCTGCAAGCTACCGACCAATTGAATATATAGAACATCATGCATCTGGCATTGCAGACTATAGCATATATGTTTAAAGGTGCAATGCCAAAAAATATGTTTCTAATTTTGAAAATTATAAGGACAACACCTTTATGCATATTTTGTTACATCTGAATTGATTTTTGGTCTATAATTTTTATCACAACTTGTCATAGTTTATAAACCTAGAGATAGCAGTTACTAGTGATAGCTGGATGATGTCTAAAATAGAACTTGTATTAAATATAGTTATTTCTATTAGCTTTCAAAATATGTTCATGTGTTTTCTTTGCAACTAAATGTCATATATGACTACATTGATTTTTTTTGTAGTTTATGCATATTATTTTGTTTTTTGATCTTATTTTTACCTTGTACCATACTATGCAACTTGATCAAAACTACTATTTTGTATTGTCTACTTATGTTTATTAAATTTTAAAATCACCTCATGCTTAGATAACTTATTAATTTTGTATTCCATTGTCTCGACACAATATGCTTATGTTATATTATAATGTACACTGCATCATTTTGTAATTGTAATGCTCTTTTACAACATTTTATTAGACCATGTTCATATTAATTAAGAACTTTTTTTTATTGATTAAGTTATTATCTTTGAATTTATTCTAATGCAAAGTTTGAATACTGTGAAAAACATTGGATCCATAATCATAAAAAAAATTATGATTTGGTTATGTTTTGGTTCTATGTTTTAAGTGATCTCAACATTTTGTCATTGAATTTAAGCAGATGCTATATTAAGATGTTAGAGGTTTGTCAATGATGTCTCCAAGGTGACCAAGGTGGTTGATGAAGTGTCATGTGTGTTAGGATGACAATGACAAAGTGTGATTCAATGTTCTTGTATTATTCTTTAGTGTTTGCTTGATATAGGCAATTGATGGTTATTATTGATAGTTTGGAGAGTGATATCATATATACATGTCAGTAAAGATAAATAAGAAGTTGATGTCTTGTTAAATCTTCAATGTGTCACTTGATCATTTATAACAAGAAACATGCATCTTATAGTTTAAGAGAAGCCAGACCATCACTGTACGTCATGCAGATATGAATGAACCACAAGTTTGTGCATTTATTTATATACTTAGAAAGTCAAGTGAGGTCAAAAGATTTTATGGAATTGTTGTCTATGATGCCCAAAAGGTCCCCTATAAATTTGGACTATTGACTTATTTTATAGATCAAGTTATAAAGCTTCAAAGTTGTTCTTATAGACTATGTCACGCTAGAGACCATCAAGTTTAACTATATTGAAGTCTGAGGTTAATTAGTCATTAAATTTAATGGTGCAAATTAAATCATATATCTTGATCCAATGGTGCATGTAAAATTTAATATGTTAAATAATGAATGCACTAATGATAAGTGTTAAATTCATGGAGGTTGGATAGAAGATCAATAGTTCGTGGATGATTATGTAGTCAAAAGATTGATGGCAAAAGTTGAGTCATCAAAGAGTCAATGTGTGTAGAAGGCATGTAGAGCTGCCAAGTGGAAAAATCATGGAAGCTCTGATATAATATCAATGGTGAGCATTGCTTGATAAAGACTGGACTACTTAGAGGAGATTGATGGTGTGTATTTATCCATAGTTGCCAGGAAGCATGAGATGAAAGTAAAGTGCTTGATGTTTAGTGTCTATACAGTGACCATTGGAATTCAATTATTTAAATTTATGAAGAAAATTAGTGCTCAATTTTTGAGTCATATTTTTTGATCTAGAATGAATTTCTTGATGTAGTAAAAGGTAAAGTTTTATAGGACTTCAAGGCGCATCCATAAATGTAGATTAGACAATTTGTATGTTCGTATAATTGTAGATATTGATCTTTAAATTTTATTGTGTGTTTGACTATGTTCTGCAAGAGACCCAAGAAGAATATTTGAGTTGTTATTAATAGTATTTTGATGTTTCAAAATTAACTATCTATTAGAGAGTGTTGTAGACTCCATGAATACTATCTATATGGAATTTAGAGTTTTGACTAATCCATCTTTAGTATGAATAACTAATTAAATTTTGATTGTGTTTGATAAATTCACTATCATATTGAGTGACCATGTTGCAAGAGTGAGTTGAAAGTCTTATGAGTAGAATTGAAGAAGTAAATGAGCATGGAATTATTCTATAAGTTTATAAGACTTATGATAAGTCTTTGGTTTTCATAGTTTTCCCTTGATTAGATATGGAGTGTTGAAATAGCTTGACTGTATTTTGACTGTATATGACCAGTCTGAGTGGTCATAATGAGAGAGTTGTTTTGAGTGTTTTGAGCCTACGTGAAAGTGTCTAAGGCACATAGAGGTGTTGCAAAGATCCTGAAGGGTTCACCCATGTAATATAATCATATGGATATGTTGAATAATTGTTTGTATACTTCAGTTATATATGACAAAGTATTTTATGTATGAAGGCCTAAAGAACAAGGAGATATAATTAGTAAGTTTAAGTGTTGAGTTGGTGTT
This sequence comes from Torreya grandis, assembly GCA_037957365.1. Lineage (NCBI taxonomy): Eukaryota > Viridiplantae > Streptophyta > Pinopsida > Cupressales > Taxaceae > Torreya > Torreya grandis. The sequence goes on from JARHVA010000944.1 coordinate 3,061,523, forward strand.
CCTAGTGGAATGGACCCATGAGGGTGAAATCAAGGGGCCATTGAAGTCAATTTTGTTGTGTTCTAAGAATTGGTAAAGTGTTAAAGGGGTAATAGGTCTCCATGAGATCTATAAGGGCTACTAAGGTCTAATTGAAAGATGTAGCTACTTAAGTTTGACCCATAGATGCTATGGCCAACCTATGAGGATGTATTGAGCTATGTATTAGTGTGATAGAGGTATTAAGGGTTAAGACAAGTCTTATGGCCAATCAAGAAGATAATATTCATGAAGACTCTATAAAGAGTGAAAGCATAGGTTGTGGTGTCTAGACTTGAGTATGAAGTGTTCAGATATTATTGTGTGTATAGATCTTTGAAGGTTGTAAGAGTTATGTGGATGTATTGAGAGGCAGATTAGAGTTTGAATTGCATGTATGACCTTGTGGTCTTAATTCTAATGTTGAATTTATAGGTTTGTTGCATGACAACAAGAGAAGATGTGTAGTTTGATCCAATAGGTGGTTTTGGATACCTTGCTTGTGTATAAAGGTTTGATTGAGTAAAGAGGGTTGAAGAAGAATTTTTTACAAAGTTTCTCCATCAAATTGAGAAGCAATCAGAGTTTTAAAGTTTTACATTTCATAGATGTTGTGTTGGTGTACAACATCTTAGGCAAGTTGGTGCTTGTCATCTTTAGGGGTTGGTGATCTTTGTGAAGTAGGTGCTTCACTAAAATTTTATTTTTTTAATCATCTTATTACAAGTAGTCCATGTGTTTGCAGGCTTGAGAGTAGATTTTCTAGTTTTCCACATAAATCTTGTGTTATCTTACTTATCTTTCATGTTCATTTCTATGAGTGGGTTATTTGCTTCTTGATTGCTTATGGTGTATGACTAAGGGTTTGCAGGATTTAGTTTAAAGTTTTGAAATGTCTTGATTCATTGATTCACCCCCCTCTCAGTGATTGTACCTATAATAATTAGTATCATAGCTAGGACCTTTTGTACAAGTTTAACCGCTTGAAATTAATTTTAGGTACACTAACAAGTTCTAAAGGGTTCTCTATTAAGCAATCTCTATTGTTTAATGGATCAAATTATGCTTTCTATAGTGTAATAATGAAGACCTACATCATGTACTTGGGGTTTGATACTTGGCAATCTATTTTGGATGGTTATTCCATGTCAACTGGTACTGCAAACAAGAAGCTAAGTGAGAATAATTCTAAAGCTATGAATGCTATCATTTGTGATCTTTCTGAGGTTGATTTCACCAAGGTAATCCATTGCAATTATGCCAAGGAGATTTGGGAAAATTTACATCTCATATATAAAGGAGATTCAAAAGTCAAGTTGGCCAAACTACAAACCTATTGAAGGTAATTTGAAAGTCTCAAAATGAAGGAAGAGGATACTATGGCTTCCTATCTTCTAAGATTTGATGAGGTAGTGAATATGATCAAAGGCATGGGAGAGGTTATTGAAGAAGGCACTATAGTGAAAAAGGTATTAAGATCTCTCACTTTCAAATTTGATTCAAAAGTCTCTATTATAGAAGAAAGTCATGACCTCACCAAAATGAAGATGGATGAATTGTATGGCATTATTTTTGCCTATGAGATGAGAGTTAATAAGGACAAAACACCAAAGAAAGAAGCAACTTTCTATGCAGAAATGAATTCAAAGAAGAAGTTCCAAGGTAAGAAGGCCAAGGATGATGGGATTTCCAATCTTGATGATGATGAACTAATAGCTCTATTAACAAAAAAAATTGAAAACAGGTTCAGGCAAGTTTAAGGGTAAACTTCCCTTCAAAAGTTTCAATTGTGGAAAGATAGGTCACTTTGCCAACAAGTGTCCACATAATCATAAGGGAAATGATAATTAATAACATGATGAAGATCATGATAATGACAAGAAGAAATTTAGGTGTGATAAGAGCAAGAATAATTTTAAAAGGTATAATGGCCAAAAAAAGTTTTACAAGGACAAGAGGAGTCTCTACACCAAGGGATATTGTAGCTAATTTGATGAGAATGATGGCAGTGATTCTAAGTATGATCATGAAGATAATAGTCCTACTGAAGATGAAGCTCTCTTCATGACTGAAGAAGGTAGCTACTCATATAGAAAAGAATCTACATGGTTTGGAGGTGGTTTAGGTGATATAGATAATGAATAAGACAAGGTAAACTTTGAGATTGAGTTGATGAATACCCTTGAAGATCTAAAGATTGATAAAAATAAAAACAAGAAGTTAAAGTCTAAAATGAAGGAATATGAAGAGCAATTCAATGTGTTTGAGGAAAGAATAAATAAAGACACCAAGGAGCATGAAGATATAGTCAAACATCTCAGTTGTCAATTGGAAATCCTATCTACAAGCCTGAAAGCTAAAAAAGATGAGTGTTTAAAGTATGTGATTGAAAATGAGGTATTGAAAGCTGATTTAAAAAATACATCTAGTAATATGAAGTCATATGTGATGTTTGAAAAGAGCTCAATTGATCTAGACAACATTATGAATAGTCAAAAACATGTTAGTGATAGAATTGGACTTGGTTACAAAGTAGAACAAGGGAATGTAACCTAAGACAAGATAAAGACTAATGTGAATAAGGACAATCAGACCTTAAAGATCAATCATGAATGAATGAATGAATGAATGAATGAATGAATGAATGAATGAATGAATGAATGAATGAATGAGGACAAATCAGATTAGATAACCAAATGTTATAAGGTATGCAAATTTCATTGGTTACTGCTACACTTGTAATCAATTTAGACATAAGGATAGAGAGTGAAGAAGACATTCCAAGAATGAATTATATTTGAAATATGAATGGAATAATCAACCAAGTGTTGTGATTCAAAGTGAGTGTTATAGTTTTCATGACATAGGACATATTGCTAGATTTTGTCTAAATCATGTAAGACAAGATGAGTTCACTTCAAAAAGAATGGTTTGCTACAACTATGAGAATATTGGTCACATTTATAGGTTCTACAAGTAAAGGCCATCAAGTCAAAATAAGTTCAATCAAACTCTTAGAATGCAAAGAAGAAGACAAGCTAAAATATGGAAACTAAAAGTGGAAAATATGTGCCACGATCAGTTTGCAGGTCCAAGTGCATTATTTTCTATGGTAGAGAATGTTATAGAGGGTGAAGAGAATCAGGATATCTCATTGTATACTTATTTTATGAATGAAGAGGATACTAGTGAATATCTTGATGCTAATGAGCAAGTTTCCTATGAAAAATATCAGTTGACAATGTCAAGTGTTGATGATTTGAAGTGTGAGACTGATACTTCAAGTGAAAAGGTATGCCAAGAATATTTATTTTATCCATTTATTATCAATACCTTCCTATAAGAAAATAATATTATTATTGTGGATGACCATGTTGTTTTTCTTAAGCCTAAAAAGAAGAAAAAGAACTATCAATATCAGATGACCAAGGAGGAGAAGGAATCTGAGGAGTTGTGGGCAACTCATGGTTTCACATTGTTCTAGGACATTGTGGGTCAGGGTGTCTCTATCTAAGCTTCAAGGAGACACTTGAAAATCAAGAGGAATCATGGTGAATACCAATTGAGAGTTGATTGATGTTGTAGGATACAAATATCATTTGAATATGTGTATGGCTAAGGGGGATTTAACTCAGTTAACTTGAGTAGCTTGAAGAAGATGTGCATGATGTGAGGGGAGCTTATGTCAGATGTTCTAGTCATGGTTGAGATATGAATAATTTTAGTGATCTGAAAGTGATTATTTTCTGAGTTATTCATTTCAATATCTAAACTAAAAGTATGTGCGCTCAAGGTATGTTCAGGGATTTTGGTCATGAAGGTCTATAGGCAGAGTATGGAGGTTTTCAAGTGTCAAAAAAAGAAAAATGAGTTGTCAAGATGATTTTGTTGCATATAAAGGTTTTTTTACTCCAATCAGATGTGCTACAGGTGTTTTTTTTAGTGCTCTCAGGTTTTCCCAATTTTGGCTTAAGGGCAAGCAGGTCAAAACCCAGCTGAAGGGTCTATGGGTTCTCCAAGGTGCGTGATCTCACAAATTGGTCTAGAAGTGTGATTTATTAACTTATAGGTATGAGAGAATTTTATAGTTCTATTATTGACTGAAAGGTGGTGAGTTGACTGAATTTCATTTAAAAATCTAGTGTTTTTGCCCATGCTAGTTAGTTTGTTTTTTAAGAGAGTTGCAATATCAGGTTACTTGATATATTGAAATGGCCAAATGGGTTGTCTAAAATTGTTTTAAATTCATCTAAAAGTTTTTGGTGTCTTTCATGGAGGAGGATTTGTGCAAATAAAGGGTTAATTGGCTAGTAGGTTTGTAAAGGAAGTATGTTACAAAGGAAGAGATGAAATTTAAATCCATGAAATTCCATACATAGAAAGTTATGGGCTCTACAAGGTCTAGGTAGGGCTACAAGGCCTCTAAGTAAGGCTAGTATGAAAAAGTCTACTATAGATGTGAATTCAATCATGTTGATATGATGACTTGATAAAAATAAGTTAGGTGATTTGAAAAATGTATTGAATCCTAATGCATAAACAAATGGGGAGCTTTGTAAATGATCAAATCCTAAGATCAGAGGATTGTGTAGTAATATTTGAGAGAGAAGGTATGAAGGCAATTTTGTTGATTCTTCATTATTGAAAATAGTCTAAAGATGCTCAAAGGGTATCTAAGCTCAGATGAATTAGGGGGAGTCCCTCTTAATATGTTCAAGGTAAGTTCATGCAATTTTTTGATGTTCATGTATGTTTTGTTATCATAGAAGTTATGTATGATCAAAGAAGAGCATAGTTATGGAGCATGCTTGAGAAGATCAAGGTAAGAAGAGGTATGCACTATGTTAGGGGGAGTCTGTATCATCTCTCATAGGTGTTATTTTTTTATTATTGGTCTTTGAAGTCTTTTCAAGTCTATAGGATCATGAGTTGAGCCCACTTTGTCATTGTGTCAAAGGGGGAGAAAGCGTTTTGTATTGGTGTTGACATCACTGACAAAAGGGGAGATTGTTGGAGGTTTGTGTGTGTTAGTATGATAATGATAAAGTGTGATTTAATGTGCTTCAATGTTCTTCAGTGTTTGCTTGATATAGGCAATTGATGGTTGTTATTGATAGTTTGGAGAGATATAGTGCATATGCAGGGCTTTAAGGACAAAGAAGAAGTTGTGAGGCATCCATAGATGTCTTGGTGAAGCTCTAGTGTGTCACTTAATCATTTAAAATAATAAACATGCATCTTCTAACTTAAGAGAAGCCAAACCATCACTGCACATCATGTAGATATGAATGAATCAGCAAGTTTGTGCATTTATTTATGGTACTCAAAAAGTCAACTGAGGTCAAAATATTTCATGGAATTGTTGTCTATAGTGCCAAAAAGGCCCCCTAAAATTTTGGACTCTTGAAGTGTTTTCTAGATCAATTTATAAATCTTCAAATTTTCTCTTATAAATTGTGTTAAGCTAGGGACCGTCAAGTTTAACTACGTTAAACTCTGAGGTCAAGTAGTCAGTAGATCTAATGGTGCACGCTAAATCATAGATCTTGATCCAATAGTGTGCATAAAATTCAATATGTCAAATAATGAATGCACTAATGACAAGTGTCACATTCATGGAGCTTGGGTAGAAGATCAATATTTCATGGATGATCATGCAATCAGAAGATCGATGATGTGGGTCGAGTCAAAGAGTCAATGTGTATAGAAGGCACATAGAGCAGTCACGTGGTAAAATCTTGGGAGCTATGATCTAAGATCAATGGTGAGCGTTTATTGATAAATAATAAGCTACTTATTGATAAAACTTTCATTTAACTGTTTAAAAAAAAAGCAAATTTTCAATCTGTTGGAAATAGGACATCTTGATGATTTCTTACTATAATCTACCCCCTGCTTAAATAGAATTTAAATGGAAAACATATTAGCATCCACAAATGACCACATAAAGAAGCCAACAAGAAAAGATAGGAGGTAATGGAGAACAACTGAGAATTCAAAAAGATCAATCAAAGAAATTTCAAGCACATACAATTAAAACAACTAGTATCGAAACTTTGTTTGAAGGCATAGAAATCATTGGCAATGAAAATAGAAGACAAAACATGGCACCCAAATCAGAGGACTCTGGTTCGAGTCTTACCACAGGGCAATAGATTAGGCATCGAATTAGCAAATTACCAAATCGAAAAAAGGTCAATTTGCTTCCATTAAAACAAGTTCAGTAAGAAAAAATGGTTTAGCAATGAAGAGGAAAACCAGGTGGAGGCATCTGACTGTGCGGCCATGAAAGATAACGATTTCTTGTGGTGAGGTCTGGCGAAGTAAATAGATTTTGCTGCCTTGCTAAGGTTTGAATGCTGATTAGAGTTTTTAATTATTTGCTGAAACCTGCCTTTTAGCATTTCATTGCCATTGAAAATGGGCTCCACAGAGGCTTGGCCATTGATTACGACAGTATCGGATGGACTGGGTTCGTATCAATTCGATCCATGGATCGTTGCTCTAGCAAATAGGAGGCAATTACATGTCGAGGAGGATTAACGTACCAATATCAACAGTCATCTCATCAATTTCGAGACAACTAATAACTATTAGAAAACTTTATCGTGTCCTAAATTTTTACTCAAAGTATAAGAAGTTTGGAGATATGACTTAATGATAGTTTGCATAAGAAGCCCACTAGTAAAGAAACAATGTATAACATACCAATAAGTGGATCGGTCATTCTACAAGGTATAATTGAGAAACAACTCTTTGCTTGTAAAGAAATTATATATTTTTCTTGCATTACAAATTTCAACTTTCACTTAACACTCTCTAATCATTGGGAAGTAATTGCGAAGTCATCTCAAAGCCAACATAGTTTATTTCACATTTAAATCATAATAATATTAATAAATTTGTATGATTTTTATCATAAAATATTCACGATTAATTTTAATAATGGAGTAGGTTGTTCTTAATGAAGTTTTGGTTAAAGGAAAAAGAGTGGTTCACATTAAAAAGTTTATTTGTGAGTAGAAATTAAATGGAAAGTTAAAATGTTTGATGGTTTGGTTAACGATTAAATTATATCATAGGGATGTAAATATTTTTTAAAGAAGAATGGGAAAAGAGAAGAAGTTAATTTTATATTTTGAAGATAGTAGACATAGAAAAGAATTATATCATAGTGTGTGATTTTTAGAAACATTTTAATCAAATATACTAACAAATAACAATAGCATTTTGAATTTTTTATTTGGAGAGACCTTAATAAAATAACAAATATATTTTTCAAGAGTATGTTCAATCAATGACATGTACAACTCTCTTGCATTTACATTTGAATATTTTGCAAGAATAAAAGAAAGTAAATATATAAATCTTTGAAAATCAGAGAAAAAAATATTGACAGAGCTACCTCTTTCACACCATTCATAAGAATTCTAGCTTTGTAATCAATGTTGTATCTAATCAAAATTAAGAAAGTGAGATATTCGTAACTATTGTTACATACAATGCATTTTATAACTTCAACAATTTCATCATTAATAAATATTATAAAAATTGATATAATATTAAAATATAAATTATACAATCTAATATTAATATAAATTATATAATATATTAAAATAATAAAATTTTAATGTATATAAAAATTATAATAAATATTATATAATATTTTTACAAAGTCGATCAAAGAAATTGATAATTGAATTATACTCTTAAGACAAAAAACAAACAAAATAATGAAAAATAACTACAAACACTTTGCAAGTAAAAAACATAAATTAAAATATTTTATAGTTACAACAAACCAAATATGAACTAATTTTATTTAACCTCCCACTTTTACTACATCATGAGGACAACTGCTAGTTTGATATTATATCACAATATAACAAATCTAAAATCCTCAATACATGACTTAAAACTCTAAATATCATATAAGGACTTTAGTGGATTTAATGATAGATGCTAACCATTGGGTTAGTCACTTAAACGTAGTACTCGATAAATTTTGAATTCAAATTATAAATTTATTCCTAATATTGAATGGGTTTCAAAACTTTTTTAAAAATATTGAAAAGTGCAATTTTATTAATATAATATTATTAATCATTAAAAAAATATTATATCCAAAATAATTAAATCAAATTAAATTTTTTTTGGGGAAAGAACATAATCCGTAAAATACCATCATACGCCTAAAGAAATCATAGTCAAATTAATTCAAATACACATTTAAGAAAAACAGAAAGAAAGATTTAAAATATATATATATATATTAAACAGGAGTAGCCAACATAACAATAAGGGATGACGGAGGAGGGGGAGGGTGCTGCCCTCGCCCCCACATTATTTAGTTTAGTTTTTGATGGTAGAAATAAAATGCAATTTCGACATCTGCGCCGGATTAAGATTGGGTGGCCTCATTTTGTTGTTGGACTGTCTTCAGTCAGACTATGTTTACAGCAAAAGTAGTACGAACATTGTGTTTACCATCAGACCAAATGACAGAACCGAATGCATATCCCTTTGTCGCAACAGCCGACCCTGAAAATGTCACATCGTAAGAGAGAGAGAGCCTGTTGGAGGACTTTATGAAATGAAGAGTATCGGGAGAAACTTTCACATTTAATCCACCGGAAGCTTCAATCTTAGCCTTGTAAATGGATTCCTCGCCCAAATTCACATTTGTGACGGTTCTGCTAACAGTTGCTGTGCCCTTGGACGCATCCAACGCAGGGATGGCGATGGTTGGATAGTTCATATTGCTGATGAGAGCCCCCTTCGCATCGGATGGGCACCTGTAACTGTCATTACCAGAGATGGCCTTGATTCTCCTAGAATCCAATCCATAGTTGCACAAGAAGTGGAAGTAATCTTCATTTGATGTTTCGTAGACGAGACCTGGTTGGAGAGCTCCTATTGGATTTATTTGCCCCACGCCCATGTCAAATGGAGTGGCAACTCTGCCATTATCATTGGAAATTGGATTGCCTATATTGTTTATTGAAGTAGCTGTGATTCATTGCAAGAAATTATAATTCATCAGATGAACTTGATTGAGGAATAAAACAGTATATCTCGAAATAAATTGAAGTTTTTTTAATTTTTTTTTTTTTTTGGTTGAATAATTGTGTTCTCCTTTTTAACTGGATGTTTAGGATCACTATTTGTCTACATAATCCGAAATGTTGAGTAAAAAAGAATATTATTATAATCTATTTGTATAAACTGTGAAAGCATAAAATATATTTCACTTTTAACTGTGTACAGATTATCATAAATAAATACTTAAATTGTTAAATATGTAAAAGATTTAACCTACAGACAAGATAGTATCTTCCAGCTAAATTGACTCAATATATTCCCTTCCTATCTGTTAACATAAATAAACGAAATGCTAGATATTGTGGTATTCGTATGCATTAGGGGGAAGATGCTTGTACAGTACCTGTTGTGATGAGCGCTGATCTGATAGCAGATGGGCTCCAAGTGGGATATTTTGATTTTAAAAACGCTGCAGCTCCACTAACATGCGGACAGGCCATGGATGTCCCAGTCAGTAAGTTGAAAGAAGACGGCTTCATCCCTGCAGGAATGTCTGAACGAGAGGGAATCCAAGCAGCGAGTATATTCACGCCTGGTGCGCTTATATCTGGCTGCAATGTAATAGTGTAGACAAGTCAGCAGTCAGCATTGAATAGAATGCAAGCTGGTTGTCGACTTTTAAACCAAAAATGGACTTGAATGTAGGAAGGATACCTTGAGAATGTTCTGGGTGAGTTGCCCAGGCCCTCTTGATGTTAAAAAGGCGACAACAGGTGCAGGTTTGTAATCTTTTATGACCTCTGTTGAAGTAATAGTAGCAACAGCCGTCCTATCATTCAGAATTTAAGATAGATGTCACGATCAAATTGCCGTCTAATGGATGAGCTTCACATTATTGCAGGTAACTTGTTGGCCATCAGTTAGCTGGCATTTATATAAGTTAACAATACAATTCAAGGGAACAATATAATATGATTATTTTTATATAATAAGTATGTTGTTCTCTCTATATTAATAAGTCTTAGTTTAGGATTAATAGGGGAATGCATACATAATCTTTACATTCAAATAATAGGATAGGAGAAATCACCTGGTTGAATTTATGTATGATAATATCTGTGAGCCTGATTTAGTGCTCACTGTGGTGGATGGAAAAGTGCCATAGTTGGTTTCAACTGATTTCTCCTTGTCATCGATCAGAATCATGCCAACGCCTCCCATGTCTTGGATATCTATTTTCTTAAACAGCCTGCCGTAATCGGAGGGGTCGTTGAGACACAATACAATATTGCCCTTCACTTTGGAGGCATTCAGAGCGCTCGCTTCGCAAGTGCTGTCCAAAAAAATAATCTCAGCAATGTATTACATATTATGATCTGAAATGTTGATTGATATAACAAATCAATTTATTAAATAGGATTCTTTTGGAATCCACTGTCTAATAAAAGTTTCATCTTATGTTTTAGATTTTATAACTAAATCTATTTTTAGTATTGATTTCGATATTCTCTCCTCTCAAAATAGATTCACTAGTCAAATTCAAAATATCAGAAAATAACTTTATTAGAAAGTTCACTCTATTGAAAAAAAACTAATCTCAAAACCAAAATCAATATATTTTTAAATAACTTTTTGCAAAGAGAATTATAAAATCCTTTAAATTTTAATAATGAAAAACAATTTCAAAGTGTCCTGCCATCCAACAAATTTATACGAATGTCTTTATCTCTGCAACAATAACAGCACAAGAAAAGAACGAAAGAAAATGCAGGCCACTATCTACAACACCTCTGGATGCCATTTTAAGGCTACAGATTACAAAAATATCAAATCAAACAACAAGTGGAGCTATCGGCCTTAAAATAGCACCAACTGGTGTTGTAGCCAATACAAATTAAATCAAGATGTCCGCCTTAAAATGGCACCAAGAGGTGCTGTAGCTAATACAGATTACCTTGCATCCTGACGAGAAGTGGAATTTGTGGCTGGAATGTTTCCCGCAAACACCAGAGGATATATCGCCGATCGACTAAGATTCGAAAATGTTATTGCCTCTCCCTAAATCGAAGAGGATTGTCAGAACATGAAGTACAAGATCTCACACTAAACCTAAATTACATGTTGATTTCTCACCTGAATTATGTTTCTGTTTCCCAATATAACGTTTGATCTGAATTGTCTGTTGATGGTGGTTGCTCCCACTGTGAAAATCCAGGGAGCGGTGTTGACAACCGTTTGAGGATCAGGCCCATCGTTTCCTGCAGAGGAAACAACCAGAATTCCTTTCTGTGTAGCATGGAATGCTCCTATGGCTATTGGGTCCTTAAAATAATCCAGTTTTAAGCTAGGGCGAGTTCCGATTGAAACTGACAAAATGTCAACTCCATCGTTAACTGCATCGTCAAACGCAGCCAACATCTGCGAAGATTCACACCCGTGACGTGGTGTGCACACTTTGTAAATGGCGATTCTGGACCCTGTAAATCCTCCCCTGGCTGTTCCGTTGGCAAGTCTGTAATAATTAGCATTTGCTACTATGTTCCCTCCTGCAATAGATGCGGTGTGGGTGCCATGGCCGTTGTCATCTCTAGCTGTATTGGAGTTTGGAGAGGCACCATTACGAATCCCCTTGTTGTAATACCGTGCACCGATTAATTTCCTGCTACCAAATCATTGAGCGATCAACCAAATGAAATTTAACAAAGAGCCGCCTGACTCAAAGTTGAAGCCAAACCTGTTGCAATTGGAAACATTGAAATCTTTTCCCTGCATACACGCCCCCTTCCACCTCGATGGAACTGGAGCAAACCCCTCATCGCTGAAGCTGGCTGCTTCCGGCCAAATCCCTATTCACATTCCAAAACATGTAATGTAATGTATTATTACTGTAGCAAAGCATAAACAAGAAACTGTAAACCCTGTTTTGCAGTCCAATACTTTCCTGCTTGAGATCAAAGGTAATAATAGGCTCTTCTTCAACTACTTTGATGCATCTAGATATTATCCAAAGAATCTCATTTCTTGCATTATATGGGTTCTATGGCCTGCCAAAAAGGCCTGCAAAATATCGGAGGAAGGGCGGAGCAAGGAGGAATAGGTGACTGTAGCCGCCATCACCCTCACCCAGCCCTGCTGCGAGCAGCTGCTGTCAATCGCTGCAACACAGCTCTTTACAGCGTTCCTTAAGTGTGTAGTGTGCCGTGCCTGAGTAGCAGGCCATCAAAATATCAGAGGAAGGGCGGGCAAGGAGGAATAGGTGACTGCAGCAGCCATCACCCTCACCCAGGGCTGCTGCGAGCAGCTATTGTCAATCGCTGCAACACAGCTCTTTACAGTGTTCCTTAAGCATGCAGTGTGCCGTGCCAAGTAGCAGGCCATCAAAATATCAGAGGAAGGGCAGAGCAAGGAGGAATGGGTGGCTGCAGCAGCCATCACCCTCACCGAGGCCTGTTGCGAGTGGCTGCTGTCAATCGCTGCAATGCAGCTCTTCACAGCATTCCCTGAACGTGCAGTGTGCTGTGCCCTAAGCATCTGAAATCTTCTAATTTCAGGTGATAGAGAACTGGAAGGTAAAAAGGCAGGTGCACAATGATGGTGAAGTAGAAGTTACGTGTAGAAGTAAATTTACTCTGCATTGGATTACATGTTTTTGGAAGTATTGTATACTAAATTTTTAACTCAACATTTAGGATCAATATGATAATCTATTTTAAAATCTTTTCCTTTTAAAATGTTGAATTATAAATTTGGTACATAATACTTTCAAAAACTTGTAATCCAATCATTATAATATAAGAAAACATCAAATCTCTTATTCTGCCTTCTTAGCGGAAACATGGATTGTGTTCTGTCATTTTGAGATATTTTCTGTTATGTTGGTTTTAACTTTTTGTAACTCACTGCCTAGTGTTTAATAGGCCTGAATCTGTATTTTATAATTGCCATTTTTATTTTGGATGGGAATGAATAATGGATATATAGATGCGTTCCAATAAAACACAATAAATTGTTAAAAGGTGTGCTACTGCATAATATTATATAGTCCTTAAAAGCAAATGCCAAAAACATACCTGTATCTAGAAGTCCTATGATGACATCCTGCCCAGAAGAGGGATTTGAGAAGAATCCTCCTGGCATGCCCAATCCCACATGTAAGAAATCCCATGACTGTGTTGTATGAAGTTCCAAAACGGCATCAGGGAACACTGATAATACTCCCTCCCTCTCTGTAGCATAAAGACATTAATTTAAGAGAACTAAATTTGTCCTTAAAACATAATCTTTTAGAATCTGACTCTGACGGGACTTGATAATCTTACCAGCCAACGCATCAGCTTGTTCAGCTGATAATACTGCTGAGAATCCAGCGAAAGCGTAGGTATAGCTATGAACAAGCGACTGTTCTGCCTCGTTCCGACTGTGCATTGCCATAAACACAATTAAATTTTTTTTTTTAAATGATCTGTTGTTGTTGTTATTATTATTATTATTATTATTATTATAGTTATACATATGATTACCTTCCAAGTACGGATGAAAGCAGGTCTACATGGCTGCTTACAAGGGCACCCCTCTCTCTCTCCTGGGACTGGGAGCTCCCCATATAAACAATGTACATCTGACATGCACCCAAATTATCATTCAATTATCAAATCCTATTTGCCTAGTTAAAACTTAAACCAGAGAACAATGAAAATTGTTTGCACCTGCCCCTGCTGCTGCCCCTGTCCGGCATCGTTTCCATCCCTACCAAGCACACACAAAATCAAACCACACAAGTATAGCATGGAAGAAAAATAATAACCCTTCATCGCCATCGTTACTTTTGTTTATTTGTAAGATACTTCAATTTTTGTCTGTATGGGACTTCAATTTAAATAGAGAACATGCAAATTGAAGTCTTCCAACATGTAAATTGAAGTCTTCCAATATAAATAATTTAAAAGAAAAATAAATTTTTATTTTAAGATTTATAATAGATCATATATTCAGAATCTGTAAAATAATCTACATTTTATAAATTTCAAAATCTATTATTGTCAAATATTATAAATAATTGCATTTCAACATTTCTTTAAAAAAAATTTCCAATCTTTTTTAAATATGGATTTAACATTTCCCATTTCCTTTATTTACTGGATTTACGTAATATTTTTTTTCGATCCCATTAACTTATCTTAACATCTAATAGACATTAATTTATATGTTAAAATCTAATAATATTTCCTTGTATTTTTTAAAAATAAATTTAACACTTTATATTCATGTAATATCTTGTACAATTCCATTAGCTATTCTCGAGATTCAGTGGACATTAACATCTAAATTAAATTAAACTCGGCTGAATTTTCCTCATACTTGAGGAAAAGAATTAGAGATAGTTGTGGACAGCGATATACATAGTCAAGTGGAAGTGGAAGACTTGAGACTTTCAAGTGGAAGTGGAAGACTTAAAGACTTTCAGGTGGAAATCGATGTGGAGCGACCCAAAGCATATATCCATGCTTTACACGTCTCTAAGTTTTGTCGGATCTTTTCCCAACTATTTCCATTCCAAACCGTGTGGGCCAAATCTTCTTTTTCATTGTGCATCATAACCACATGGATGATGATATATATAAATATATAAAAGAAAAGAAAGCACACATTTATAATTATATGTATAAATTATTGTTCATTAGTACAGTAATTTTGTATCTCTTCTAATTGGGTCTTTTGAATAATTTTTTTTTATTTTTACTTTTTTATATTTAGTAGTTAGGGATTGTGGGTTTTTATGTTCATCATCCTCTCTTTTGTATTTGGGTAAGGGTTCTATCCCTCGTGAAGCAATAATAAGTTGATAGGATTATAAGAAAAATATATTTCAAATAAGAGTTTGTAAGACAAAAAAATGATAAAATATAAAACATATGAATTAAGCTTTTGAAATATTTTCTCTGACAATTCGTGATTGCAAAGTAGAATAGTGAGTTTGTTTGTGCCTCTAAAATTGAGGTCGAAAAAATGAATTTAAAGTTGAATCTTGAAACAAAGAGGTCGAATTGAGACCATCTAAACATACACAACTGAAACACAAAATTCAAACCTACTTAGATTCACTAAATTTAGAAACAATCTCAAGTCTCACAAACATAAGCTAAATCATTGCATCGAATTGACAAAGATGTTAGAAAATGTGTGGACTTTGACTATTCTATAAGTTTGAGATATGAACTACCCCTCTATTTCATTTACTTAGATTGTACTTTGAGATGAGGTCATAGTTGTACAAGGATATCACATGTGCATGTTCAACCACAACAACCCTGATGTACTAATCCTTTCTTTTCGGTGTCAATTTTGTCTTTGTGTTATTGTACCCATCTTTATAAGATTTTATAGTTTGATTTTTATAGTGCAAATGTCTTCATCTTACTTATTATGATTGTACCTTTACATCGTAGGTATGCAAGGCAAAATGTGTTGTATGAATGAATCTTCGATTTGACTTACTTGGGACACTTTAGAATAAAGTAATTGTTAGGTTGTGGAGCTAAAAGCTTCACTGATGCAAACAGGAGAGGAGGTTGCTGAAGGTTGCTGAGTTGCAGAGAAGCTGGGGTCGGTCTGATCAGCCGACGTCGGCAGGATAGCAGAGAGAAGCAACCGACGTCGGTCATATATCGGCCGACGTCGGTCACCTCCAGGCAGATAGGGACCGACGTCGGTCGCCTGTGTGGTTCGACTGCGAGTTAATTACGGGCAGTTGGTTGACGAACCAAGTGTTTGCATGGTCAGGGCTAATTATAGATTGAGGGCTGCGGATCTAATTATTGTTAGATGTCTAATTATTGTTTGGATGAGATCTATATAATAGACTCATGGTTGTATTGGAAAAGTGTAGAACTTGGAAAATCCAAGTGTGGAGCTTGGAGACTTCTTCCCATGGAGGAATCGAGTAGGATTCCACATGTTTTGTGCTAGGGAGTAAGAGAGCTAACAGCTCCTTCAGACAGAGGTAGAGCAATGGTGCGTTCCTCCTAGGTGCCACAGTACCAGGCGTGTTGGTGCTGGATTGGAGAGCCAGAAGGGTTCTTCAGGTATGTATGATCTTGGTCATCAGGTGTGCATGGCCTATACAGGAGATCTACATGGTAAGTAAGATCATTGATCTGCAGGTGTGTGTATGCGAGGTTCAGACAGAGATCGGCAGTTGGCCAGGGTCCAAGGTGACAGCAACACAACAGGTAGCAGAATCAGGCAGGATCTACTTGGAGTATGGTGTGTACTCACAGTGATGTACGTGGAGTACATGGAGAGCTAAGAGGAAGGCATGGCAGTTCCTTCCATAAGTATGGTCTGTTGAATTGCAGGTTGTTGCAGGTTCATGGGAGATCTACTTGAAGTACTTTGAGTACTTGTGGAGTGCGTGGAGCACTTGTGGTGTGCGTGGAGCACAGGAGGTGAACACCAACTCTGTGTTTGAGTTGGGTGTTGGGACCTGAGAGAGAGAGCTTTGAGGGAAGATTTACTGTTTATCATCTAGAGGTGTGGGAGCCCTAGAGGTGTGTAAGGAAGAAGAACTGTGGCAGTCTTCTTTGTTGTATTTCCTTCTGTAAGAGTTATTAATACAATTGGTGTATTGTCTCTCATATGCTGTGTTATTCTGAATTCTAGTTACTTGGTGAATCTGGTTATTTCTACATATTATAGTTGCTTGGTATTTGGTAATCAATTGTATGCTTCCGGTGTTTCACATCCTGACAAGTGGTATCAGAGCTAAGGTTGCAGGAAGCAGGGTTGTGTTTGGTTACAGGGCACTCTCAGTGGTTTCTGATCGAGTGGGAGAAGAGCAACGGCAGATCAAAGTAAGCTAAGGATGGAGGAGTTGAAAAGCACAGATGGTCTCTTAAGGTCCGATGGAAAGAAAGAGCAGGTAAAAGCAGATTGTTGGTTGGTAGTAGATCAGCATGAAGAAACTGAAGAAGCAGATGTTGCAAGTGTTGTTGCACAGGGTGCTCTAGGAGGTTTCTTGGATAAAGTTGAATCTTGGATAAAAGATTCGGTTGCCTCTTTCCATGCAGCCCCAGGTAGAGGAGCTGGTGAGCCTTGCCAAAAAATTGGCAAAGGGGAAGTGAAGCTGAAATTGCAGGCGGCCAACACACAGGTGTTGATGAAGGTCATGCAGGTCCCAGGTTTGGAGATATGGCTAATTTCTTCAGAAAGATTGGGTGATGAGAGATGCACAAGAACTCTCACAGCGGTAGCACCTGAATTAGCTGGTGGTCAGAAAATAGGTACTCTTTATCTACTTGTTTATATTACTGATTCTTCTTTTGTTGCGGAGACGTGGCTTCGTAGGCTTGGTCACATGAGCAGGAAGGAGATGCATGTTCTTAAGCGAAAGACGGATATATTTGACAGGCTTAAGAACTGGAAAGCCTTGGTGTTCTTGGAGGAGATGGTGGACAGAGTTCAGTGGATGAGGCTGGATACATCTGAGCAGGGCAGTTTGGACATGGAGATTGATTCAAAAGAGCTCGCGGGTAAAAAGTCATCACTCACAGGCGAACACAGATATCGATGTCGGTCAGGAGGAACCGGTGTCGAACAGACAGGTGCCGATGTCAGTCATGTGCAGACCGAAGTCGGCAGTGTCGGGCAGAGTAAGACCGACGTCGGTCACGGGAACCGACGTCGGCAGTAGGTAAGACCGATGTCGGTTAGGAGGACCGACGTCGGCAGCAGGGACACCAGCGCTGGCAGGTTGGTAGTCAGGGACAGACGCATGGGAACTGACGTCGATCGGATGCAAACTGTGGGGTGGGCGAGGTCGATCACTACAACGAATTTTGGGTGGACAGCGTGTTGTCAAGGAGTCTCAAACACCCATACGGAGGACTGAAGGCGTAAGTAGGCCCTCAAATTCGTGTTCCTCTTCTTTATACTTGTTGCTAATTGTAGAGCAGGAAGGATCCAGGAAACAGGTGGGAGCATGGCAAGTATATGATGCAGAACCAGACGGGAGTTTTGGTAGGTTTGCCAGCTGGATGAAAGCATAGAGACGAATGGATACCTTAGTAGAAGAATAGAGAGAACGGATATGTGAGACGGAAGACCAGAGCATATGGTCTTGAGGAGCTGCAGGACAGTGGTACAGGTTTTGACAGGGGGATGACAGAGCACGACTCTAGTCAATGTCAGGGTAACTACTGTTGTTTGACTTACCAGGAGGATGATGGTCATGAAATCATTCTATTACTGTATGTGGATGGTATGTTTTGCTAGCAGGTTTGTACATACAGGGTTTTGCTGAGCTAAGGGTAAGATTAGTTCAGTGGCATGTCATGAGGAGTTTGGAGCAGCGGAATTCTTTGACATGGGAGGCATGGAGATCACAGGTTGATTTTGTCTCCAGTGGGAGCTGATGTGAATCAGGTGTTGGCGAGGTTCGGGATGCAGAGCCGGAGCACACTAAGGGCTGGACTGTTGGGGGATCAAACCAACAATAGATTACAATTGTGAAAGCAATAAACGCAGAAATAAGTCAGATAGATAAGTAACTGAAATGATAAATAGCACAGAACAAGATATACAAGAAAACACCCTGAAAACTTGTATTGAAACTCTTTACAATAGGAATACAATGAAGAAACTTCGTTCTTCCACACCTCTCTCAGATGCACACAAGATCTCTCACTAGATCTCTATTCCTCAAGAGCTCTCTCTCAAGTACACTCAAATCCAACAACCTAGATTGATGCAACTATGTACTGTCCTTCAAACATTCACAATGTTCTACTATTACAGTTCTACTCTTCTACTACCATTCTAAGCTAAGATCTTTCCTACATATAGAAATAGGAAACTTGAGCATGCTCTTACAACAAACAGTTAAGCCTCTTCAACAAGGGCTCTAAAAATAATATTGTTAATAATAGAGACGCGAGCTTGAGACTACAACTCAAACTCATCATGCAAACACTCGCTTTTGTCCTCGAAAATCGCTTTCTGGACACATAGGTAACCGACGTCAGTTCCTGCTTGTTCGCCTGTGACCGTCGCCGGCCGACCATACTGCCGACGTCGGCCCCTTTGCAACTGCAACTGACCGACGTCGGTTGCTCCTGACCGACGCCGGCGTCTGTGTAGACCTGAACCTGTTTAAGTCTGCTCCTTGGTGAAGCTTTTAGCTCCACACCCTAACAATCTCCCACTTGGAGATAAACCAGCTGCACCAGTACCTGTACAGCAACATCTTCTAGCTCCTCCATCTTCAACTCAATCATGAAGACCAATAGAAGTTGAATGAAGATTCAACTTCTCCTTCGTAACCAGCTTTGTTAGCATATCAGCAGGATTCTTGTCTGTATGGATTTTCTCCAGCTTCAACTCACCATCTTCCAATACCTGCCGTATGAAGTGGTACCTTAGTTGTATGTGCTTGGTTCTTGAGTGAAAAGCTGAGTTCTTAGCTAAATGGATTGCACTCTGACTGTCACTATACAATCTGCAACTCCCATGCTCCCTTCCAAGCTCTTCCATGAACCGTGTCATCCATATCATCTCCTTGCTAGCTTCTGTGGCTGCAATATATTTTGCTTCTGTAGTTGACAAGGCAACAACCTTCTGCAACTTAGATATCCAACTAACCGTTGTTCCATCTACAGTAAAAAAATAACCTGTAGTGCTTCTTCTGCCATCCAAATCCCCTGCCATATCTGAATCTACATAACCATGTAGAGAACTATCTGAACCTCCATAGCACAAATGCTTGTTGCTGGTTCCTCTCAAATATCTAAAGATCCATTGAACCGCTTTCCAATGTTCCTTACCTGGATTGGCCATATATTTACTTACTACTCCCACTGCTTGGGCAATATCTAGTCTAGTACACACCATTGCATACATCAAACTCCCTACTGCGGAAGAATATGGAACCTTACTCATGTACTCTACCTCATCATGTGAATTGGGACATTGTTCTTTACTTAACTTAAAATGTCCAGCCATAGGTGTACTTACCAGTTTTGCATCCTACATATTAAACCTCTCCAACACCTTGTTCACATAATCTTCTTGAGACAATATCAACCTGTGATTTTTCCTGTCTCTCCTAATGCTCATGCCAAGGATCTTCTTCGCTGCTCCCAAATCCTTCATAGCAAACGTTTGAGCTAACTTCACCTTAAGCTCAGAGATATCATGCATGTGAGACCCTGCAACCAGCATGTCATCTACATACAACAATAGAATAATATATCTACCGTTATTAAATCTCTTGAAATATACACAATGGTCCGATTGACACCTACTGTAGCCATGCTCAGTCATAAACCTGTCAAATTTCAAGTACCATTGCCTTGGAGCTTGCTTGAGGCCATACAAGCTTTTCTTCAACCTGCACACAAACTTCTCCTTACCCTTGACCTCAAATCCTTCTGGCTGTTCCATATAAATTTTCTCATCCAAATCTCCATGAAGAAACGCTGTCTTAACATCTAGCTGCTCGAGATGCAAATCCTCAAAAGCAACCAAAGACAATACAACCCTTATTGAAGTCATTTTAACAACAGGAGAAAAAATCTCACCAAAGTCAATACCTGGCTTTTGTGCAAATCCTTTCACTACCAATCTGGCCTTATATCTCATCTGTCCATCCTCACCTTCCTTCAACCTGTAGGCCCATCTGTTCTTCAGTGTTCTCTTACCAGCTGGCAATTCAACCAAATCCCATGTTTGGTTCTCTCTTAAGGACTCCATCTCCTCAACCATGCCACGCTCCCACTTACTCTTGGACTCCACCTGTAATGCTTCTTCAAAACTCTCTGGTTCTCCACCATCGGTTAGCAATAAATAATATAAGGAAGGAGAATATCTAATTGGAGGCTTACTTACCATTTCAGACCTCCTGATGGGTGTCTTGGACTCGTTCTCAACAATCTGTCCACCCGAATTTTCTGACAGTGACCGACCTCGGCCACCTGTAGACCTGTTACTAGCCGACGTCGGTTCTGCCTGACCGACCTCGGTGCCTGGTCTGCCGACGTCGATCTCTGTATGACCGACATCGATTTCTGTACTGCCGACGCCGGTTCCTAACCTGCCGACGTCGGTCTCTGTGTTTTCCTGCAAGTGATTATTTCTTTTTCCCACGAGCTCATTTTGGACCATAACTTCGTCCAATTCACCATTGCTCTGCCCAAGTTGATCTAGCTTCCTTATCTGATCACTGTACATCACTCTTTCATTAAAAACAACATCACGACTCCTGATTACCTTATTAGTTCCTAGATTCCAAAATCTGAAACCAAAATCATCTGAGCCATAGCCAATAAACGTGCACCTCATAGACTTAGCATCAAGCTTCTTTCTATTTTCCTTATCTATGTGCACAAAGTCTTCACTACCAAAAACTTTGAGATATGAGAGATCTACCTTTTTACCTGTCCATGCCTCTTCTGGAATTCCACCATCCAGAACTGTAGAGGGTCCTCTGTTAATCAGGTACACTGCGGTGTCAACTGCTTCTGGCCAAAACTCTAAGGGCAACCCTGCATGCAATCTCATACATCTTGCACGCTCCATGATAGTTCTGTTCATCCTTTCAGCAATACCATTCTACTGAGGTGTCCTTGGAACTGTCCTTTGCCTATGGATTCCATGTGTATAACAATACAATTTGAACTTAAGACTGCAGAACTCACCGCCATTATCAGATCTCAAGCACTTTAATCTTTTGCCTGTTTCATTCTCAACCATAGCTTTCCAAAACTTAAAAGTCTCAAAAACATCAGATTTCTTTTTAATACAGTAGATCCATACCTTCCTTGTAGCATCATCTATGAACGTAACATAGTACCATGATCCGCCAATAGAGGCTACCTGAGCCGGTCCCCACACATCTGTGTGAACAAGTTGCAACTTCTGCCTTTTCTTAGTAGACCCAGTCTTGAGAAAACTAACCCTTTTCTGTTTTCCAAATACACAATGCTCACAAAATTCTAGATCCATACTTTTCAAATCTGAAAGCATACCTTTAGACTTGAGAATTGACATCCCCTTCTCACTCATGTGGCCAAGCCTTGAGTGCCACAACTTACAATCCACATCTGAAGCAGATAATACAGAAGGAGATTTGTTAGTAACACAATTACACAAATAGAGAGTACCTTCTCTCTTACCTCTGGCCATAACAAGTGCACCCTTGGTCACCTTCCAAGAATCTGCTGTGAGAGTTACTGTACAACCCTCATCACCTAGCTTACCTGCAGAAATCAAATTTCTCTTCAAACTAGGAACATGCATCACATCTCTCAACACCCATGTGTTGCCATTCTGCATCTTCAGCTGCACTTTACCTTTGCCAATTATTTTACAAGGCTCGTCATCCCCTAAGTACACTATTCCAAAATCTCCATGGATATAGTCACTGAAATATTCTCTGTTAGGGGTAGCATGGAAAGATGCACCAGAATCTAATACCCAAGATTCTATGTTATTATGCAAAGAGAAAATTAAAGCATCTTGTGCAATACCTGCAACCTTGGCTTCTTCCTTTCCTTCATGCTGATTGTCCTCCTTAGGCTTTGACCAGCAATCTCTGCTTATGTGCCCAATCTTTCCACAATTCCAGCATTGTGGCTTCCTGCCATTCCTGGATTTGGATCTTCCTCTCACCTTAGACTTAGATCTTGATCTCCTCTTGCTCTTTTTTTTTTGCCTTCCCCTGCTCTCAAAATTTAAAGCGTTCCCAGATGTCTCTTCTATGCTTTTCCTGCGTATTTCCTCATTCAAGATAACACTAACAACATCCTCTACTTTGAAAATATTTGATGCAGATGCAGTATTAGAAACTGCCATTACTAAGCCATGCCAGCTTTCAAGCAAAAACATAATATCAAAAGAGCTTTTATTTCATCTTCAAATACAATATTAACAGAACTTAACTGACTAACAATTCCATTGAAATCATTCAGATGAGTAGAAACAGATCCACCTTCATTCATATGCAAATTAAATAACTGCTTCATAAGATATACCTTATTTGAAGCTGAGGGTTTTTCATACATATTTGCTAACGTAGTCATCAACTCTACAGTTGTTTTTTCCCTGTGACAAATTAGATATCACAGTGGAGGCCAGACTCAGTCTTATAGACCCCAGAGCCTTTCTGTCAAGAACTTCCCATTCTTCATCCTCCATGTCCTTGGGCTTCTTTGCAATCCCACCTAACAGTAAGTAGAGATCTTTCTGATACAGATAGTCCTCTATCTGCATTCTCCAGTGTTGATAGTTCTTGCCATTAAACTTTTCCATTCTCAACTTACTTTCTTCTGCCATTGCTTCTCCCACTCAAACAGAAATCCCTGCAGAAACCCCTGTGAGCAACCTGTAATCCAAACACACTACACAGATCTGAACCACCTGTTAGTGAACCTGAGCTTTGATACCAATTATCAAGCTCTGAACCTGTAACCAAGGCTCTGATACCACTTGTTGGGGGATCAAACCAACAATAGATTACAATTGTGAAAGCAATAAACGCAGAAATAAATCAGATAGATAAGTAACTGAAATGATAAATAACACAGAATAAGATATACAAGAAAACACCCTGAAAACTTGTATTGAAACTCTTTACAATAGGAATACAATGAAGAAACTTCGTTCTTCCACATCTCTCTCAGATGCACACAAGATCTCTCACTAGATCTCTATTCCTCAAGAGCTCTCTCTCAAGTACACTCAAATCCAACAACCTGGATTGATGCAACTCTGTACTGTCCTTCAAACATTCACAATGTTCTACTATTACAGTTCTACTCTTCTACTACCATTCTAAGCTAAGAAGATCTTTCCTACATATAGAAATAGGAAACTTGAGCATGCTCTTACAACAAACAGTTAAACCTCTTCAACAAGGGCTCTAAAAATAATATTGCTAATAATAGAGACGCGAGCTTGAGACTACAACTCAAACTCATCATGCAAACACTTGCTTCTGTCCTCGAAAATCGCTTTCTGGACACACAGGTAACCGACGTCGGTTCCTGCCTGTTCGCCTGTGACCGTCGCCGACCGACCATACTGCCGACGTCGGCGCCTCTGCAACTGCAACTGACCGACGTCGATCGCTCCTGACCGACACCGGCATCTGTGTAGACCCGAACCTGTTTAAGTCTGCTCCTTGGTGAAGCTTTTAGCTCCACGTGAGGTTCGGGATGCAGAGCCGGAGCACACTAAGGGCTGGACAGGTACAGTGTCCAAAATCACATGAGGTCTGGTATAGACCTGAGTATTCCCATGCAGTGGGAGCTGTCAGAGTTAGGAGCCAATTCGGGGAAGTGGGTTCTCAGGTTTTTGAGAGGGACCAGCAGCAGGTGTTGTTATGCAGGGTCAGGACTTCACTACAGGTGTTGTAGGTTCGAATGTGGCAGGGTACTCGAATGACAGGAGGTACACCACGAGATGTGTGGTGGGTTGTCTTCAGGATTGAGCTTGAAGAGGGATACAAACTAGGAAATAGATTAGACGGGGTACAGGTACAGGTACAGTGCAGTTGTTTATCTCCAAGTGGGAGATTGTTAGGTTGTGGAGCTAAAAGCTTCACTGATGCAAATAGGAGAGGAGGTTGCTGAAGGTTGCTAAGTTGCAGAGAAGCTGGGGTCGGTCTGATCAGCTGATGTCGGTAGGATAGCAGAGAGAAGCAACCGACGTCGGTCATATATCGACTGACGTCGGTCACCTCCAGGCAGACAGGGACCGACGTCAGTCACCTGTGTGGTTCGACCGCGAGTTAATTACGAGCAGTTGGTTGACGAACCAAGTGTTTGCATGGTCAGGGCTAATTATAGACTGAGGGCTGCAGATCTAATTATTGTTAGATGTCTAATTATTGTTTGGATGAGATCTATATAATAGACTCATGGTTGTATTGGAAAAGTGTAGAACTTGGAAAATCCAAGTGTGGAGCTTGGAGACTTCTTCCCATGGAGGAATCGAGTAGGATTCCACATGTTTTGTGCTAGGGAGTAAGAGAGCTAACAGCTCCTTCAGACAGAGGTAGAGCAATGGTGCATTCCTCCTAGGTGCCACAGTACCAGGCGTGTTGGTGCTGGATTGGAGAGCCAGAAGGGTTCTTCAGGTATGTATGATCTTGGTCATCAGGTGTGCATGGCCTATACAGGAGATCTACATGGTAAGTAAGATCATTGATCTGCAGGTGTGTGTATACGAGGTTCAGACAGAGATCGGCGGTTGGCCAGGGTCCAAGGTGGCAGCAACACAACAGGTAGCAGAATCAGGCAGGATCTACTTGGAGTACGGTGTGTACTCACAGTGATGTACGTGGAGTACATGGAGAGCTAAGAGGAAGGCATGGCAGTTCCTTCCATAAGTATGGTCTGTTGAATTGCAGGTTGTTGCAGGTTCATGGGAGATCTACTTGAAGTACTTTGAGTACTTGTGGAGTGCGTGGAGCACTTGTGGTGTGCGTGGAGCACAGGAGGTGAACACCAACTCTGTGTTTGAGTTGGGTGTTGGGACCTGAGAGAGAGAGCTTTAAGGGAAGATTTACTGTTTATCATCTAGAGGTGTGGGAGCCCTAGAGGTGTGTAAGGAAGAAGAACTGTGGCAGTCTTCTTTGTTGTATTTCCTTCTGTAAGAGTTATTAATACAATTGGTGTATTGTCTCTCATATGCTGTGTTATTCTGAATTCTAGTTACTTGGTGAATCTGGTTATTTCCGCATATTATAGTTGCTTGGTATTTGGTAATCAATTGTATGCTTCCGGTGTTTCGCATCCTGACAGGAATAATAATAGATTCAAACAAACCACTGAAGAAGCATTGCAACTACATATTCGGCATTCTCTTAATCAAACATCCACATAATGTTTTGGTGTGTGGATGGAATAACTCGAATAAGTATTTCAACCTTCACTTCCTTAGACGTGATCAATGCAACTACTAAATACTGATTTTCCTCTTTTAACACAAGGGAATGTATAGAGAGACCAAGATGGATATGTGTCATAAGCATGTGGTATTGTGAACCACAATTTGAATGGAGAAGCTTGACTCTAGGCTTGACCCTTGGTGAAAGTGGTAACAAATGTTCTCTTCTCTATTGACTCTTTCTTGAATCTATATTGTATTAAATGCCTAAATGGCTTGGCAAGACCTTGTATTTATATGATGATTTGGGATGACTCATGTTTACTAGTCAACTTTTTATAATACAAATAGAAAACGTCAAGGCATAAGTTCAAGTACAACGAGCAAAATAATACAAGCTTGTAAGAATATGTAGGGTTGTCTAGGTGCATTCGTATAGCTATGAGTTTATCCAGAAGATAGGTGGGATTTATTTCTCAAGTCAAGGCATGTAATAAGTGGTTCAAAAGTACTAACGAATACCTTATGGATAAGTATTGATATGTCTTCTAGACTTAGTGGACCAAATAGAGACTCATGTGAGGTTGGGGCCATCTTAGAAATGGTTAAAATATACAAGTTTTTCAAATAAACCAAGTTGAGAATAACTTATGGTAATAAAGGCTTTGTGCCAAATTTAGGTCTACACATAATGCCCCCACTTTGATGTGGGCATGTGAGTAAAATGCATACATGCATCAAAGTATACATGTAAATAATTTTAAACACACACATTTAATTACCTATGGAAGAATGAAGGGTTTGACCTTGCTCTTTCTAAGTTTCTATTCACACATGATTGGCAGATTTACCTTTAACAAGTGCCAATTACTATACATAGTTAAATTACTCATGATATATATAAAATTATTTTGAATTTTTGAATTTTTTAAATTAGCTTTTGATGTTTTTGAAAGGAAGCATAGGAAATGATAAACCTATTTGATATTTCTCTGAAATGTCATCATAATTACTCCATCACTAGACTTTTGATGGGTGTTGAAAAGATAGTCCTACACTTTTTCATGAGTCATTAGTGCTTTATGCACACATCTAAACATCCAAAAAATAATTGAAACATAGCTAAGACACTTTTCAAATTCAATAACATGCCATCCACTTTTTAACCAAGGAAATAAACAACAAGATCATATTCAATCATAAGGACACTTTTTGAATTTTAAAATTGTCTTTATAAAGCTCCTCTTTTGAGATGAGGGATGAAGACTTTGTTGTTGCAATCTCTCATCTCAAAATAAGACATTAAAAATACTCTATGCAATGAAAAATAATTTAAGGTCATGCGTTATTTTATGCACATATGAAATCCTTAAATTTGAATTTGAATTTTTAAATTATTTTTATTTTTTATTTTTACATTTTGAATTACCATCTATTTATGCTGCAATAATCATGAAAAAGTCCATTTTTCAATGGGAGCAACTAATATAACCATATAATAAACATGCTCCAAGATACACCCAGATAAAATAATAGGAACACAATCAAACAATATGCCCCTCTATATGCATGGTAGCCACCATGACAATTTAGGCACCAAATCAAGACCACATAATTTTAATGACTACACCCAAGTTAGTGACTCGAATCATGACATGACTCGAAAAATAAAATGATAAAAAGACCTTGTAAGAATAAAAAACACACACAAACAAATATGTGCACATACAAATAAATATTCACACAAACAATCAATGTAATAGTGTAACAATCACAATACAAAAATATCCATGTAATAAAAGATGTCTAAGATACCATCAGAAAATGTAGTAATCAATATATATAGTTCAATATAATAAAAGGTAAGTAAAGATAAATATCACCATACAAAAATCCTCTAAAATATCCATGCCACAAAATAAGACATGTTTATGAAATTGGCCCATCTAAAATATGGGTGAACCATGTGAAATTATGTAACTTGTGAATTTACATAGCACTCACTCTATAAAAATATCATAATAATTTTATGTGTAAATCATGGATAACGAAAACTTATAGAATAGGTAAATATTTAACATGCATATGGTAATACAAATTTTTAAAATTTTAATATATATGGGTTCATGTTTTTTTACGGCACTACTCTTTAGAAGATAGTGTCAAGGATGGGTTTTATAATGTTTCTGTGTGCTACATACTTCCAGTATAGCCCAGTATACTTGACCTAATTGGGACACAAGTATCGAAGATATAGTGCATACTTAAATGGCCAGCTCGAGGGAATGGACCTCAAAACCTCCCACATATAACACACAAAAATAAATTATCAAAAGATTTAAACTCCTTAAAAACAATGGATTCATGTATTGAGGGCAAACAAATTTTATTTAAAAATGGTTTGAAGAAAAAAATTCAATATTTTTTAATTATATATATATATATATAACTTTTTTAATATTTCCAATGATAAATATAATGTAATAAAATGCATAAAAATTTATAGCGAATATCAAAATACATGCAATAATAGAAACTAATGACATAATATAAATCCTAAATTTTAATATAAAAATTGAGATATCATGATTTTTTAATGGACAATATATATGACTCGTACAGTCATTAAAAATGATAATAATTATAACAATTTTTTATGAACAATATATATGACTCATATAGTCATTAAAAATGATAATAATTATAACATGATAAAGTGCATAAAGATTTGTCACTCAGTATCATGATGCATACAATAGTGCCAGCCAATAACGTAGTATAGGTTCCAAATTCTAATATAAAAATTGAGATATCATAACATATATAAACCTAAGTAAGTGCCAAGAAGAAATGTGGAAGGATCCACCTGGCATGCCCAATCACATATGGAAAAATTCCCATGACTGTTATTTGAAGGTCCAAAACAGGATCAGGGAACACTGATAATACTCCTTCCATCTCTGTATCATTTAGACATTGATTTAAGCGAACATAATTTGTCCGTGAAACATAATCCTTTGGATTCTGATTCTGACGAGACTTGGTAATCTTACCAGACAACGCATCAGCTGGTCCAGCTAATAATATTTCTGAGAATCCAGCAAAAGCATAGGTGTAGCTATGAACTAGCAGTTGTCTTCATGATGGATGAAAAGTCGGGTTAAATAAAAGTAGTTCATATTTGATTTGTTGTAATGTTAAAGTATTTTAATGTTCATATTTGATTTGTTGTAATGTTAAAGTATTTTAATTTTTTTTACTAAGTGTTAGTAGTTGTTTTTTATTATTTTGTATGTTATTTTGGTTTTAAGTCATATAATTCAATTATCAATTTCTTTAATCGTCTTTGTAAAAATATTGTATAATATTTATTATATTTTTTATATACATTAAAAATTTAATATTATATATATTATATAATTTATATAAATATTAGATTATAAAATTTATATTTTAATAGTATATCAATTTTTTATAGTATATGTTAATGATGAAATTGTTGAAGCTATAAAATGTTTTGTTAGTAAAAATAGTTACAAATATCTCTCTTTTTGTTTTGATTGTATACAACATTATTACAAAGCTCGAGTTCTTATGAATGGTGTGCAAGAAATAGTTCTGTGAATCTTTTTTTCTCTAATTTTTAAAGATTTACATATTTAATTTCTTTCATTCTTGCAAAGCGTTCAAAGGTAAATATAGGTTTGAGTGGTAGATTAGATATGGATCTTTGTTACAATCAAATCAGCTCTCATGACATGGGAGCTACAAGATAGACTCTAGGACCTCATTGTCTTGTCTCATGATCAACAAGATTGCATCATTGATTTGAGTTGCACATCAAATGTGGAGCCTTGTCACAATCAAATTGAATCTCACGATGTCCTTGTCCATCCTTAACAAAATAAAACAACTAATATGTTTTGTATGGCCTTGCCATTTCTTCCAATGGTTTTATTATGGTGTTTTCATATGTTCTTAACATTGATGTAATTGCTCTAGGGGTTAATATATTAGCATATTGTGAATGAGTGGAAGCTACAAGATCAACTATAGGATTGTAATGTGTTGTCCCAACATCAGTGACATTGCATCATTAATTCGAGCTATACATAAAATGTATACCCCTACCGCAACCAAATCCGATGTCTATTTAAATATGTTACTACCTTGCTCTAACAATATAACTTGAAAGTCCTTGTCATTGCCCCTCACCATCACTACACAACTCACCATGAAATATTTTAATATTTACATATTCGTTATAGTCTTGCCAAAGAAAAACCTTTGACATGAATACAATATATTATAAAATTATATAATATATATTATATATTATAAATATAATTATATTATACATTTATAATTATAAATATTATATATATATATATATATATATATATATATATATATATATATATATATATCTAATAATTTTATATCAATATATATTATTTAAATATTAAATTTAATTATAATAGTTAACATATATTATAACATCATATTATTACATTAAATTTCCATATTTTATATGACCTTGCCAAAGAAAAACCTTCAATGTAAATATAATATATTATAAAATTATATAAAATATAATTATATTATATATTTATAATTTTAAATATTAATAAAATATATAAATTATTATTTTCTTAGATAGGTATGGATTTTGAGGGGATCCTACCTCTTTATTAATCTTGAAAGAGTTTTATAAAGAACCGCCCACAGGGGTATTCCTGAATACAACATAACCATCAAAAAGTTATTAACAACCAGCTAAACAAATTACCCCAATAAACCAAGGTAAACAAAAAGCCAAAGCCATTCAGCACTGGAGCAACACCTAGGTCTAGGACATAAATCAGGAGCCCAATCCCCAAAATTATATGATCACCAATAATACCAGTGAAGACAATTGGCCCAATAAAACCAACAATGGCCACAATCGACCAAAAACCAATGAAATAAACACATTACAGAAATACGTCACAATGGAGAGCAAACGACCGATTCACAAAGGAAAGCAAGCTTCAAACCATTCCACCTTCACTAAAATTACCCAAAAATTGAAACCAAATAGAACTTTAGAATTCCAACTGAATATCGAAACAACCAAATAATTGAAAAACCCACAGCTGTAGCTAAAACAAAATTGAACGATAAAATTTTGACCAAGAAAACTAGACTAGCTAGAAGACCGAAAAGCCCACAGTCGATACTACCAAGAAACTAAAAAAATACCATTAGTTGAAACTGGCATGCAAGACCAATGAAACCCTAAACAGAACCAAAGATAAACACCAAGATGCTACACCAAGACCGAAATCAACTATACATAGCAGCAGCGCTCAAGGGATCCATAAAACCACTAATCTTACCACTGCCATTAAGGTAAACCCTTATTACCTTAATCAAGTCTTCCACATCATAAACCATCCTCGAAAACATGGCTCAAAGAAAACCCCCATTTCCACTTAACCCTGCATAGGGCACAGACCAACAAGAGTGACTTCCTTAAAATAAACCACAAAGAAACAAAATGTGCCCTACCTGCTCCAGTCACCCCAACATCCAGCCAAAATTGAAAATCCAACCTGAGACCCTTGAAAAGGTTTGATCCATCCACAAAAAAGCTAGATCACTAGAGTGAGGAAGGTAGCAAACCCAAAGCCTTCCTCAAAACCTACGACCCACCCAAAAAATAGACTTACATTTCACTTCCAAATTAATGGGCTCAGATAAAAATAAAATAGCATTAGCAATGGCTGCCTGAGCCATAGTAGCACTAGATCAAGGGATTTCAGACCCTTCGGCACTTTCAGACTCAACGTCGACACCCATTTCTACCACTAGTTCTGCCAATAAGGAATCTAAGCATGGTTCCTAAGTGGGGGAGGGCAACTCCAGCTTTAACTCTCACTCTATCCATGCCTTACTCTAAGGGGCCACTTCGCTTGAGAATTGTTGTTTCTAAACATGGCCAAAGCAACATTTCTACTGAGATCAATAAACAGAGAAGGGCATTTTTCAAGTTCCACCTCTGAACCTGACAAAATCCTAATCTCTTCCAGCAATTCCTCCATGGCTTCTTCTATTAGTTCCTCAAGCTCTTCCTCCTCAAATAGCTCATTAATAATCTCATCCTTGAGAACCTCTCTTTTGCCACACTCCTACTCTTGATCCTTTAGCTCTGCCCTAATTGCATGGGCAACACTTTGTTCTTCCTGCGCCACTCCCATTTTTTTATTCTAAAAGTTTGGGTACATGTATTTTTATAACTGAAATGCCTAAAATAGTGATGAATAGTATCCCTAGCCATGAACTATAGAATGCCTCATCGCATTGAACATAGGTTTCAATGCTAAGCACAAAATATACTGAGAGGGGGGGTGAATCAGTATATTATATCTCTTTTACTTAATCTGATTTCTTTTCTTTAACCACTTAATCACACATTCAAGATATGCAATAAAACTAAAATAATAATATGCACCACGCGAGAGAGAGAGAGAGAGAGAGAGAGAGAGAGAGAGAGAGAGAGAGAGAGAGAGAGAGAGTGAGAGAGAGAGAGAGAGAGAGAGAGAGAGAGACCAAATTTTTACGTGGAAACCCAAAGTGGAAAAACCCATGGAGAACAATCTTAAGTATATGAATGAGCACCAACTCAAATTACAAAGTTCGAAAGCACCAACTTGTAAGAGTACCAACCCCTTTGCCGAGCATCAACACAACAACTATTTGTGAGCACCATCCCACATGAGCATCAACCCCTTGAAAAGATTTGTGAGAACCAACCCACAAGAGAACAAACCCCTCTTGTGTATAAAACACAACTATCTCTCAATGTTGCTTACTCAACAAATGATAGAACTCTACAATATCTCTTAGTTTTCTCTCTTTTAAAACAAATACAAACCATGCACTCTCTTACATATAACAAATGGCTTCTCAAGCCTTTATTTATAGATTTCCAAATGATCTTTGGCATTCACCCTTTGCAACCCTTCAATTCTCATTAAAAATGACACTAAACTTGCATGATCGTTCGTATCCTTGCATTTGAAAAGTCACATTGTGACCCTTCATAAGCAAATGCGACCTTTCCTCTTTTGTCTTTATCTTGGTGACTTTTTGTATTCCTCAAAGTGGCCCTTCATATAAAAATGTGCCATACCCTCTTTTGTCTTCACATGGTGACTCTTAGAAGTCCTCAAGATGACTCTTCATGAGAAAATGCATCCCATTCCTCTTTTGTCTTTATCCCGTGACTCTTTGACTTATCCATGGGCCCTCTTTTGACTTATATGCAACCAAAAATATATTCATTAATATTAAATAAATATTAACACACATTAAGTAATATATGAATATTAAAAATACCATAAAATGCAATGGGGCCTTTATCATCAATACTAGACCTTTGATATCAATGACAATATTTCCAACAATCTCCCCCTTTGTCATCGATGACAACCTCAAACTAAAACTATCACATCCTGAAACCTACACTGTACATTCCAACCTACACATACTTCCATCTAAAAAACATATAGTAACTCCCCCTTACTGTAACACCCTGTACCTATTCCTTGTACCTATTTATGTACATGTTTCTGCATCTGTATCTTTATTTGTACCTATTTTTTTCTTCTCCCCCTTTGATATCAATGGTAAAGGGCCTATCTTGGAACTAACACTTAGCTCTCCCTCAATTGATGTTGATCCTTAATGGCAGGAAGTAAAAAAAATTACTCCCAGCTTCTCCTGCAAATGCTCAAATGTGTCTTTTGATAGTGCCTTTTTGAAAATATCTACAATCTGATTTGTAGTGCTGATATATTTTATCTTAACTTGTTGATCTACAACATGATATCTCAAGAAGTGATATCTGATGAGAATATGTTTTATTCTTGAATGCATCACTAGATTCTTTAAAATATTAATAACACTTATGTTTTCACAAAAAATAGAAATAGGTTCATCATATTTTACCTTGATATCTTCCAGATTTTGCTTCAATCAAAGCACTTGAGTACAACACAATACCACTTCAATATATTCTACTTCAACTATAGAAAGTGATATTGAATTTTGCTTTTTGCTTATCCATGATACTAAGCTATCACTGAGAAATAAATCTCCTCCACTTGTACTCTTTCTATCATCCAAGTAACCTGCACAATCTGAATCTGTATAAGCAACCAAAGTGAAATCTCTACCTATAGAATACCACAATCCATAATCCAATATCCCCTTGATCTATCTGAATATTTTTTTCACCAACTTAATATGACTATCTTTTGGATCTGACTGATATCTTACAACTATACCTATTGTATGCATGATGTCTAGCCTCGATGTTGTTAAATATAAAAGACTACCAATCATAGATCTATACAAATATTGATCTATAACAGATGAATCTTCATCCTTGCTCACCTTATTTCTTGTACTCATTGGTGTACCAACTAGTGCACAGTCCTCAAAACCAAATTTCTTCAACATTTTCTTGGCATATTTACTTTGAGATATGAAAATTCCTTTATCTGATTGAAATATTTGCTACTCTAAAAAAAATGATAATTCTCCAAGCATAGACATCTCAAATTCTTTTTTATCATATTTTCAATGTTTCCACCAAAAATGATGTCATCAACATATACCACAACAATTAATTGATGCTCACCTTCTATTTTGATGTAGATATTTCTATCAGCAAATCCTCTCTTGAAGCCTTGATCTTGTAGGTACTTATCAAGTCCTGTATACCAAGCTCTAGGAGTTTGTTTCAATCCATACAGTGCTTTCTTCAATCTGCATACATGGTTACTAATATTTGAGAGAATAAATCCCTCAGGTTGCTCAATATAGACCTCTTCTTCTAGATTCCTATTTAGAAAGGCAAATTTGACATCCATCTGAAACACTTTGAAATTTTTAAACACTGCATATGCAAGAAACATTCTAATAGCCTCTAGCCTTGCTACTTGTGCAAAAGTTTTTTCAAAATCTATTCCCTCAATCTGAGCATATCCTTTACATACTAATCTTATTTTATCCCTGGTCACTTCTCCATTTCCATTCAACTTATTTTTGTAAACCCATTTTGTTCATATCACATTATGATCTTTTGGTCTACATACTAATTCTCAAGTATCATTCTTTTCTATCTGATTTAATTCTTCATCCATTGCCTTAACCTAATGCTTATCATGTCTAGCTTCTGAAAAAGTTTTAAGCTAAATTTTGGATAACAAAGAGAAATTAACTTGCTCAGATTCACTTACCATCATTATTTTGGTGTGAATTCCTTCATTTATGTACCTAATGATGTCACTTTCATTATGATTTCTCTAGACAAATTTGGATGGGATTTTGGTATCCTTTTTCTCCTTCTTATTTTCATCTAATTTTTCAAGATCTTCCTCTTCAATGATTTCAGGAATGTCTATTGGATCACTGATTCTTTGTACTCCATTCTACCCTGACACTTGCACTTTCAACTATTTTCTTAGTTCTTTTGTTATAACATTTATAAGCTTTAATTTTGCAAGAATAACCAATAAATATACTTTCATCTACTCTAGATTCAAACTTACCCATTTTTTATCAGTTCTCTTTATGAAACATCTGTTGTCAAAAACTTTAAAATAATTAATTGTTGTTGGTTTGTCTTTCTATAGGTCATAAGGAGTCTTGTCACTGTTGACTCTCAATAATTCTCTATTCTAAATATGCATTGTTGTAGCAACTACCTCTCTCCAATATTTATCTAGCATCTTGGATTCATTTAGCATTGTCCTCATCATCTCTTGAACTGTTCTATTTCTCGGTTTAACTACTCCATTTTGTTATAGAGTTTTGGCTACTAAATAATGTCTCTTTATTCCATGGTCTTCACAAAATTCAATAAACTAATCTGACATGAATTCTTCTTCTTGATATGATCTTAGGCACTTAATATTCAAACCAATTTCATTCTCAACTAATGTTTTGAATGCTTTGAAATATCTGAAAGCTTTTGATTTTTTCTTTAAAAACATTACCCAAGTCATACGTAAAAAATCATCAATAAGCAACATGAGATATTTATCACCTTGAGTAATTTGAGTTCTCATAGGTTCACACAAGTTAGTGTAACAAGCTCTAACATCTGAGTGGTTGAGTACTCTTTTTTTTTGAACTACTTTCTATCTTGCTTCCCATGCTGACAAGATTCACAAAGCGTGTTGGATGGCTTTGTAATCTTTGGAAGATTTATGACTGCTTGCTTCTTACTAATGTTGACAAGATTTTCAAAATTTATGTGTCTCATTCTCCTATGCCATAGCCAACTTTCTTCAATCTGACTCAAACAACATCTTTGACCTTTGATATCTGATAACATATACAAATTATTACCTATTCTCTGAGCATCTGCAACCAACACATCTAAATCTTTTCTCTTAATTTTACAACCTTCTACATAAAAATTTAGTGTATGCCTCTGATCACACATTTGACTTACACTTAAAATATTATGCTTAAGACCTTCTACATACAAAATATTTTCAATTTTAGTTCTACCATTATCCAAACTTAGTGTACTTTTTTAAGTAATTTTGGCAGTAGTATTATCTCTAAATTTTATTGTGCCACCATTTATCTTCTTCAAAGTTATGAACTTGATCTTGTCTCATATCATGTGCCTCAAACATCCATTGTCAATGAACCATGGCTTTTCTTCATTTCTTGCATGCAAAGCTGTCTAGACCAACATAGACTTTTCAAGTTGTTTCTTCTGCCATGAACCTATCTGAACTTTCTTCTTGATGAATGGAGCCTTAAAACTTTGGTCCTTCTTGACTGATTCAAACATGCTTATACAATACTGAGCTATGTGTCTGAAGTTATGGCACTTGTTTATGGCCTCCCCTTTCTCTTTTTCAAATCTGATACATGTCTTATCTGACATTGATCTTTGACTTTCTAATATCTTATTCAACATATTAGTGTTATTCTCAAATTTTAAATCAATCATTGCTCTATCATTAATTACTTTATTTGTTTTTTCAAGATTTACTTTTAAAGAAGCGCTTTCAATAACATACCTTTCACATTCTTTACTTACTTTTTGTAACTATGTCATTAGATCTTTTTTATTCTTCTTAGCTTCTTCAAAATGTGCTTGTAGATCTTCAATTGTTTCTTTTGACTCCTTTTTATTTTTTTTATCTAGAGATTTAATTTTTGATTCTTCTTCTTAAGATATTTTAACTCTTCTAAGGGCATAAACGAATTATCCTTCCAGATTCACTTCGGCTTCATCTTATTCTTCTTCTTGATTATCTTTACTTTTGATTACAAAGGCATCTTCATATATGGCCACGAATAAAATCTCTTCTTCTGAATCCCTGACTCCACTATCTTCAACTGAGCTAGGATCTTTAGAATACAAACTCTTCTTCTCGAATCCCTTCTTGAATTTTCCTTTGAAATTCTTCTTGTATGTAGACTTTTCTTCTTCATTATCATCATTACCCTTATCTGGGCCATTAACTACAAAATGTCCAATCTTTCCACAATTAAAATATTTAAAAGGTAATTTTCTTTGATATTTACTTGTTCCCTTTTTTGGCTTGCAAATGAATAGAGCTCCGTTGTCATTTTCATCATCGCTAGAACTATCACTTGATTCTTGAATCTTAGCCTTATCTTTCTTTGATGTCTTGAAAGCAGCGTTTCTCTTTGAAGGTTTCTATTGTTCGGTCTGCATCTCATATGCCGTAAGAATACCATGTAGCTCATCCATCTTTAGCTTGGCTAAATTCTTCATCTCTTCAATTACCGAAACTTTTGCATCATATCTCAATGGTAGAGATCTCAAAACTTTTTGTAACACAATTGATTCTTCTAACTTCTCCAAGACCTTGAATCTAATTAACTATTTGATCAATCCACAAAAGATAACTTTCTATAGTTTCTTCCTCTTCCATCTTCAAACTCTCAAACTGTCTTCTAAAAGTCTAAATTTTAGCTTGCTGAACCTTTCCATCACCTTTGTAAATATTCTCAAGTTTTACCCAAGTTTCATAAGCAAATTTACATTGCATAACTTTAACAAATTCTGATTCACATAAACCACATAAAATAGCATTTAAATCTTTAGCATTATTTTCACTTGCCTTCTTTTCCATCGAAGTAGTTACAAGTGTTTATGGCTCTTCATATTCCTCCACCACTGCTTGCCAAATATCGAATCCAAGGGCCATCAAGTAAGTCCTCATCTTTATGCTATAAAAAGCATAATTTGTCCCATCAAACATAGGTTCCTTATTTGTAGAAAAACCTTCATGTGATCCAGCCATCGTGCTTCCCTGATCTGCCTTCAAGATATAAAACTTTTCAAAAGGAACCTACTCTAATACCAATTGTTAAGCACAAAATATACTGAGAGGGGGTGAATCAATATATTGTATATCTTTTACTTAATCTAATTTGTTTTTTTAAACCACTTAATCACACATTCAAGATATGCAATAAAACTGAAATAATATGCACCACACGAGAGAGAGAGAGAGAGAGAGAGAGAGAGAGAGAGATTTTTACGTGGAAACTCAAAGTGGAAAAAACTATGGAGAACAATCTCAATTATATGAATGAGCACCAACTCAAATTATAAAGTTTGCAAGCACCAACTTGCAGAAGCACCAATCCCTTTGCCGAACACCAACACAATAACTATTTTTGAGCACCAACCCACAGGGCATCAACCCCTTGTAATATTTGTGAGCATCAACTCATAGGAGCACCAACCCCTCTTATGTATAAAACACAATATCTCTCAATGTTGCTTACTCAATAAATTATAGAACTCTACAATATCTCTTACTTTTCTCTCTTCTAAAATAAATACAAACCATGCACTCTCTTACATATAACAAATGGCTTCTCAAGCCTTTATTTATAGCTTTTCAAATGACCTTTGGCATTCACCTTTTGTGACCCTTCAATCCCCAAGGAAAATGGTGCCAAACTTGCATGACCCTTTGTATCCTTGCATTTTAAAAGTCACATGGTGACCCTTCATAAGCAAATGCATCCTTTCCTCTTTTGTCTTTATCTTGGTGACTTTTCACATTCCTCAAAGTGTCCCTTCATGTAAAAATGTGCCATGCCCTCTTTTGTCTTCATATGGTGACTCTTGGAATTCCTCAAGATGACTCTTCATAAGAAAATACATCTTATTCCTCTTTTGTCTTTATCACGTGACTCTTTGACTTCTCCATGGGCCCTCTTTTGACTTATATGCAACCAAAAATATATTCATTAATATTAAATAAATATTAACACGCATTAACTAAGATATGAATATTAAAAACACCATTAAATACAATGGGGCCTTTATCACCAATACTAGACCTTTGACATCAATGATAATATTTTTCAAGTTCCACCTCTGAACCTGACAAAACCCTAATCTCTTCCAGCAATTCATCCATGGCTTCTTATATTAGTTCCTCAAGCTCCTCCTCCTCAGATAGCTCATTAACAAGCTCATCCTTGAGAACCTCTCCTTTGCCACACACCTACTCTTGATCCTCTAGTTTTGCCCTACCTTCGTGGGCAACACTTTGTTCCTCCTACGCCACTCCCATTTTTTCTATTCTAAAATTTTGGGTACAGGGATTTTTATAACCGAAATACCTAACCCAGTGATGAATAATATCCCTAGCCATGAACTGTGGAATGCCTCATCGCATTGAACATAGGTTTCAATCTACTTCTTGACCTTCATCGCATTGAACACCGAGTTGATTAGCCCATTGCATGTGAATACTCTTCACAAAGGTGTGCATACTTTACCCTTGCAAGATTAGAACTAATGACCTCCCTTTTGAGAGCACATGTTCTTCACCATTAGGCCAACTCAAGTGCACTTATAAATTATTATTTTATATATATATTACTACTATATATTTAAATATATGATATTATTGTTATATATTATATCTATATATATTGATATAACAATAATATAATAATTATATATATATATATATATATATATATATTACATCCTATAACCTCGTTGTGTTGTCTACGCCCTTCGTATTCAGCAATCCTCCTCAACACGTGGCCAATCCACAGTTAAAAAATTGGTAAATAACATATTCGTCTGTTTTATCTCTTATGAGATGAATATACAGTGGTTCCCCACTATATAAATCCTCTAGCTTAATTAACCAATCACTATTCTCCTAGTTTCCACTGTGCATTACCATAAACAAAATTTTTAAAAAAAAGAAAAAGTAAGTGATTTATTATTGTTATTGTTATATATATAATTAACTTTCAAGTATGGATAAAAGCAAGTCTAGATGGTTGCTTACAAGGGCATCCCTCACCTGAAACTAGGACTGGAAGCTTCCCATATAAACAATGTATATCTGACATGCGTCCCAATTAGAATTCAATTCTCAAATTCTATTTGAGTAGTTAAAACAGATAGCAATGAAAATTGTTTACCCCTGCCCTGCCCCTACCCCCCAACATTTTCACCCTGACCAAACGCACACAAAATAAAAGTGATGATGCTTTAATGTCATGATTAGTTTTGTTTATTTGTGAGATATTTTATTTTTATATATGAAATATTTAGATTTAAATAGAAAATATTTAAAATAAAGTTTTTACATATAAATAATTTTTGAAGATATTAATTTGTATTCCAAAAAATATATATTAAAAATTGTAAGAGAATTTCAAATAAAAAATATTAAAAATTGTAAGAGAATATGCACCAAGACACCATACATATAGGTGTGGACGGTGATATTCATAGTCAAGTGGAAGTGGAAGTGGAAGTCGATGGGGGGTGACCCAAAGCATATATCTATCTCTACACATCTTAAATTTTGTTGGATCGATTCCCCACTATTTGACTACCATTAAAATGGTTTGACTGGACTAACTCTTGTTCTTCATTGTGCATAACAACAGCAGGATGATGCGCCTTTCTCTTTCTTTTTTTTCTTTTCTCATGTATATATGTCATCAGAATTTTTTTTAAGTATAGTGGTTCTCTATTTCTTTTAGTTTGGATCTTGTAGATAATTTTTGGGATATTTTACTCTTCTCTCTCTAGTAATTAAGAATTGTGTGGTTTTTTTTCTCTCTTTCTTTTACATAGGTGAGGGCACTTTTTCTCGCTCAGTAAGCATAATAAGATTATAAGAAAAGTACATATTAAATAAGAGTTTATAAGATTCTTTAGAAAATGATAAATTATAAAATATAAGAGTGAAGTTGTTAAAATACTTTT
Organism: Torreya grandis; assembly: GCA_037957365.1. NCBI lineage: Eukaryota > Viridiplantae > Streptophyta > Pinopsida > Cupressales > Taxaceae > Torreya > Torreya grandis. The sequence continues at coordinate 3,102,768 of JARHVA010000944.1, forward strand.
CTTAATAATTTGTAGTTGTTAAGTAGAATAGTGAGCCTATTTACACTTTTAAAATTGAAGTTGGAAAAAAGAGTTTGAAATTGAATCATAAAACAAAGAGTTATATTAACGACTCTTAAATATGCCAATTTTATGTTGGGTCACCTTTCTAATGATTAGAGCTACATGTCATTTATCATCATAATTAAAAAGACTAATAAAGAGCCTTGATTTCTTTTGAAGAGGTAATAAAACCTACTACATATCTCATAATACATTCGACACCTAAATACACAATGCTCCTCTTATTCTTTTTTATTAATTTGAAGTTTACACGTGCATTGATATCAAGACATAAATTACTAGGAGTTAATGCAAAGCTAATGAGAGTATACTCACAATTGGCCCAAAGTAAATCTCAAACTAAAAAATAACTCTAGTTGTACCTAGCAGTGATAAAACGACCATCTTTTATTTAAAGATAATGCTCCAAGTAGTGATGCATTTTTGTTGAAAATGGTTCTGCCTTAGTAGATTTTATGTAAGATTTGTAGATATTGTCCCTAATGCCTATATAAATATCTCTTTTCAAAATGTGGGGAGTATTGTTAGAAAATTTATTATGACGTCGAATATTGGTATCAATGTTAATTCCTTATAGGAAAGACATACAATTAGCATACCAATTGTTCACATAACTTAATAGAAAATTCAAGAGCCTTGAGTGGATGCCTATTATGCTCATATATCTTAATCTATGAAGCAACATCACTTCATGTAATACAATAGAAATATGAAGAGGATGATTGCTAAATTTTAAAAAAACAATTGTAAGTGGAACTAACAATATTGCTCGTAAGTTTTTGGATAACATAAAAATAAGATCTCTATCAACCCAATCTAAATTAGTACTAAGAAGTTTAGGTTGAAAAATATTATAACCATACACTAAATCAGTAACACTAAAATTTTAAAGAGACAAAATTTTGCCTTGGCATCCTAAAACCAGAACTAGATACATTATATTTTAAGTGAACTAAGTGTAACACACCCCTTGCATAATCTCTCTTCTACAAGAATGAACTTATTGAATAGAGGTCCTTTAAAAGGCACACCAAGGTAAGTATAGGAGAAAACCACTTCAACCAAAATTTATTTGTAAATGAGATTGGTTTCCTGTACTTTTTCTTCGTTTTGTTGAAAATCGTGACCTCAGTTTTAATCAACTTCACTTGTAAACCATGAGTATCACAAAATGAGTTTAGAATGTTAATTTTTCTTTGTAAGCCTATATTAGTATATGACATGAGAATAATGTAATATGTAAATAATAAAATAGTGATGATTATAACATAAAGAATATAAAGATCACATGTTTCCCCTAAACTTGCAGTGATATCCCTTAATTTATATATGTAAAGACCAAACGAAGTAGGAGAAAATGGAAAACTCTATTTAATATCAATAGCGTTATTAATATCCCCCATTAATGGGTCAAGGATGTCAGGTAATAAAGATTACAAGGTGAATAATATAGATTGGATTATGCCTCCCCCAGGAGTCTTCAAACTCAATTTTTATAGGGCGGCCCAAGGCAAACCTAAATCCTCAAAGGCAGGGTGTATCATTTAGGATTACGCTGGATCTTTGATTCGGGAAGCATCTTTTAAATTAATTAACAGGACCAATAACAAAATGAAGGCCTAATCATTGTCTTTAGGGATTACTTTTGTGGTTCAGTGTGGCATCTCTTAGGTGATTATCAAAGGGGACTCCATGGTCTTAATCTAGGCTCTACACAATAGACATGCATATGTGTGGCACATTGAAAATATATTGTGGTAGGGTTGGGACAATCTAAGTTTTTTTTTTCACTCTAGGAAACTAATCATTACTACCGAGAAGCAAATTTTGAATCATTTTTTTGGAAAATCAAGTTATTGAGTAGGTTGTAGACTTTATTAGTGACAACTCTTGGGGAGTGTGGCCTATGGCTACCCCCTTTGCATCAAATTACTATGGCATTTAGGCCTTTGTATGGAGTGTCCCATGGCATATTTGGTTGTTTTTTTCATTTTGGTGGCTCTAATATTTTATGGTTATGCCACACTCATTATTATGAGTTCATTGAGTGGATGGCTCATGGCAAGCCAAGATTAAGGTTATCATTTTTTGCCCCATTTCCTTACTCGTGTGATTTGAATTTGGGAGATTTGTAGTTGTTGATAGCACTCTTGTTGACAGGCCCAGGCATTTTGATCAATGGACTAGTTCATGCAGATAGCTCTGAGTGAGCCATTATTGAGGGTGGGATCAAAGTGTTGATATATGTCCTTTAAAGGCTCAGTGAGTGATGTTATAATTAAGCATGTTTTTATGGGCAACCTAGACAAATCTTGGATGCTATAAAAATAATGGTGGGCTATGTCATCTTGAAAACATTGCACAAGGCAAAGATGAATTCAGATCTAGCTTCACTCTTTCTTGGTAATTTTTTGTTAGTCATGGAAGATAGAGAACTTGTTAAGTTAGTGGTAGAAGGGTTGATTAGGCCCCAGTATTGAGTGGGGTTGGAAGAAGCTATTACAAGTTTTCATCTCAAAATCCAAGTTGATCTCCCACTCTCATGTAGGGAAACAACTAAATTTATACCATTTTTGTGTTCAGGGAGTTGCAGGATCATTTGGAAGAATGTTTGGCTTTTGTTGAACAAATTCATGGGGTTAGCAGGGCACCAGTGCATTCAATAAGGTGAATCCTAATGGTGGACATTGTGGCCATGAGGGGCCCTTTCCTATTATTGGGGATGGTGTTGGATATTCATTTCTTTACCCATGTGTGGAATTTAGATCATCTTCTAGCCAAGATATTTGTGGGTGGTAGGGGTTTGCCCCTCTTGTGTAAGGTTTGGACATCACAAAAACTCAACTAGGGAATTTAGAGGTAGAAGTTATTGGGATTGGACCAGGCTTGGTGTTGAAGAGTGCAGTGGAGTCTAGTGTTGAAGTGGTCTTAGGTGTGATAAGTGCAGCATCACAAGAAGGGGTGGCAGTTAATGGTGCTAGTAGTGGCCCGATTAGTTCTTTGGCGGTAGAGGAGAATTGGGAGGCCTCTCTTGGGGGATGTAGCTTGATACCCCTTTCTTTGTTCTCAATTGGTTTGGTTATTTTTTGAGTATTTTGGTCTTATACTAGTTCAATATATATTATTTCCTGTATGGTTTATGCTTTTTTTGGACTAAATGTTGTCATTGTATTAGTTGGTCCCTTTTTGATAGAAGTCGGTTATGGCAGTTCTTTAATTCTCATTCCCTCATGTATTTTATCTAAGGAAAATGAGGTTTTTTTTATCAATATGTAATGCAGGTGAGGATCCCATTTAAACCCACATTTACATATTAAAAAAAATAGGGGTTTAAATATATTCTTTAAAATTAGGAAGGGTTTGGACCTATCCAACCAACTTCTCATAAAGTCTCATTAAAAGAATAGTTAAATGTTCAAGAATCTTTAGGTCTCGAAGTCATTAGATAATAAGTTGTCAAGGAGCAATGTCAAATGCCTTCCAAATATCAACAAAAAAATAATAAACCTTACACTTGTTTTCCATTTATTTTTCAATTACAACTCTAAGCATCACAATATTAAATATTGTTTGGTGATTCTATTTAGAACATTTTTTCCCTTTTAACCTAAGTTTCTTAGACTCTAAAAATCTAGAAATCAAACTATCTAGCATTGTCTTTACCATAATTCTAATTTTTATATGAAATAGGAATAAATATGTTGAAATGAAGTATATCTAAACATACATAACTAAAATGCATAATTTAAACATAATTAGCTTGGATAAATATGGAAATAATCCCACGTGTCACAAACATAAGCTAAATCATAGCAACAAAATGAGAAAGATGTTAGGATACATGTGCACCTTGATTGTTCAATAAATGAGACAATATTATGAATGTGTTGATTGTGTTTGATCTACTCCTAGTTTTTTGAACCTACACTACACATTAAGATGAGGTCGTAGCTAGATGGGCCTGTTATATAAATGCTCAGCCACAACAATCTCAATGCACCAATCCTTTCTTTGTAACATCAATCTTGTATATGTGTCATTAGACCTATCTTTGTAGGGTTCTATAGTTTGTTTTTTTATAGTGCCTATGTCATGTGTATTCCTCATTATGATTGTACCTTTATTCATAGATATGCAAGGAAAAATATAATTTATGAATAAATATTCAATTTGACCTATCATTCACACTTCAAAATAAATTAATAATAATGGATTCAGGAAAACCATTGAGAAGTAATGCAACTATGTATCCCACATGCTTAGAATAAGACCTCCACATAGTTTTGTAGTGTGTAGATGGAATAACTTAAGTAAGGCTTCAACCTTCACTTTCCCATAAGTTATCATCACAACTACTAAATGCTAATTACCCTCCTTTGACACAAGGGAATGTGTAGAGAGACCACAATGGATAAGTGTTGAAAGTGTGTAGTATTGTGAAGCATAACTTGAATGGAGAAGCTTGGCTCTAGGTTTGGCCCTGAATGAAATTGGTAGTAAATGATCTCTACTCTATCGAGTCTCACTTAGCTCTATATTTTATTATATTTCCAAAAGGCGTGGCAAGACCTTGTATTGATATGATGATATATGATGAATTGTGTGTACTAGCCGGGTTTTGAAAATTGAAATGGGAAGAGGCAAGTTCTAGGACAATGAGAAAAAACACCCAAAAAACTAAAAGATGCAATCCTTAAGGATTATAGGCTTGTCCAAGCACACCCGTATAGCTATGGGTTTGTCCAGGACATATGTGGGACTTAGTTCTTGAGCCAGGGATGGATAACAAGTAATAAGTGGCTCAAAAGTACTAGTGAATATCTTATGGATAAGTATTGAGATACCTTTTAGACTTAGTGGAACAAATAGAGACTCATGTGGGGTTGGGTCCATCCTATAAGTGGTTAAAATGTAAAAGTTTTCTAAATAAACCAAATTAGGAAAAATGAACATAAATAAGGGGTTAGTGCCAAATTTGGGTGTCTACATAAAGCCCAAACTTTGATGTGGATATGTGAGTATACATGTATGTATCAAAGCATATATGTAAATATTTTGAAACACACACTTTTTCTTACCTAGGGAATAATGAAGGATTTAACCTTTCTCTCTCTAAGTTTCCATTCACACTTGATTAACCAGTTTACCTAAAACAAGTTTCAAATGTTACAAATAGTTAAATTTCTCATGATATACATGAAATTGTTTGAATTTTTAAAATTAACTCTTGATGAAATTGAAAGGAAGGACTATTTCATATAATTTGGACGTATACTGACTAAAGTGGAGAGGAGAAAATTTTCTCCAATTTTATTTTCTATATTCAAATAAATTGGATTATTTCAAACCATTTAGGAATAGATCATTTTGAATAAATTGGACTATTTTGAATAATTTAGATTTATACCCACTAAAGCAGATTGGAGAAAATTTTCCCCAAAAATATTTTTTTTATATTCCAAATAAATTGAACTATTTCAAACCATTTGGGCATAGATCATTTCGAATAATTTGGATCTATACCCACTAAAATGGAGTGGAGAAAATTTTATCCAAAAATATTTTTTCTATATTCCAAATAAATTAGACTATTTTAAACCATTTGGGCACAGATCATTTCGAATAAATGGGACTATTTTGAATAATTTGGACTTATACCCCATAAAGTGGAGTAGAAAAAATTTCCCCAAGAATAATTATTCTATTTTCTAAAAAAAATGGTCTATTTTAAACCATTTGAGCACATATCATTTCAAATAAATTGGTCTTAATAAATTCTGAATAAATTGGACTATTCCAAACCATTTGGATAGAGATCACATTCTTGAAATAGTCCAAGGATAAGGTTCATATTTTAATATTTTTGATGTGACTACAATGAGATGTTTGCCCCTGTTGTCAGGCTAAAAATGGTAAGGATAATCATAGTCATTACTACTCAACATAAGTGGAAGGTGCATCAAATGGAAGTCATCCTTCTTGAATGGAGTGCTAAAAGAAGAGGTTTATGTGGGACAACCACCCAGATATGAGATTCACGATCATGAGAGCAATGTATATGGGTTGAAAAAGACATTGTATGGGTTCAATCAAACCCCAAGAGTATGGTATAACTATATAGACTTAGTTATTTGTTGAGCAACAACTTTAGCAAAAGCACTAGTGAGCCCACACTCTACATCAAAGTGAGCAAAAATGATACTCTGATTGTAGTTTTGTATGTGGATGATCTATTATTCACCAAAAATAAAAATCAATCAATAGAAGAGTTCAAAATAACCATGAAGGAGTTTGAAATGACTGATTTAGGCTTATTAAAGTGGGAGAGAAGTTAAGGAAATGGATAGTGGAATATTCATATGCCAATCTAAGTATGCAAGGGAGATTTTGGAGAGATTTTGGATTTTGGATAACAAGCTAGTATCTACACTAGCTAAGACAAGCTTGAAGTTGTGAGAGGATGATTAGAGTTTCAATGTAGACCCCACATGATACAAGAGCCTAGTGGGAAGTTTAATGTATTTGACTACACTTAGGTCGAGCATCATGTATGCAGTCAGCCTCATATCTAGATTTATGAAGATGCCAAAGGAGACACATTGGTAAGTGGGCAAGAGGATATTAAGGTACATGAATGGAACAAGAGATTATGGAATTTTATATGTAGCAATAGATGAGTTTAAGCTAGTAGGTTACATGGATAGTGATTAGGCTAGTAGCCTTGATGATCGAAAGGGTACATTGGGGTATGTATTTCATCTTGGGTTAGTGGCCATATCTTTGACTTCAAAGAAGCAACCTATAATTTCACTTTCTACAGTTGAAGCAGAGTACATAGTAGCCAATACTGCAACATACCAAGTTATATGGTTAATAAGGATACTTTATGATTTGCATAAACATAATTAAGGAGCTTCTATGGTCTATTATGATAATATATCCTCCATAGCTTTTTCAGATAACTCCATATTTCATGGTAGGAGAAAGCACATTGCAATCAAGTATCACTTCATTCAAGAGTTAGTTTTTATAAGTCAAATTAACAAGTAGCTGAAATTTTTACTAATCCATTGTCAAAAGAATTTTTATACACTTAAGAAGAAGGTTAGGAGTCATTAATGTAGCAACATTAGGCCTACAAGGTTTTATGTTAGATCCAAAATCCAACAAGCTATCTTTGGACTCTAACAAGATAGCTCTAGAATCAAACAACCCAACTCCAAACTCTAACAAGCTAGCTTCAGACTCCAACATACTATCTCCAAACTCTAACATGCCAATTTTTGACTCCAACATGCCAACTCTAAACTTCAACAGTCCAACTACCAACTTCAACAAAGAAGCTCTGCACTTGAACAAAAGAGATTCAAAAGCATATGAACATGTAAAGAGAAGTTATATAGATGTATTAGTGGTTGAAATAAGTTCATCAGATCATTCTAAGAAAGTCAGGGATAAGGGGGAGTGTTAAAATATGATATCCCTACCCCTATTTTCACCTACCCAATTAGCTACAGACTTCCATAGTAGGGTCATTTGAATGAATTAAATGCATAGTGGGTTCGCATTTGAATTGTGTAGACCATTTGGATTTTTGGAGGCAAACAATATGGTAGGTGAGAATCCCAATAGTAAAGACAAAAAGGGAAGAAGTAGAAGAAAAATAAAGAAGTGGCCCATTGATTTTTTATACAATAATAGTCATAAGAAGAGTAGAGCATAGAGATTGGGGAAGAGAGTGAATGGTAGATGAAAAAGATAGCAACAAAGAAGAAGAAGAACATAACAATAGACTGTGGACAAAATGAAGGTATAAATAATAAGAACATCGAGAAAACATAGCAGTATAAAGGAATAATTTCTAATAACAATCAGAGGAGAATGAGGACAAAATCTTAATTTTTAAGAGTTTTTATAACAATTGTAGTTGTGTAAGTTTATGCTTTGTAGTCAGTTTGTAATAGGAATTTTTAAGTGAATTTAATATTGTATTTTTATATACAACTTTGCCTCCCCTATTTTAAGCTTTCTATAAGTGCAAATTTATGTGTATATTGGTAGCTATGAGACTAATATAGAACTCCACAATTTTAGTGTTATAAACTACATATTTGCCCTTCTAGGCATGCATTTTATTTTCTACCAACTAGTATTACTAAATTAAAATCCATAAATTTGAAAAAAAATGGATTACATTTTAAATAATTTAGATTTGATTTGTATGAAATTGATGATATTGTTAATTAAATTATAGTTTACAATCAATAAATACACTTGAAAAAATCATATGGTGAAGTTACATCATTTTAAACAATGTTTCATAGCTAATGGCATGGATTTTTTGGTTTCTCCCAAGAATGTGATGATAGACGTTGATTCTCCAATCCTTTTCATCTTTCTGACTTCCATTTCCACTAAATCTACTTGCCATAACATAACTCATTTGCAATTTTTATTTTGTAACACATTTTTGAGAATTGCAATCAATGAACACCATGTTGGAAATTAAAAGATTATCTCCAATGGTCCCTTTAAAAATAACTTCATCTAATTTATCTATATTTATATTGAAGGGCTTAAAATATATTTTCCCCAAAACAAACATAAAATTTGAACTTGTGTAATCCATGGCTTCAAGGAGTAGCCTCAAATGATTATCCTTTATCATTAACCAAAGGTTGACGTGAGTAAAAGACTACAGTGCCACCTTTAAAATTTATTTGAATGATCTCGAATGTAGTATGACATATTTATATTATATAATATTCTTGTCTTTCCGTAACATTTATTTGCATATCTTTTATTTTGTTAACAACAAATAATAAGTCATCCAACTCCAAAATCAATAGTTTTTTAGAAGTTAGTTTTAGCTCTTCCTTTGAAATGTCTACATTTTTTTATAAAAGAAAGCAATCATTTATTAACAATATTATATTATAATAAATATAACATAAAAAATTTCCAAGAAAATGTTTTACATGTTAGATTAATCATTGATGCACTTTTGATTTGCATTTTATATTGTAACATATAAACATATTGCATTTAAATCATTTGATGCATATTTTATTCACATTTCATTAAATGTTATAAAGATTCATATAAACATATAAAACCATATATACATGCTCAGGTACATGTAACTATACTCATTATACATGTATCTATAATTTCTATTTCTAGTTTTGTAACATACATACACATATACATGTTTAAAATAAATGTAACTCCTCATATTCTAAAACAAAAAAACAATAAATATATGTGGGTTCACACTTTTTAGGATGCTACTCCTAGGGAACAAGTCCAAGGGTGGGCCTTACACATTTCTATTGCCACACATCTTTGACTAACTATTACAGTGCCTGACCAAATGGGGACACCAGTATCTAGGAGCTGGTGCATACCTAGATGACCAGCCCGATGGAATAGACCTTGAGATCTCCCACATGTATCACATAGCTCATTTCCTCTTGATCTAGCCCATTGGGCTAAAAGGTGGTAGAAATAAATTCTAGGGGAACCCCTCACCTAGCCATGCCCATGGAGAATATATATATATATATATATATATATATATATATATATATATATATATATATATATATATATATATATATATATATATATAGAGAGAGAGAGAGAGAGAGAGAGAGAGAGTTTTATTTTATATATATATATAGAGAGAGAGAGAGAGAGAGAGAGTTTTATTTTATATATATATATATATAGAGAGAGAGAGAGAGAGAAAGAGAGAGAGTTTTTTCTATGCCCTTTTTCACCAAAGAGGCTTTGAAATAAAGATCATGTATATTTTCAAGATAATTTATTATCTTCAAGACATAGCATATCACATGTTGAGTTATTTTAAATAGGGTGAATTCAACATTTAAAAACATTTAAATGGGTAAATATAGCAACAATCAAGTCGACAGAACAACAAAATGAATCCACACTGTCAAATCCCAAGACAATGCAATAGATTTTATTATCTTCTACTCTCTCCTATCGATAAATAAAAATTCATTTGTAATGTTATTAAATAAATAAAGATAATATATATATTCTATTATATGAAATTTCATAATTACACATTTATCAAAAGGTGTTTTTCACCTTTTTTGTCTTGTTGTAGTTTGTCTAGCTGCACTCTTTCATTGAACCTCATGTTCTTTATGCCCTACAAGGTATTATGTAATGTAGTAACTAAAAATTCTCATCATCATTTGATTTGACATTTGTATTTAAAAAAAATGCTTTTTTTGTAGAGTTTTACCTTGACATGTTGTTTTTATACAGGCTTCAAGTTGTAGAGCTATATCTTGGGTTGTTTTGTTTAAGGCACAAAATTGTAGAGATGTATTGTGAACTATTTTAATTGGGACATAAATAGACAACAAAAATATTTTTTCAATATTATAAATAATTAATAAATAAATAATTCTATAATTGTAAAAATGTGCATGATCTTATCTTACTTTCTACAACTTGCAATTTATCATGTTTGTTGATTTGATTTTCCATTATTATTGTTTCTTCATTTTCATTCAATGACATATTTGATACAAACCAAAATATTTCTAAGTTGTTAGGTTTGAAAAATAAATCATACACATTGAAAGATTTTTAAGATATTTTATTTGAAAAACAATGCTTGATTATAAAATAAATTGAAAATTTTATGCACTAGGTAGTGATCAAAATGGCTATTCTTATATTGGTTGTCATGAATGTGTTAAATATTTTTAAAAATAAACATTAAAAATTATTTGTTCTTCAGTTTCTGTAAGGAAAGATAAATGTATTTGCATTTACGTACAAGCATGCACCAATTCAACTCCTGTATATACCCCTAGCACTTCACATGTATCTCAATTATTGAAAGTATAGATAAGTTTCTCCCAAAATAAGTTATCTAATTCATTTTTGAATGGCCTTCCTATTTTGTGTGAACCAATCAATTGAAATGTTGGTGTATCTTTATTGATGTCAACACCTTACTCTAATTTACTTTGTTGTGAATGGAGGATGAAATATTCAAGCTAAAAATTAGTGTAATCGTGAGAAAAATTGATACCTGTAATATGAGTTCAATTGAATCCATCACTATTTGTACCCCAAAGTATGACACCCATATTTTGCATATAATGGAAAGAACCAACATGCAACTTTTTGAGAGATTTTTGAATGCTAGAGAAATGGTCAAGTTTGTAAGTGATAAATACATTGAAATCCCAACATTAACTTTATCAATAAATGCCTGAAGAAATAGGCAAAGATGTTCTTCCTTAAAATCTTCAATGACATTCAAAATATCAATAATTATCAAATCTACTTTCACACCAACAATGAACATTTCATTGAAATCTTCTAAAATAGATGGCCAAAGACATGGGGGCCCATAATGGTAGCTGACCTCTATCACTATCTAGATATTTTCTCAATATGCTTATTGAATATGGAGATAATGCTTCCCAATTTTTTATTTTTATTTTTTAAATACTTTCATTTAGGACACATAAATCTTCAAACCTTTTCGTAGAAATTTTATAAAGCTCCATTACTTCTTTAAGTGTGATAGGTTTTTATGATGTAAGTGTCAAATCATGATTGGTAAAAAAATCTATAATTTTTGATAATATGTCACTTTTCAGCTTCACTTTTTTTCACCAAGTGTCCATGTTGTTGCACCCAGGGGTTTTCAAGAAGGAAATAGACCCTTTTTCCAATAAATCTACTAATTCTATTTTTTGTTTGTCTAAAATCTATTGAATATTTCTTAGTATTATTGTACCAATTAGATTTAAATCTTATTTATCTAAACCTAGTAAAGTACCACTTTCAAAAAAATCAAATGCCTTATCAAAACAATCCCAAATAGGTTGTTCCACGAAAAGAAGACAATTTCTCTCTCATAGTTGTGCTGAGCAGTTAATTTGTGTGAACAAGTGCCTATCTTGTTCATGTATTTCTTTTGTCTTTTTTTCCCTATTTCAAAATTCTTCCAACTTCTCAGTTGGATAAGGTCACGTGTAGATCAGACTCTTTATACAAATGAAGCCTTATAAATTACTTCATTTGCTTCATTATATTGGTTGCATATTTTGTGAACAATATAGAATAGAGTAACTATTTTCAGAAATCTTGCCTTTATAATAAAACATTTGTTTCTTAATAATAGTGAATTGTATTTCTCATCTGAAAGAATTATCTATTATGTTGTAATAATGTGTTGGCCATGTGCAATTTTGAACCTTACTATTTTTTTCTCCATCATATATTCAAAGACTTCTTTTGATTCGATAATACATTCAGGGTTATTTAGATCAAAATGAATTAATAAATCATCCTTCATTAGAACCTTGTTGTGTTTTATGAATGAATTAATTATAGCATTTTCCTCTCTTTCATTTAGATTTCTTATTTTGATATTAACATCCCTTAATTCATAGAGCTCTACAAGAATGTTCAATGCATAATTTCTAGAGAAAATATACCATGTAGAGAATTCATTATGTGTTTGATCAGAACTTTGTGCCAACAAAAATGTATCAACAATTTATTTGATCTTATATTTCTCCACTAGTGTGAGTGATTCTGTTGGAATAATGAATATTTAAGCTTGCCTAGGGATAATAGGGTAAGTTATTTATTACCTAGGGTTAATTTTATTTACCTAGGATAATTTGTTTTACTGTTGAGAATCTCTCAACAATATATTTGTTCATAGTATTTGAAAACAAATAGTTTGTTTTCTCTATTTTTTAATCACAACAAATAGTTTGTTATTGTAAAACAAACTATTTGTATTATATATACCTTACAATCTATGAGATTGTAACGAGAGAATAATGAGAGAATACAAAGAATTTATAGGATTATCACCTATTTTTTAGGTGTGAGAAAAACATATTTTATTCTCTGGTATTATTTTTGCAGGTTACTTGTTGTGGGTTCTTTCTCCTGGATTGATCGTGTGGATCCTGTGTATCTCTTGCTCATTCTTTCATGGTATCAGATCTTGGAGTTCTAGTTGAAGATCCTCTTCCCTACAATTTTTCATCATTTTCATCAATTAACATAGTTAAAAACATTATTTTATTGATGTGTTACAAATATTTGTTATTCTCTCACATTCTGGTTCTTGTTTACAAGTTTTTTTTGGAAATTTCTGTACTTTATGATCATTTATGACCATACATATTTCTAAAACTAGAATTTGTTGGCACAGGGGCATACCAAATTCAATCAAGAATCCATTTTAACTTGATTTTTTTCATTCCTTGTTGGTCGTATAGCTCTTCCAGATAAAAAATGGCTAACTGATTTTTTTGGCAGACTACAGTGCCTGTACGGTTTTTTGATGTGGCAGATCGTACAGACGTGATTTCTAAAATCTGACACCTATTCATGAAAGCTAACTGTGCTAGCTTTCATTCCATATCAATTAGTATGGATTTGGATCAGACCGTATAGTGTTTTGGGTGATTACAATAGGGATTTCAAAATCTGTTTTGTTTAGTAGCATAGCATACGGTTTTCTTCAGTTTAAACACCTTATACAGCATAAAATAAAAATATAAAAATTGTATGTGTTAGCAAACTTTCCAGGCTTTCATTTTTAGTTGAAAAGTATGGATTTGGATCAGGCTGTACAGTCCTTTGAGCAGATCTTGTGGAGCTGATTTTGAATTTACTTGGAGGTTTTTTCCTTGGCAAATATTTACAAAATTATCATCAGAATTTTCCCTGATCACCACGCCTTGCTGGAACAAGAAATTATTTCTGATAAAGACAAAGATTATTCATCATTCATCTCACACGTGTGAGTCATTTTGGATTATTTTATATTAATTTCTAAATTTTTAGTTGTTTAAAAGCAAGTCTCTAGCTTTAAATGAATAAAATTGACTTTGCTAAAGTGGCTACAGGTATTTTTGTTAAAAAATTGGTAGGGAGGAAGTCTTGGGGTCAAATCCCCCTACATATTTTTTTGCATAAAGCCATTTTTTTTGTACCTTTGTATAAGCTAAGGCTAAAAAAAATTTATTCGGGAGACATTAAATTGTAATGGGAGGGGTGTTTTGAGGAAAAATGAATGTCTAGGTTATTCTTGTCAACATCATCGTCTTCTTCGGGAATGGAATCCCAATTGTTTGAACCCCTAAACTCCAAAAATTACCATGTTTGGAAGCCAAAAATCCAACAACTCCTTCAATCAAAGGGCTTATGGAGAATTTTTTCTGAAACAACACCTGCGGCATTCACCACTGAAAAAGACAAATATGCATATGGTTGTAAGCAGGATGAGGCTCTTGGATTGATTTGCCTCAACGTCTCAGATAATCTTCAATTTCACATTGCAGATGCTACAATGCCAAAAGAGGTATGGGAAAATTTTAAAAACCTATTTGGCAAAGTTAATGAGTTTAAAATTTTGCAATTAGATGCAGAATTGAGTACTCTCTCTCAGATTTTCCTTCAATAGATGAATTCTTGGCAAAATTCAAATTTATTAGGTCACAGTTGAAAGCTGGTGACAAGGATAAAAGTGATAAGGAGTGCATTTTCATGATTTTGTCAAAGTTGAAAGGACCATATAGTGTTTTTTCCTCTGCTTTTTATATCATGATGGATACATTAGGTGATGAATTCAAATGACCTACCTTTGAAGTTTTTTGTGAAAGATTGACTAGGGAACAAACAAAATTAATGGCCCTAGATGCTCTACCTGGTCCTAGTCATGCTCTAGTTGCTAATTCTTCTAAAGGAAAACCTTCACCTAAGTCTAAACAAAAGCAAACACCTTCAAATAACCCTTAAGAGTCCACCACCCAGACACCTCAACATTTTAAATCTACTACGACCAAAAAGTCCTTTAAGCAAAAGAAGAAAACATTTGGTCCATGTAATTTTTGTGGTGGTCCTAATCATGATGAAAGTACATGTTTTAAGAAGATGGAAGCATTAGAGGCAATGGTCAGACAACACAAAATTTCCATTCTGTCTCCATCTCCTTCTACTTCTCCTGCAGGAAAAGGGAAAGCACTTTTAGCCAAGGCTATATCTTCATGTCATGATCAGTGGATTTTTGACTCAAGTGCTTCTCATCATCTCACACATTCTAAGGATCTATTGTCTTCTCTTACAGATTTCAGTACATCACATATTGTTATGGGTAACTCCTCATAGATTGAAGTTTTGGGATCGGGTACTGTTAAAAAACAAGATGAATGTTTTAACAATGTATTGATTGTACCCAAAATCTCTTCTAATCTTCTCTCTGTATATCAAATATGTAATTTTGGTACTGGTAAAACTATGGAGTTTACTTCACATGATGTTGTAATAAGAGAATATAATGATCCTAGTGAGATAGTTGCTACAGGTATAGTAGACCATACTGCAAGACTCTATACTTTTGATAAGTTTGAGTCTTTTATGTCTTCTAGTTCTTCACTTATAACACATGGTAATAATCTCAGCAAATTGTGGCATGAGAGATTAGGGTATTTGAATTATGGATATATGCAAAAAATGAGTATAAAACATCTTGTAAAAGGCCTTCCTAAGGTCTCATGTATTGATGGGGTGTGTCCTGGTTGTCTAGTTGGTAAACAGCACCAGGATCCATTTCTAGTTGGTAAGGCCACACATGCAAATGCACCCTTAGGGTTGGTTCATAGTGATTTGATGACTTTTCCAACTCGTTCTTTTTCAGGGGCCAAATATGCACTCACATTCATTGATGATTTCACTCGTAAAACTTGGGTATATTTTCTCAAGTTGAAAAGTGAAGTTTTTGAGACTTTTAAGGATTTCAAAATCTTTGTTGAAAAACAATCTTCTCTTCCTCTTAAAAAGATACACACTAACAATGGGGGGGAATATGACAGTAATGCTTTCCATGATTTTTATATTGAGCATGGGATATAGCACCAACTCACTGTACCACACACTCCTCAACAAAATGGTGTAGCAGAGAGGAAAAATTAAACATCGAAAGAGATGGCAAATTGTATGATTCACTCTAAAAATTTGGGTCCACAATATTGGGCTAAAGCTGTAAATTGTACAAACTACATTCAAAATTGTATGCCTCACAAAGCTGTGCAGAATATGACACCTGAAGAAGCTTGGTCTGGGATCAAGCCTGATATTTCAGACTCTCACATCTTTGGGAGTCAAGCATGGGAGTTTGTTCCTGATGACAAATGCAAAGCATTGGAGAAGAAAATCCAACCACTCATTTTGTTGGCTATTGTGAACATGTAAAAGCCTATCGTCTTTTTGATCCTGTCACACATTATGTGTTTTTTCGACGGGATGTTCAAGTTGATGAGCTACCCACTCCACAAGAGTGTACATCTAGTTCTTCTTCTTCCCCTCCTTCTTCTACCAAGGATAGTGAGGATTTGCTTTCTATTATTGATGATGATGATGTTGCACTTGTTCAGCCACCACAACCATCTTCTTCACCACCTTTGCCCAAGTGGGAAAAGAGCACTCTACAGGTAGCCGGTTCTTTCGTTGGTGATCCATCTGATTCTCATTGCACTCACTCACAGACATCTGGTGTTGCTCTTTTGGGACAAGCTTGTACATATGATCAAGTGTTATTTTCTGAGGCCATTGGTATACCTGAGTGGGATGTTGCAATGTATGATGAGTATTCTTCATTAATGAAGAATGATACTTGGGATCTTGTCCCTCTTCCTAAGGGAAGAAAAATTGTAAAATGTAAATGGGTCTATAGGACCAAATATGCTGCAGATGGATTAGTGGATAAGTACAAAGATAGATTATATCTAAGGGTTTTTCACAGGTTGAATGGTTTGATTACTCTGAGACCTTTGCCCCTATAGCTAAGATGGATTCTATTCAGCTTGTACTCTCTCTTGTTGCTTCACATTCTGGTCAGTTTTTTAGATGGATGTGAAGAGTGCCTTCTTGCATGGTGATCTCCATGAGGAGATCTATATAGAGCAGCCCCCAGGATTTTTGCAGGACTCATCATTGGTTTTTAGACTCTATCATTCTCTTTATGGTCTCAAACAAGCTCCTAGAGCTTGGTACGAGAAGATGGATAGTTTTCTTTTGAGTTTTGGTTTTATTCGTTGTGAGTCAGATCACAATGTATACATCCTGAAGCAAGGTGAGGAACTTGTCATATTGGTTTTGTATGTTGATGATCTCATCCTCACTGGTAGTTCAGATTCATTGATACATGACATCAAGGACAAGTTGGAAGATAGGTTTGATATGATAGATCTGGGACTTCTACATTATTTTCTTAGTCTTCAAGTTTTTCAGTCTTCTAAGGGCATCTCTATTGGAGAGCAAAAGTATGTGACAGATATTCTTCATCAATTTGGCATGGCTGATTGTAAGCCTGCCCCCACTCCATATCAGTCAGGTGTTGTGTTGCCTGCCTCTTGTATGACTCCTCTTGTTGATACAACTTTGTATAGGCAACTTGTAGGTCGTCTTTTATACCTGACTCATACTCGTCCTGACATCACATTTATTGTGAACCTTATCTCTCAGTTCTCACATGAGCCTCATGAGAGTCATTGGCAAGCAGCCAAGCATATTTTGCACTATATTTGGGGCACCACTCACTTTGGTATACATTACACACCATAGCATTCTACACAGCTTGTTGGATACACTGACTTTGATTAGGCTGGTGATGTCGACACTCGCAAGTCCACTTTTGGATTTGCTTTCACACTTGGTTCAGGTCCAGTTGCTTGGGCATGCAAAAAGCAAATTGCTATTGCATTGTCCTCTACTGAGGCTGAGTATTAAGGTCCTGTCAAAGCTAGTCAGGAGACACTTTGGCTTCGACAGTTGCTTGGAGAGTTTGGCTTCACATAGTAGGGTCCTACTACTCTTTGGTGTGACAACTAAAGTATGATCTTCATTTCATGCAATCTTGTTGAGCATCAAGACAAAACACATTGAAATTCACATGCACTTCATTCGACATCTTATTCAACATGGAGTTCTTTCTTTGGAGTTTGTGCCTACAGCTGAGCAGATTGCAGACATATTCACTAAACCTTTGGCTTCTCCTCATTATCTTTAGTTGTGAGTGATGCTTGGGGTGAAGGAAGTTGTCTTTGGGGGTGATTTCCCATGAAGTCCTTCCTTTATTTTTCATATATTTTGATTGGTTTGTACATGGGTACCTTATCAGGCCTAGTAGCTGGGACCCATATTTGTTTGTCATTCTCCCTATGTTTCTCTTAAGGAAGAGTATTGGAATAATGAATATTTAAGCTTACCTAGGGATAATAGGGTAAGTTATTTATTACCTAGGGTTAATTTTATTTACCTAGGATAATTTTTTTTATTGTTGAGAATCTCTCAACAATATATTTGTTCATAGTATTTGAAAACAAATAGTTTGTTTTCTCTATTTTGTAATCACAACAAATAGTTTGTTGTCGTAAAACAAACTATTTGAATTATATATACTTTACAATCTATGAGATTGTAATGAGAGAATAATGAGAGAATACAGAGAATTTATAGGATTATCACCTATTTTTTAGGTGTGAGAAAAACATATTTTATTCTCTGGTATTATTTTTGCAGGTTACTTGTTGTGGGTTCTTTCTCCTAAATTGATCATGTGGATCTTGTGTATCTCCTGCTCATTCTTTCAAATTCTAGGGCCTTTTTCAAATCTGCATACAAATATGTTACCCTTTCTTGTCTTATTTTATTCACTATTTTTATGTCATGATTGCAAGGTATCTTAAATGCATATTTCATTGTTGGAAAGTAGAAGAAGTTGGTGCCCCTTGTTCTTATTTTTATTTCAACATATTTTGTATTCTAAGGACCAAATTATCTCTATCTATCAACCCAAACATTTCAAGGTTGTCATAGCTATTCAAATGAAACCCAAAAGTTTCACAAGAAGGAGAAACATTAATTTTTGTCAATTCTATTTTACTGGGTGAAAATTTATTGAAATTAATTGTATCATGATGGAGAATTCCTTCTTATTTATTCCATAATTTTAGTTAGAATTGAATGGTGTCTTCAAGTTCATCCTTGTTATAGGCAAGGATTATTCAAATCCAGTAAGATTATTTTCTAGATATAGTGCTAAATAAATAAATATCTGCATGCATATTTGTCAAACTAAACAACTCAAAATATCAATCAGCGAGAAGAATTTTGTCACAACCATAAAATGGAATATGGCAATGTGGATTTAATTTTAGTTTTGGGAGTTTTAATGGTACTATATCTAACTTTTCTTTGATTGAGGCCTTCTTCTACCTTTAACTATGGGAATTTATTTATCATCTAAAGAAATTCTACAAAGCCATTAAAATGATTTAATTATTTATCTTTTGTAAAATCTAAGTTGCATATTGTATCACTTACGAAATTATTTGTGATTAACTAGTGATTTTTTAAATATCATCAAATGTGAATTCAAATCTACAATATAAAATACATATTAAATCTTCATACTATATATAGTAACTCAGACATAAACTAAAAATGTATGACCAAATCAAAAATAAATTGTGTGTGTGTGTGTGTGTGTGTGTGTGTGTGTGTGTGTGTGTGTGTGTGTGTGTGTGTGTGTGTGTAAAACTCATTCAAAGGGGATTGACTAATAGTTGATTGTGCATTTCTAACATATTAGGCGCTTACTAAGCATATCTTAAAATTATAACACCATACTTACTTAGGATTTTGATTCAATGAGCTAGATGTAATTTTTAAAATTAGTAACTATTGAGCTATCCTTTAAACTGATAAGCATGTTGAAGGTATCTCCTAGGAGATACCTTCAATGTCCCATTGAATTTATGAAAAATACCACAAAGAAGATCATAACCAAAGTACGACTAACTAGAGAAGTGGAGGGCATTTTAAATACAAATTGTATTAAGTGTGTCAAATATTATATGTAAATAAAAACACTAGACAATATCTACAAATATTTATTTTTAAGGAGAAAGAAGAGGGGGAAGTATGTTTCAAATATTCAACTTAAGGGGTCTGAGTGAGGTGTTAAAACATTGGACGAATGTGGATGATCTATAGTCTGAGGCTTCATCATTATTTCAAAAAGATAAGCCAAAATTTGCATGTAGGACAAGGCATGAACACTCATCACAAAAAATGATATGATGTACAGATCTCAAAGTATGATGCATATCAATCAACACTAAATTCTTACACACCCTACAAACCATGGGAAGATCCAGGCCATTTCATTCAATAAATACCTAACATTTGATGAAAAGAGACAAAAGGTTGAATGTATAATAATGTTTGATAACTTGGCTAAGTTTATGAAAATTATCACATCCACTACCAAGACCTATGAAGACAAACGCAAAAAAATTAAAAAACCTTACAACTATTCCTGTATCATAATTTTAGAGAATTTGGTGCCAAACTCAAACCTGGAGCAATTGTCTTCTCCTAAAGGATGTTTACTCAAAGATGTATCTTCTACCATAGTATAATAACTACTAAAATACATTTAATTAAAACCATCAAAGGCCTCTTTAATTAAATGGTCTCAACGAGCCACTGAGGTTTAGTGTACCTAGAGCAAGTGAAATAAACCTTGGAGAAGTGCCCTCACCCATTATTTGTAGGAGTGGGTGGGAAATATTTATTTTAGGAGGAGTTTGAAATAGACTAAAACTATCAGACCTAGCCTATAGTTTATTATTATGTTAAAATTCCCATCAACAGGTACATTTAAGGTATCTCCTAGGAGATACCTTTGAAACATGCACAAGAGTGAATTTTTCATTCAATGTATTTCATAGGAGATACCTCAAAGTTACAAATGAAGGTATTACAACGGTATTTCAAGGCCCTTGAAATAATCTCTCAAGAGATACCTTGAAGGGCATTGTCAATGGTCATTCATTCAAGGGGATATTGAATTTATCTCCTAGTAGTTACTTTCAACATGCACACGAGTTGAATTTTCCTTCACCTTGAAGGCATTATTTGAATGGATTTGTATTACATTCAAGGTTACATTCAAGGTATATCCTAGGAGATACCTTCAAATTACCCACAAAGGTATCACATAATTTTAAAACATTCTTTGATAAAGTTAAAAGGTTTTGTACCACATATTTTGATTCTCCTAGATCCTCTAAAATATGACATTGGGCATCCTTTTGTTAAAATGGGCTCAAAAAAGATACCTCAAATGGTGTTGTCATACAATTTAGGGGATGTTAAAGGTATCTTAGATACCTTCAACATGCACAAGAGTAGAACTTTTCTTCACTTTGAAGTCACTAATGGGTGATACCTTGAAGGACCTTGTAATACCTTCAAATGTACCTTCAAGGTATCTCCTAGGAGATACCTTTCAAAAATTCGAAATTGAGGATTCAAGGTATATATCCTAAGATATACCTTCAAGTTACCCATGAATTTATTACAAGGTATCAAAAATTTTAAGTGTTCCATGCTCCTACACCCCTATGACTTACCAGGTGGCACTCCCTCAATGATTTTATTCAATGATTTTACTTGACAAATACTGTTGATGCATTTCAAGCTGTGGTAATACATACTATACATATCCCACAAGAATTTAGTTCTTCAGTGTTTCCTTTGAATGATTTGTTTAGAATAAAGTATTCAAGAATTTAGGGTATAAGACTCAAATCTTCACATTTTGGTGTTCAACAAAAAAGTTTAGAACTTTTATTTAAGATGATCGTAAATAGTGTTCTACCCTAACTCCCAAATTTTTACTATCAAAATATTCATTACTCG
The DNA here is from genome assembly GCA_037957365.1 of Torreya grandis. Taxonomy (NCBI): domain Eukaryota; kingdom Viridiplantae; phylum Streptophyta; class Pinopsida; order Cupressales; family Taxaceae; genus Torreya; species Torreya grandis. The sequence goes on from JARHVA010000944.1 coordinate 3,124,623, forward strand.
GTAACTAAAATAGAGGAAGTGATGAAATAACAGTTGGTAGAGGTAAATGATGTGGCACTCCTACTAAATGTCATTAGTGCCTAAGTGGCATACCCACCAAATAAGGTGGAAGAGTTCATATTAAACAAATAAAATAAAGTTATAAGCATTAGACATTAATGGTGCACAAACTAGAAATCAATATCAAAGCTATATCAAATCAGTTTGAATGATGAAGTGGCCATTTGATCTCAAGCTAACTTATGAATTCACTTACTCTCTTGCAATAGAGCCCTAGCCACTAGTGTCTTCAACTTAAAAACATACTTAGGACCTACTCTGGAAACCTTCCAAGTAGCAATCCCTTGGAAGAATATTTAAGTGTTAGTACCCCACGTTTTGGAAACCTACTAATTGGTAGTCCCTCAGTGATTTTACTCAATGAATCTCTTTAATGCATTTTAGTTTTGGGCACTCTGTACTCTAAAATATATCATAGGATTTTAGTTCTTCAAATTTTTCCTTCAAAGGATTTGTTTGGAATAGAGTATTTAGGAATTTAGGGTAAGGGACCTAAAGCTACATTAATTAAGAATTATAACTATTTAGAGCTTATTGTTCAACCCTTATACTACTAAGAACTAGGTCTCCAGTTTTACACTTCGGTTTATCTCGATCTTCAAAAAGATTTCTTTGACAGTTTTGCTCAGCAAGTCCCTCAAACACATTTAGGTCTTCAACAATTTTACTTTGGTAGAAGAGTTTTGCATATTTTGGTGTTTAGTGAAAATGTTTAGAACTTTTATTTGGGATGTTTAGTAAACTAAAGTCAAAGAAGGGATAAAATGACACTTGGAAGAGGGCAATGATATGGCACTCCTACTAAATGTCAACATTTTTTTGTAATACCTTCAAGGGTACCTTCAAGGTATCTCCTAGGAACTATCTTTCAAACATGCACAATAGTGGATTCAAGGCATCTCACCTTTAAGTTACCCATGAAAATATAAAAAGTGAGTCAAAGTTTTAAGTGTTCTATAAGGTATTATAGAGACACATAAATTTATTAGTTAATCGACAAGGTTTAAAGTTAAAAGGATTTACAGCTCATATTGTGGTACTCCTAGATCCCTAAATTTATAACACTTGGCATCCCTTCATTAAAATAGGCTCATGGAAAATTAAATAATTATTTATTTTGTGGTCTAATGCCCCAAACTTATGTTATCTCTAGACCTCTGAGATCTCAACATGTGGCATGATCTTATCAACTTATGACCATGGAAAGTTCAAGCATAGTTAAAGGTATGAAGCCATGAATTAATGAGGAGTTGACACCTATCATCATTTAGAGGAACCCACCCTGATTATGCAGTAATCATCATTGAAAATTGTCTCAAAGTGATGACTAAACATTTAGAGTTAATAAAGGTTTTCCATATGGCAGGGAATTAAATCCACTAAATTTGATTGGCATTTTCACAATGAAATGGGCATTTAAACCAAAAGTTTGTATCTTCATTAATGGTGCATGAATACATTCAATGTTCAAAGCATGTGAATGATATATACAAAATCTATGTGGAAGGTGAATTCACTTAGCCATTATTCTCAAGCAAACACTGTGTATCCAAACTTATGGTGAAATCAAGAGTGATCAAGACTCGATGAGTGAAGTTTTTAATTTAAACAAGGATACAATTTCACTTGTGAAGAGTGACCTAAAAATAATTAAGGGTGTTATCCATCGAATGTCACTAAAATCTAAGGGGAAGATAATAAAATGATGGGGGAACTAGTACATGGTTCACTAAAGTGCATCCAAGATGTGAAGTGACACTAATATTAAACATGGCTCACTTTTTGAATTGAAAATAAGAGGTGGGCGCTAGTACATGGCTCACTAATGTGTAACCAAGATGTGGAACATTATTAAGTTTAAACATGTTCCACTTGAAAAACATGAATCATACCATTGTAGATGGATCTAGATTTGAATTATAGCTTATTAAAAAAAATTATTGAAAATAAGAAAAGAGAGGAGTACATAAACTAGAACCATGCTTATTTTATTATATAGAGTGTTAATTTGAGCTTTATAAATGTTTTGAAAAAAATATATTATTTTTGTATATATTTACTTGTGCTCATGTAAATTTAAAAGTGGGGTACATGCGCAAGCCATATGGCCCCATAATCTAAATTTTTTGAGTCATATTAATAATTTCGATAGTGTATGTTGTTATAAAACTGAAATATGTTGTTTGTGAGGGATTTAATTCAAGATAAGCCCAATATAATTCCCCCATCTAATATGAGTGATGCAGTTTATGAATCACTTGTCTCAAAATAAAAAGTGAGAGGTGAAATATGTAATCAAGTAATAGTATGTGATTATTTGAATTGTATTAGAATCTAAGAGATGTAACATTGAAGCATATGAAAATTTTGGATATTCCATTTTATCATTTTAATTGAATATAACATTACATTAATGTATAGAACCTATAAAGAGCTTGTAAGTTTTTAAGATAAAGCATGTAAATATTTTGTAAGTTTTGAAAGTGCATTGTATTATGAAATTGAGTATAGCATGGAATTGTATATAAATCATTGAAATTAAGTAGTACGTGTATGATAATTTATTATAAACCATAGTAACAATTAATGTATTACATATAGCTTGAAGGCCACATACAAGGGACATGTAAATGTTGTATAAATGTAGGAATTAACATATATATATATATATATATATATGATGTATTCATGTAAATGTTATAAAATATTGTATTTATTGGAACATATGTAAAGTATGAATCAATAATAAGTTGTGTATTCTATATAGCTCAACATGGAAAAAGAGGATGTGGTTAAATGAAACCTATAAAAGTGTTCATATAGAATGATGATATGCCCCCAACTTAGCATTGATATTAGGTAAAAGGCTCACCTAACATCTAAACTATGTAAAGTTTTGTCCTTTATAACACTCACATACCTTATGAAAATGCATTGTGTATTTGAAAGGTGAATAAAAATATGCTATCTACATAACATAAAAATGTATGACATGTAAATATAGTATACTAGAAACATGAGTAAATACCTAAAGATCTTGAGTTATGAGTGTTGCAAACATTTTTTGTATTGTTAAAATAGATACTTATGGTTTATAGTGTTACCATATTTGAAATTTAAATCTGTTAAATTTGGAATTCAAAGTATTAAAAAGCAAGGCTTTGAGTGTAGACATAGTAAGAGGAATTTTGAACAATCATTAAAGTGTGAAATCAGAGTATATCAAGATGAAAGACATGTGAGATGCTCATAATATGCATGGAAGGGAACTATAGCAAGGTAACATAGATGATAAACATTTTCATGTGTAATCATGTATATGTAGATAGATGGGAGTATGAGCAATAAGTAAGTAGGTTACTATAAATAGTGTGATTTTTAAATCTTTTGAAAAATAAGTGTATTAAATTGTTTAAATTGGTTTGAAAAGGAGGGGAGAGTGAATATCCCAAAAATATAAAGCCAAGGGCTAGAATAAAATTTGGATAAGTAATAAAGGAAATAACAAAGAAGCTATGTACTTACGCAAGCAAGGGAATCAAGAGCAATGGTCCAATAAATAGGTTAGGATGATATTCTTGGACTAAAATAAGGAGTATATGCCATAATATACTCATGTGAGTCATTGGTAAGGGTTGATTATTTTATGAACATCATGTTATATGTGCGAATTATGTTATATTATTATTTTTATGTACTTTTTTTTTAATCTTTTTCATTTTTTTTATTATTTTAATAAATTAGCAGACTAGATGAATATTTATAGTTGTATTATTTGAGTTATCATGTGGATATAATTTATCATGTTCAAATTGGAGTGGTGTTGGATTCAGAACCTATACTTGGTTGGGTACCTTTTTAGTTATATTATTAAAATATTTATGTGTGCAAATATTTATTTGATTAAGATGAGTGTGAACATTGTTATCTTTGATATGATTTAGAGATTGACATGTATGCATTTGAATGTTTGTAAATTTGAATGAATTTTTTATTTTGTTGTCTATTTTGAAAGTATATTATTCCTTGATTTTCAAATTCATTTAGCTTTTCTCTTGGTGCATAATAGTTATTATCAAGGTACCCGTTAATGCCAAAGTAAGTAAAAAATGGTTGGCCTTTGTTTTTTCCAAGTGATGTAGAGGATGATAGTAATTAGGGAAAATTTTGATTAACTTTTTATCCAATAATTTAGGTAATATACCATGTGGATACTCATTGGAATAAAACATTAGTGTTGTTTCTTTTCTTACTGGGAAAGGGTGAGTGTGATTATTAATTTGAGGGGTATATTGTTTTCCTTTATGTAAAACTTTGACTTTCTTGGATTGAGATTCAACATTATGTACCAAAGTATTGAGGTGTGTTGTTTGATTAGTGGATGTATTGTTATAGTAAAAATGATGATGTATTTTATTAGAATTAGGTGCATTAAATTTAGGTGATTTATCTTTTTCAAATAATTTAATGTCTTTGTGTATATGATTTACAATAGTAACAAGACCTAATTCTTCTTCTAGTGTTAAGGCCTCATAACAAAGAGCTATAAATGATTCACAAGCATTATAATGTAACATATCTTTTATTGGATAAATGGGACCTTGACAAAAGATGTATTGTAATTCTAGATTTGTGGCTTGGCAAATTAGTTGATGCATAAAAATTTTAAATCCTAAGATGTAGTCACAACTTGCTCATTGTGACCTTTGTGCAAAGAGGTTAGCTTTTCATAAGTAACCCTAGGTCCCTTATTTTGAATATATTGAATTAAAAATGCTTCTTCTAGCTTAAGATAAGTAGATAAGGATGTTTTAGGAAGGGATTCAAACAAAGAAAGTGCACATCCCTCAAGGGTTTTAGGGAATATTTTTAACAATAAACAACTACCATTATACCCACTCATGGACTCACAAAACGATTTAAGATGTAAATAAGGTTCACCAATTCCATAAAATATGGAAAATGTAGGGGTTTGTAAGTTAGGAGGTAAAGGCAAATATAATATATTGCACAAAATAGGATTACCAAGAATGGCATTAGAATCAATCCAAGCATGATATTCTTTACTTTCTAAGGATAAATGATGTAATTTTTCTTGTAAAGAAACTACATCATGCATTAAGAAAAATGACCCTAGGGAAGGTATGGTAATATTTTTAAGAGATTCATTTATGGTCTGAATTATGTTGGTAATCTTAGCCATTGGTATACTAGTGTGAATGGGAGAAGGATTTCTAGGATTAAATTCTTCTTTGAAGATGGTGGGTTGTGAAGATTCAATGAGCTTTAATATAGTATTATTTTGTATAGGAGATGTAACATTATGAGCATTAGAATCCTTTTGTTCACCTATTTTAATTTGTGGGGGAGGTTGAGAAATATCATCATAAGATGTATGCATGTTCTCATCATTATGAAAGGGTAATGGAAAATTATATAGTGAAGGAATATGCTCATCATCACTATAGACATAATCATCACCATACCAATCCTCATCATAATCACTATAGTAGTGATGGTCACAAGGAATAGAAATAGGAATATTTTTGTTGTCCATTGTAGGTGAAAACATGGTAAGAAGAGAACATTGTCATGTGGGTTCACTAGATATGGGATTTAGTAAAGGAGAGATGTACTCATTAATAGGGTTATCTTGAATCTCATGGAAATAAGGGGAAGGAGTTTGTCAATAAATGACCTCATCCTTAGGAGGAGGTGACAAAGTAAGAGAAGGGAAATAATTAATATAATGGGTTTCCTACTTGGTAATGTAGTTTCTAAGGGATATGGTAAATAAAAAGTGTGAGTGGAATCCAAGTGCTCATCTACAGAGAAGCTATAGGGGAAACCATAGATGTGACCAAAAAAGAATGAGAAGGGAAACCCAAAGCGATATCTAAAAGATACACCAAAGAAGGGTTTACAGATGTATTGAAGGATAATTCTAAATGAGAATCCAAAGAGAGTTTGGTAGGTTTTATCAAAGGAGAAACAAAAGAAAAACCCAAATTAGTATCTAAATAATGCACCAAAGAAGAATCTAGAGATGTATCTAAAGAGGACTCTAAAGGATAATCTAAAGAAGGATCTATAAGAATATAATTCTTTTTGGGGTATGACTTATGACATTTGGATTTATATGAGTGAATGGAATGAAGGTCCTTAGCAAAATCAAAAGAGAAGTTGGATATGTAAGGGTAAGGTTCTTCGGGTTGGATAGTAGGTGGTAACATAAGATATAGTAAGTAATCATAGTTATAAGGCATATTGGGCTCTAAGATAGATTCTAAGGGAGAAGATGAGGGAAGATTATGGGTAGAGCCCACGTGTACATCCAAGGTGGAGACTAAAGGATTGATTGTAGAGTATACTATAGATGTGATCAAGGAATGATCTAAAGAGAAATCCAAAATAGTGTATAAGGGGTGAGATACAGAGGAGTCTAGAGATGTGTCTAAGGAAGAATCAATAGGTGAGCATGTTAGAGAGTCCAAATGAGTACTTGAAAGGGATTATAGAGGGTGCTCTAAATAGGAATCCATGGATGAATCAAAAGATGCTTCCTCCTTGTTTGGAACAAAATTACAATGAGATAATTTAGATTCAAATGGTTCATATGTATCCATGCTATCAAGGTCAAAATCATCCATATAATCATCTTCCATAAGTTTTTACATATTTCTACTTGTACATTCAACTTGATTATAAGAAAATGGGATAACATGCATGGAAAATAATCTATTTTGACTCCCGATAATGAAATTAAAAATAATATATGCAATATGAATAACTCTACAAAGTAACAAGTAATCTAGCATTTATAGAGAAAATAATGATTATGCAAATAGTGTAAACAGAATTCGAGGTATAATGGGTAAGATAGGAAAGGGTCTTGAATGATTTATAGGATATTAGATATACTCACTCATTCATTGGATAGTTTTGACTAAATGTTTCAAAGAACTAACTATAGAGGTAGAACCATACATGTAGCCCACTAAACCTAATTTCTAGGGTAAGTTGATAGTAACTTTTTAGGGCTAACCACATACTTGTGCATTGCAAAATCAAATGGATAGTAAAAAACAAGATCTTAGGCATTTTCAATATACTATGAGGTAAATAAAAACTAAATTACATGTTTAATTATGTATTATGGCTATGAGTATTGGAGTAAAAACTCCTCACACCATGATATCCATACATAGAACACTGTGTAGCCCTTTACAATAGTAGAAAAGTATTATTAAAACCACTGGAACACAATTTATAAAATAATCAAAATCAATAAAAAATAAAATAAAATAAAATAAAGCAAAATATTTTTGTGTGGGAATAAAAAAATTCTCATTTTATAAAATCAAAAATTTAACTGAAATCTTAGACTACACAAAAATCAACAAGCAAAAAATAATAAACTATTGTGCAATAAAGAACTAAAAAATTTAAGATATATATGTAGTATTTTAATAAATGAGATATATTATTTTATAAAATAATCAATTTATAGAACCCATAAAATATTTTGAAAATAAAAGTATTGTTCGCTACTTAATCCAGCATTTACTAAAAATAGTAATTTACAATTTTTAAGTAATCTATGTAAAATTGTGCCAAACAAAAAGAGGTTTTCAATTTAATCTATATAAAGAAAAAATATATAATAGATTTTTAAATTTAGTTGTTTTGAATCAGTTATGAACAGGAAACAAATTGCAGTGATTTCAAGCTAATTATGACAAAAACCTAGAACAAACAAAATGGAAAATTTGTAATTATAAAAAAAGTAGATAACTATTTTTGAGATATAAGATAGGTTTTTACAAATAAATAATAAATTTACGTAACTTAGAATATAATTTTAAAATATATTTTTAAGTTTTAAGTTATGCAAGTATTTGCTAAATAAATTGAATTAAAGTTTATGGATAATTTATGCAATATTTTTCTAAGATTTTTTTTTTTTAATTTATTTGTGTATGAACATTGAAAACCTATAATGGATTTGTGAATAATGTTGATATGAATTAGTAAATACATAAAAAAAACCCTAGTGAGGAGCTAGGGCTTTGACTGTGTTTGATAATATGCGGGTTCAACAAAATGTTTAACCTATAATTAATTAGAATTAATCAATTAACTATGAATAACTATTGAAATTTAATGTACAAAAATATACAATAAAATAAATTAGGATATAAGCTAATAGTACACTATGAATAATATTGACTTAGCTTGAAGCCAAATGATATCTAAAGTTACAGACTATGTACTAATTTAAAATAGATTAGATCAAATTCAGAATCACGTCATCGCTAAAATCAAAATTTTAAGAGCTATAGGTACAAGAGTGCATTAGGTGGAGAAGGTAGCAATGCATATCTATTACTGATGTGAATTTATTCCTATTAATTGTATAATATAATTTCCACTTATACCACGTGCAACTTCCTGCAAGGATTTTTAATTTTATGTGGAGGTTGAATAGATGCATATAAGACTTGTAAATTTGATACCCTAGTCCTAAACAAGTACATAAAAATTTATTAAATTCAAAGGGGGGAAGTAGGGAAGTAGGATATTGTTGATCTATTCTCAGAAAACCACTTGTTGATAGAGTGCTGCTACATAGTCCAAGTGGAACTCAGGTTGATGTAGTTCTCCATTTTGGAGAAAGTTATAAATCCTTGATGAATGCAACTAGAAGATTGATTATAATGATTGATAATAGATGCACTTGACTTGTAATAAAACATTGTGAAACTTGGGATAGGAATATTAGAAAATGAAAGAATTGAAACTAGAAATAATAATGTTCTTTTGCTCAAGATAGAATGTTTTTAAAAATGGATTGCCATATGATTGTCAACTTATGAATTGAGTGGTTTTGATGTGATTTTATAGAATAATATTTATAATATTTTCATAATCTAACCTTATGAAAATCTTGGGATAGTCATTACTAGATCTATCTCAATTTTAAAAAGTGTTTGTTGGAGATAAGAGGACAAGGGTGCACTAGGGGATAAGGTCATATTGTGGTCATGTCTACCTAGTGTGGTCTTATCCCAAAATGTCGATTTTTTTTTAAATTTTTCTATGAATGATTTGTGAGTAGAACAAGTATGAATATGAATTAAATATGGATGTTTTCATGATATTTTATCAATATTTGTAAGACAATAAAGTTTCCTATAATTATTTGGTTAACGACATGGTGAAAAAACCAAGATAAAGATGTCAAGAATTTATTGATTAAATTTACGTGTCTGCATGTGCCATACCAGGAGAAGAATGGAGGGAAGAAGGAATATTGGAGATAAGTGAGCATATGGGCACTATGCAAGGCATTAAAGTGAATTGGGAGTTTAGAATAATGTAATGTTTAGTAATAGGATCCGGTAACATGCCTAATTTTTTAGTAAATTAAAAAAATATGGAATATTAAATATATATTCTTCATGTTTGAGTTATTTCTAGTGAAAAATTGTTTAGACAACTAACTAAAATTTACTATCCTATGACTAAATTTTTGGTTGTATTACTATAATTTTTTTACTTGTGATGGTTTTATGATTATATTTCCATGATACCTCTCCCATGTTTTACACAAAATAATTTATAAAAAAAATACATCATGGGTTTAGACTCCCTTCTAGATCCAGTTTGCGAAGACAGTGGTAAAGGGTTGGGATTTTGGATTTAAACTTGTGAATCATTATTAACCTTTTCAACAAACACATTTTGTATAAATAATAAAACCTTGTCACCCCATGAGATCACATTTCATTAAGAATTTTTTGTTAAACAATTCACTACCATGTGTTACTTCCCATAAGGATGTTTTTTCTTGAGATTGCATTTCTATGAGGTATTTTATCAACTATGGTCGATTGACTATGTATCCCCTATTTCCAGCTATGAATCAATCTTAAAACCAAAAAGAAAAGAGACAATACACAAGAAATGTTGTTGGATTTCAAACCTTGAATGTATTAGAATTTTCCCCATTTTGTTTATTTTGACCCCTTTGATTTTTAAAGTGCAATCACCTGGGTAAATGCAAGAAAGACCAAAAATATAAAGTTAAGCACAAATAACATATATTAATTGGATAAAATGTTATACTGCCTAATGGGCATAAGGCATTTGACTCACACCCCTTTCTTTCTAGCTTTACATTGATTTCTTCAGCATCAAATTAAATTTTGTCCAATCAAAAACCTTAAGAATGGAAATGTGTGTTAATGTCATGTGTGTGAGTTATTGTTTGTTGTGCACTCTATTATATAGATTCTGGACTTGTTTATTTGTTTGAAAATCATGACTAATATTTGGCACCTGAGTTTCCTTTTATCACTCAATGAATGTTTTAAATTTATGTGTGAATTAGGTGCCTTGATAATTCTTTAGGGTTCAATCATACAAGACACTAGCTAGCCTTTAATGAAGATGTCATGGATTTTTTGAACCCTCTAATAACTTATGTACAAAAACTCATGAAAGAAAATTACTTTTCAAATAAGAATTCATTATGACAACAAATTAGAACATAAGAGCTAGGATGTTGAGATTTTCTTTTGACAACTCATGATTAATAGAGCCATGGAGACATCATTATATTAAACTAATATAAGCATATGTTGTAGTTGGTGATATTAAATTGATATAATTTTACATTTCTAGTTGTAACACATATTTAGAGTTAGTATATAAAATTAATTATTTTTTCTAAAATATGTAAAACTATAGACTAAACACATTGAGCTAGTGTGTAAATTTTTAAATATGTACATAAAAATCCTTGGTGTTTAGTAAGATATGAACTTGTTGGAGACTTGTAAAAAAAATTTACTAATATTAAACCTTCCTTGTTTAATATTGTGAATTACATATAGATTTAATGGTTGAACCTTATGTTTTAGACATAAATATAATTTCAATTTTGTATTCATATGAGAACATAGAAGACTAAACCTATTGGTATCTTAGTAATCCATGAATCAAGATGTTATTGCTAGGACAAACATTTATGAGACCTAAGGAACTTTGATTTTTAATAATTGATTTGTAATTTTTTCATGCCTTTGAGTCTATATAAACTAGGATACCCTTTCAACCTAGGTAAGGTATCAACTTGGGTAGCCTAAACAACCTAGGCACTAGTCATTCAAATTATAGGTAGATGTTGCTCTGAATCTATTACCTTAGTGTGTGTTGAGTAATAATCCTACGTAATTATGAACTAGGTAATAAAGATCTTGTATGTTAGCTGTAGAGTAAAAATTTACTCTACATTTCATTCTTTTTTTTAATTGCGCACTGCAAAATTTTGTTCCCACATACTTTGATCCGAGACGATGAAGTCTTGAAACAGAGCGCAGGCGCTATTTTTCCTTTTGATTCATTTTTGTCTAAGTGTCAAAGTCAAGTGGAAGCTGCCAAGTGTCATCGTCCGTTGCACTTTTCATAATTTCAGTAAAGCAATAGAGATTGCCACGTACCTCATAGGAACTCAACGAAGTGTGACAAGTGTCAGCATCCGCATTTCATATTGGCATCCACATTCCAAATCTCTTTTCAGTGGAAGGTTTCAAAAGTTAAGTATCAGGATTAGGCAGAAAGTGCCAAGTGGCAATCACGAAAGGTCTCAATTTTGCTTTTCTAAAAGTGACGAAAGACGCCACATATCCCAGTAGAAGAGAGCAGAAGCCACCACGTGTCGAGATCTAAATTATCTTCATTTTGCTTCACTGATATAACAAAGACTGTGGTGGGTCTTAAGTGTTGTTTCTGAAGCAAGCATAAGCCGCCAGGTGTCGTTATTCATGTAAATATGAAATGAGACTCGATTGATTCTATGGTATAAATAGAGTAAAGCCGAGACTGCCACTTGTCATCTTCCATAGGTTTCTAAAAGGATAGCTAAAAGTAGTGGAGACCACCACGTAACCCCAGATAAGTAAAGCGAAGATTGCCCTGTGTCCTTAAATGAAGCAGTGGAGATTGCCACCTGTCCCTGTGCCCTGTTTAAAGTTACTTGAGCAAGAAATTCTGTGGGTCTTATTTCTATTAAATTGTTAAGGTTTTGAGGAAGCAGATTGCGACAGGTGTCAAAGGCAGAACGCTCATAAGCAAAGAAACAAAAGGAGTATAAGTTACATGGAAAATGTCGCGTGTCTTCGATAAGTGCTATGGAAACTGTCAAGTGTCGTCTTCTGGTGTCTCCTAAAGTAATAAGAAGGTTTTCAAGGAATTGGCTAAGTGTTATCTAGCGTTAAGAGAAGGGAGCAACCTACAATCTATTTTAGCCAATGAACTACTAGAAGACAAAGTGTTTTAGAATCTATAAAATATCTTCTGTTAGACACTTCCAGTTCAGTTAGATTTCAGTTGGGCCGTTAGATTGGGAACAAGCAGATAATCCAGAGTGAATCCAAGGCTATAAATAAGGGTGCAGAGATCACCAGAGAGAATTTTAGGAGAGAATTATTGTTAAGAGTTTAGACTTTCTAGAGATGTGACTAGGAATATCATTTGCTTTTCTTCTATCTTCTTAAGTTGGAAGGTTTTTGTAACTGTGCATGTTTTTGTGCCTCTTATGTGACTGGAGAATTAATGAGAAGATTGAATCCTATGCCTTTGTTGATATTTTTTGTGTCATTGCAAAAATTAGTCTAGGCTGTGTTGTCAAGAGTTTAGACTTTCTAGAGATGTGATTAGGAATGTCATTTGCCTTTGTCTCATTTTATTGAGTTGAAAAGTTTATATAACTGTGTGTGTTTATGTGCCTCTTATGTGACTGAAAAATTCAAATAAGAAGATTGAACCCTGTGCCTTTGTTGACATTTTCTATATCACTGCAAAAGTAGTCTATGTTGTGAGCCTCTGTTTCTATTGTTTCTATCTTTTACATTGATCATGCACTTGTTTGCTCTCAAATGTAAATGAATCTTACATATAGTCTCACTGTGCTCAAGATTAAGGTTTAATTACATTCAGGTGCATCGCCATAGTTAGATTTTTTTTCTTGCATTTGTGTTTCTATTAAAATTCTTGTCCCTTTTCCCATTATATACTTGATATAAAGAAGAACCATCTTCTCAAAAATTTGGAGGTCATTTCAAGTCACAAGTCCCACATCTTGAAACTTCCCATTGTTGGTGTTAGAACAAGCACAATTTTAAATCATCAACAATTTTTAGCACTCCCGGTGGGACACCATCTTGAAGTTTCTTTCAAGACCATATGAACCAGAGAGCTACAAGGAGTCAGAGTTGTGGATCAGTAGTAAGATCTAAATCTTCTGTCGTCACCAATTACCTCAAAGAATCAAAGTCAAGAAGAAATCACCGTTTGGTATGTATAATTCTGTTACTCAGAGCTATAGGCCTTATGCCCCTTCATATATTTTTAATCAAGATCAGGTTGCTCGTGGAATCACATCAAGCAACAAGGATGCATATGGTTATAAGTTTTTCCCTTCATAGGTCTGATATGACCAACCTCAGCCCTATCATGAGCTATATCAGTCTTATGCCTAGTCTTCCCAATATGTTACATCCCATGCTCAACCTAATCTCATTTTCACCTTCAAACAAGCATTACTGGGATATAAAAAATATGTATTAGAGCTTGACAACAAAAGGGGATGTGGCCAATAAATTCCTAATCATGTTATCCATCAAGTAAGAAATGCAGTAGATATGATTAAAAGTGAATGGGCTCCCATTGAAAGAGCAAATTGGCAAAAGCTTACATATGAGATGTTGGATGTGAGTGGCTTAATTGAATCTTTGGAAGAGAAGCTGAGTATTCATGAGAGGTAGCCTTACCAAGTCTATAAACCTACATATCCACTGCCCCAAGTTTCATATCAGACATACTCAACACTTGCTCAGGAGCCAAGTCGAGCCTGTCATGGTTCTTTCCCCAATCGTGTTAAGGAAAGTTATGAAACAGTAAATTTGGTGTTTAAGGCCAATCTTGATAAACATATTGAATTGGCAAATCTTCAAAAATAGTAATCTATGTTAGCAGCAAGGGAATTGGAATCCAAACCCTCACTTCCCTTTCACCTTGCAACCCCATATTCCCAAGAGAAAAGTCCTAGACTTAAGGTCATGAGTTGGGAACAAACAATGGAATCATGGGGCAGAAAGAAGGAGAAAGACATTGTCTAAGAGTGTGAAATACAAAATGAGGCTAGTCCTTTTCAAGTCTCTCCCACCCTTCCTCAAGAATCTTCTTGTTTTTTATGGCAACCTTCATGCACTCCCCATTTATCTAATGATTCCTATGATCTTCATGAAAGACTCTTTCAAGAAAATATAGCTAAGCAAATTGAGGAATTAGAGGAAAAAATGAGATTGCTTAGTGAAAGAGAGATAGAGCTTTCAAACCTTAAAAAGGAGCCTACACCAAAAGATACCTCTTATATCAATCCTCAGGTCCTTTAGCATGATGACAAGATTCCAAGTGGGAAGAAAGAAAATCATGAACCAGCTGAAAACCTTGAAGAAGATAAAATTGTTGACTCTTTCCAAGAGAAAAGTTCTAGACCTAAGGTCATGAGTTCGAAAAAAACAATGGAATCATGGGGCAAAAGGGAAGAAGAGAAAAGTTTTGCTCAAAACTTTGAAGAAGTTGAGGCTGCTCTTACTCATGGTGATAATCAAGCAGAAGATCCTACATTTGAACACATCCCATCTACACCCTTCCAAGAGAGCTACCAAGCTACATCTGATATAGATGAAGTGATGGACAAATGGAAAGAAGAGAATCATTCAATTCTAGCTTAAGAATTTTCTCCTCTTCTACATATGTATAACCATCAGTCTTCTTCTTCATCCCTTGTCAAAGAAGAAAATATTTTAGAGGAAGCAAGTAAAGAGGAGTATACTCAATTCATGGCTAGTCAGGAAGATTTCATGAGTGCAGATCAGGAAGAAATCACCATAGGTACACCCTTTGATGAACCAGAGGACAAGTCACAAGCTTTTGCCTCTATCTCTGATGAAAAAGAGATAATTTATGATCATGTCTTGAATGTCTTGTTTGAAGTCATTGGGGCAGGTTACACTATTCTTCAAGAAGGTTGTGAGCAAGCTTTAGGTGGAGAAGGTAGCATTGAGACTCAAATAAATATGCAAAATTGCTACAAAATGTCAAAATTGTTCTTTCAAGAAGTTGGTAAAATTGAAGATGATATTTTTGAAGTAATCAAAGAGGATGATCATGAAATGGAACCCAAGCATGAGGCAGAAGGAGATAAGCCAAAAAATGATGTATGTCAAGAGACACAGGGTGAAGAGCCAACAGACATTGATTTCTTGATGAGACATGAAAGCATAAAGAATTAGCATTCAATAAGTTTTAAAGAATAAGAAGAGTATGTATATGATGGGGACATGTTTGACTCTAATTCATTCAGATGCAGGTAAATTAAGGTGGCAAACAAGAAGAAAAAGTCATCAGAGTTTCATACCATTCAATCACTTGTTTGGCATCATAAGTTTCTATGTCATAAAGGATACTTCAGAAATCTTCCCTTTGATTAGAGAGGTAGGCAAATATACTTGGTTAATATAGTTAGATAGTTTCCCCTTTCTATATTGCTTTGTTTTCCCATTTTTGTTTTCCCGCTTTTCTTTTAAATAAGTGTTCTTTAAACACGTAGTTGAAAGCTCAAAATTTTCAAATTTTTCAAAATTCTCCAATACATTGAATGTCTCCCAAATCTTTAGAAATCCCCAATACCTTGCACTACCACTTGCATAACGTGTCTATCTCGTTGTTCCATAAAGATTTAGTAGGATTTGCCAATGGTTATCCAATTTTAATGCCATTTTAAGACTTGATAGGTCAATAAATACCTCTTAGCAAGAGTTAAAGCTTAAAAATTCTCAAACATTCCTACATCTATGAAAAAATATCCTGCTATTTGCATTTTTCAGTGCCTAGTAAACTTGCTTCAGCGAAAGTGTCTCTATTTTCCAAAAGTTCATACAAGTTATCACAGAAAAGATATAGAGATGGAGGGGGCACAATCTTCACAACAAGGAGTTGGGATGTATGAATCCCTTGATAAGTTTCTTGCAAGTAAGTCGTATGCTTCAGCTCCCATGCAACCATTAAAGACCTATCCACAGACCAGAATTATTGAAGTTGGTCAAGCAAGTGACCCAACAAAGATAAAAGATTATGCAGATGGAGTCATGAACCCAATCCTTCAAAGAGTAAGTAGCAAAACTCTTAGAGAAGGGGCACATCAAAGGTGTCTTCAGAGAGCCAGAGTAGGGCAATATGAGACATTTGCCATGAGGATATAGACTTCACAACTAGCACAATTCATTGTCCCATCTGTACATCCATGTCCTGACTTGGTCAAATTATGTGCATAATTGTTCCATGCACCCTTATGCACCATTCAATAGGGTCCATTTACAGTACAAATCACACGACAGGCTATTAGGGATATGTTAGCCCTGTATCGTGATAGTACAGCTACATTTCCCACTGTTGCTAAAATGCAAAGAACATGGGCAAACATCAACACTCAGTCGAGGTTCTTGAGATCCAAATTACAAATGGGCGATGATGACACTACGGTGCCTACACTCCCTGCAGCAAGAGCCCAATTCACATAAGCTAGCCAAGACGCACTGTCTATGATGGATTTCATCTTTGGCATGAAAGATGATATGGTAGTTTATGCAGAAAAAATGGCTATCCTCTTCAAGCTGAAGACAATCGACAAAACTCAGTAGTATAGGCTTGACTTTTCTGAACAAATTGCTTTCTCAATGGTGGAACAACTGGCCCATTTCAAATTGAAAGGGGTTTTCAGGTACTCTTCTTATTTTTTTCACCTCATGTTGTTTCAGAACTCTGACCTCTTTGCCCAACATATGTATCTTGATATGTATGACTCAAGTTTTGATCTCCAAAGGACCATTTCTGTGTCTACATGGACACATATTTTGTCAAAGACTAGTGACCCATATGAATTCTGAGAATTATTTGTTACACCTTCTTTTTGTCACCTCAGCCCCGAACCAGTCATGAACAGATTGTTTCCAAGTGTTTCAAACCTTCTGGCTAGTTGCCCATTTCCTTGTGATTTCTATTTTGGGTCTCACCATACAATTATAAGAGTCCATGGTTTTTATGGGGAACCAATGTTGCTACCTAAGATTCTGACTCTTAGGTTAGCATTCTTAGAGGTCACGAGGCAAGTATCTACATTTGACAATGAATATGGCTCTGGGAAGAGGAAAAGAAAAATGTATGACCTCCCATGGATGACAACTGGCATGGTTTTAGAAACCAGAGACGCTGAAGTTGTGTTGCTCAGAAAGTTAGCCTTCTGGGTTTCCTTCTAATAGAAGACAAATGGGTTTATGACCCAAATGGTTTCATAGCTTCTTGGATAAGGACTAACAGGGTTGCAACCAGAATTGCACATGAAGGCTGCCCTTTTTGGGAAACCAAGAAAAATCCTAGAGAAGATGCTCCTGGATTTTATGTTGAGTTAACAGACTTGCCCTTTCCACAAACAGACCTTGGGAAACATTCTATGTTAAACAGAGGGATTATGATCCTAAATTCAGAATGACTTATGGCTTAAGAAGGATACTAAAGAATAAAGATTGGGATGCTAAGAAAATAGAGGCCTATTAGAAATATAGGCAGGAAATTTGTCAAACAACCCATTCCTTCGGGAACATAGACACAGATGAGAGATGGGAAGAACTATGGGATGAGTGCTATCTCTCCCCTGTATCTAGCCCAAAGACAAGTAATTTTCCGACACCGAGTGTAGAGCAGGAAGCTAGGGCTGGGTCAAGCCAAGAGTCACAAGCCTTAGAGCAAATTACAGCTGCAGTAACTATATCAATTTGGCCCCAATCTCTCAGCATCATGGAAAAGCAAAAGAGTGTGGTGCCTTCACCACCACAAGCTTCCCCATTGGCATCAATTATAAATATTCCCAATTCTCCACAAGCATCATTAAAAGGAAAAGAAATGTAGCCAGAAGAAGAGACACTTAAGAAGCAAAAGAGGGTGCAGTTTTAGTTTGATTCAAAAGAGGAGACGAACACCCCACAACACCAATTACAGAGTACTATAATTACTCAGGTAAGTATTATTCCTCCTCCTTCTCAGTCTATTTCTTCTCCTGTTGGCATGATGATTTCATCTAGCCAAATGACATCCCCTGCCACTTCTATCATTCCCATTTCTCACTTCGCCCCATCTGTGCCACCTCAGGCTTTAACATTACCTTATTTCTCCCCCTCTATTCCCAAGAAACTTTCCCCTCAGATTGCCCATAGCCAACAATTGGCTATTCAATATGGTTTACCACAAGGACATCCTTTTGTGGGTGGGCACATTGCCTCTCCTTTTACCTTCCAGACCGAAGTGGATGCTGCTAGGAAGGCAAGGGAAGCCCGAAGAGAGAAAAAGAAGATCAAGGAAAATAAAGCCTTGGCTACTCCCCATCTGTGGTCATAATTTAACCCCATTCAGCAACAATTGACGGTGACTCATTTGTCACCAAATGTAATAAATCCAACTAAGTAGATGCAGCTAGAGGACTACATGATGAATGCAGTGGCCATCAACATGTCCCTCTTTAGGCCACAAGACAAAATTGAGATGTTAACCAAATCCACTTCTGCAGTTGCTGAAGATTACTTGAAGACATCAAGGAGGCTACAGAAGATGGAAACTGATCTAGCCAAGGAAAAGGCAAACTGTAACAGTTTGACCTCAGAGATCAATAGAAAATACAATGAAATAAAAAATTTGAATAAATAGTTGCAAGATGTTGTTTCTCTTCAGACTCACTGGGCAGTTTAGGCCCAAAATGATTCTTTAAAAGCAAGGCTCATACAGGTAAAGGATGCGGTGACAATCCTAAGGTGGGAAAAATAGCATTGCAAGAAAAATGTGAGGAACACTTGCTACAGGTTACCCAATTGCAACAAAAGATGCTAAGTGAACAGAATAATACTGCAGCTATACAAGCCCAATTTCAAGCTGAGCAATAGAGAGCAACACAATTGACACTGGAGTTGGCCAATAGGCCAAGGAATGTCAGAGTGTTAAGTTTGGTGAAGGAGCTATATGAATCCATGTGGAAGAGAATCTCTTCAAAGATTATTCAACTCAGGCCTTCTCTCACCTTCCTACTAAATGCACAAAAATTATACGAAAAGGTGGAGAATTTAGTTACAAACACTCTGGCTATAGTTTATGGGAGAGTAATGGAATCTGAAACATTGCTGCAAAAGCTTTATGATGCAACGGATGTAAATTTGTCATCAACAAGAATTAATGATAGAATGGTCCCTGCTAAGCGAGTGAATGAGGTTCTCAATTGTAATTCCGCAGCCATTAGTTGCAAAGAGTTCCTAGATGTCATGAAAAAATGAATCAATGAAATGAAACATCACATTGAAGATCTAGTGCAATTAGGTCTTCCTTCTCCATTTCCTGATAATAACACCATGCTGATGGTAGATGAAATTGAACCTTTGTTGTTGGCCAAATAGAATGATCAAATAGTTTTTTAGGATCTAAGGGATGACTCATTAGTCCCTGAAATAGATGTTGTCTTGATTCCTATTTCCCAGTTGAAATTCAAGTTGAAGGCTACAATTAAAATTTTGCAAATTTTTTCACACAAGGATATTACTAACCTTGATTTAGCCTTCAATGAATTGCATAATAAGCAAGGGTTATCTGATGAGGAGTGGTCCACCTACCAAACAGCATTGTTGAAGCTGTAATTTTGAAATTTTGATCTAGCAGGAGTTGTGGTTTTTCTTTTTGAGTAGGCTCAAAAGTCCTTGGGGTTGCCAATAACTGTAGAGTAAAAATTTACTCTATGTTTCATTCTTTTTTTAATTGCGTGCTACAAAATTTTGTTCCTGCATACTTTGATCTGAGACGGTGAAGTTTTGAAACAGAGCGCAGGTGTTATTTTTCCTTTTGTTTCATTTTTGTCTAAGTGTCAAAGTCACGCAGAAGCTGCCAAGTGTCATCGTCTGAGGCCCTTTTCATAATTTTAGTAAAGTAGTAGAGATTTCCACATACCTCATAGCAACTCAGCGAAGCGTGACAAGTGTCAACATCCAAATTTCATATCAACATCTGTGGTCCAAATCTCTTTTCAGTGGAAGGTTTCAAAAGCTAAGTATCAGGATCAGGGAAAAAGTGCCAAGTGGCAATCACAGAAGGTCTCAATTTTGATTTTATAAAAGTGATATAACATGCCATGTATCCCAGTAGAAGAGAGCAAAAGCCACCATGTGTCGAGATCAAAATTATCTTCATTTTGCTTCATTGATATAACAAAGACTGTGGTGGGTCTTAAGTGTTGTTTCTGAAGCAAGCGAAAGCCACCAGGGGTCGCTATCCATGTAAATATGAAATGAGACTCGATTGTTTCTATGGTATAAATAAAGTGGAGACTGCCACGTATCACCTTCCACAGGTTTCTAAAAGGATAGCTAAAAGCAGCGAAGACCACCACGTAAACCTAGATAAGTAAAGCAGAGATTGCCATGTGTCTTTTAATGAAGCAGTAGAGATTGCCACCTGTCCCTGTTCCCCTTTTAAAGTTACTCAAGTAAGAAATGTTGTGGGTCTTATTTCTTTTAAATTGTTAAGGTTTTGAGGAAGTGGATTACGACAGGTGTCAAAGGCAGAACACTCATAAGCAAAGATATAAAAGGAGTATAAGTTACGCAGAAAATGCCGCGTGTCTTCGATAAGTGTTGTAGAAACTGCCAAGTGTCATCCTCCAGTGTCTCCTAAATTAATAAGAAGGTTTTCAATGAATTGGCTGTGTTATCTAGCA
Source organism: Torreya grandis (assembly GCA_037957365.1). Classification (NCBI taxonomy): domain Eukaryota; kingdom Viridiplantae; phylum Streptophyta; class Pinopsida; order Cupressales; family Taxaceae; genus Torreya; species Torreya grandis. Next base: position 3,145,555 of record JARHVA010000944.1, read on the forward strand.
TTAAGAGAAGGGAGCATCCTGCAATCTATTTCAGCCAATGAACTGCCAAAAGACAAAGTGTTTCAGAATCTATAAAATATCTTATGTTAAACACTTCCAGTTTGGTTAGATTTCAGTTGGGCCATTAGATTAGGAACAAGCAAACAATCCGCAGTGAATCCAAGGCTATAAATAAGGGTGCAGAGATCACCAGATAGAGAGGGAGGATACCGAGAGAATTTTGGGAGAGAATTATTGTTAAGAGTTTAGACTTTCTAGAGCTGTGACTAGGAATATCATTTGATTTTGTTCTATCTTCTTAAGTTGGAAGGTTTATGTAACTGTGCATGTTTCTATGCCTCTTATGTGACTGGAGAATTAATGAGAAGATTGAATCCTATGCCTTTGTTGATATTTTCTGTGTCATTGCAAAAAGTAGTCTAGGTTGTGTTGTCAAGAGTTTAGACTTTCTAGAGCTGTGATTAGGAATGTCATTTGCCTTTGTCTCATTTTCTTGAGTTGAAAATTTTATATAACTGTGCGTGTTTCTGTGCCTCTTATGTGACTGGAAAATTCAAATAAAAAGATTGAATCATGTGCCTTTGTTGACATTTTATGTATCACTGCAAAAGTAGTCTATGTTTTGAGCCTCTGTTTCTATTGTTTCCATCTTTTACATTGATCATGCACTTGTTTGCTCTTAAATGTAAATGAATCTTACATATAGTCTCACTTTACTCAGGATTAAGGTTGAATTACATTCAGGCGCATCGCCATAGTTAGATTTTCTTTCTTGCATTTGTGTTTCTGTTAAAATTCCTGTCCCTTTTCCCATTATATACTTGATATAAAGAAGAACCAGCTTCTCAAAAATTTGGAGGTCGTTTCAAGTCGCAAGTCTGACATCTTGAAACTTCCCATTGTTGGTGTTAGAACAGTGCAATTTTAAATCATCAACATTAGTAATTGTTGAATGTAAAAATTTTCAATATGAATAACCCATTCTTTGAAGCATATCATTGTCCTTTTTAGATAAGATACAAAATTTGAAATCAATTTTGGAAACCCATGAATTAAATTAATTTTGATCCATTTTTCATAGGACCTATAAATAGACATGGTAAACTATAATTTCAGATGACAAAATTTATTAGTCATCAAACTTTGATCAAGATAACAACCCAATCAAGGATGGTTAGTAAGACCTTATATATGCACAAGTTTAATGAGGAAATTACAATTAGGTTTTTATTCATATTTAAGTTCACTTTAGGAAATATATTTCTCATATGTATTAAATTATACAAACTTATAGTGCATGAATTATATTCACTAAGTAGTTTTAGATGTAATATTTACATGTTGTGATTATCTTATCACATAGACCTTTTATACCTTGTTTTGGTTGGGGGTTTGATCCATGTGTGATTACCATGTGATAACACTTGTAAAAGTGATATGGTACACTTACGATTTGTGTTATCATTTGTGTATTATGCATGGATCAGAGGACACCCTTTTCATTAAATGTGTTTATTGAACCAAGGTTATGGAAACCCACAAAATTGATCCTAGATAACCCAAGGACCTTAGGTTGATTTGAATCATGACTTCACATCTAGAAGATAAATCATTTTGGACATAATTACATTCATTTCAGATTATGATCCCTTGTTTGTATGTTATACTCACATAGGGAATGTTGAGGCTTGGACCAACTATTATATCAAGTTGGTTTGATTGAGTCATTATTAAACTTGAATTTTGATTTTGGATGTTTAACCTTACTAGATTATTGAACTTCCATACTCCCCAAGTTGGGAATCAATATTTGGGATTTGGGTAGAACTTACCCTCACTTGGATAATTATCATTGTATCTCAAGAAAATGAGGTCTTATTCTTAATTTGGAAATCATGGCACAACACATTAAAACTATGTATTTGGATCTTTAATAATAATTATAATATAAATGAACAATTGATTTTCATATTATAAACTCACATTGGTAGATATAACTCTTTAGATTTGGAACTTGCATTGGGTGGTAATCACATATCTATACATTGATCCTAACTTGGAAGAGGAAACCTTAGATATAAAAATCTAAACCTATGTGTAGTAGAATAACATTCTTGGAGAATAAAATCTTTGGTTATAGATTCTAAACTCACTATTAGCAATCTAACTCTTCACTTGTTAAAACACATTTGGAAATTAGATACCTTGTGGTAAGGTTTTGAGTTTGTTATTCGTAGATAACTTATGATTATTACTTTTATTTTTCCTATCAAAATAGAAAATAGAGTGATTTTGGACCTTGGTTTATGGTCCTTAATATTGAACTTCATCTTCATTTGGTGATGCAATTTATGCATGATAAATGTAGAATCCTTATGGTGAAATTTACGTTTGGATCCTATTGGACTTGTATGCACTTAAAATGATACCATATTTATGCACATAAATTAGATTGGTCAGATAATGAATCTATAAGACGATTGAAAACTTGAGAAATTATGTAATGAACTTTGGGAACTTTGTACATAAGGAATATAACTTTTTATGGGGTCATTAATTACCACCCATTGATTTTAGTTAATAGATATGACTTAATACTAGAAAATGGATGCATATAGTGGTTCACCTATTATAATTTCATATACATATATCTCATTAATAATGTCATATCATTTTATACTGCATTATTGTAGAATTTTCATGTTGAATTGTTTAATCCACATGGATTCTCTCTTGCTCTTTCGATTTTTTGCATATAGTATCTATGTAGAATGGTAGGGCCACTCTTAGTGGATGAGAGGTGTGTGAGGTACCAAAAAGGCTCTGTGGTTGGATGAAAATCCTTCAATGATGTTTTGCCTCTTGTCTTTTTATATGGTATTCAACAATAATAATTATCTTCAGAGATCTTGTGGACTTCTTTATTAAAACTTATTCATAAATGACTATTTTATATAGATTACTACTTATTGAACACTGTATTGTTACTGGGGAATATGAAATCATGTAATAGTAATGATGTTGTAAATATTATAAGCTATTATTTAGTTATGACTATGAGTTTGATTCTATAATTAAAATATTGAACTAACAAAAGATGTAAACTGAATTACCTTAGTACATAATTATAAATTGTTGCATTTTTACTTGTAATGAAAGAAAGATAAGAATTGGGTTATTTAACCACTTATTATGAATACATGTAAATATGAATTATGAGGGTATCATTGACTACTAATTTTAGGAATGAATTACTAATTTTGTACATGACAATACTATGAATAATTAAGTGGATGGTATTATGAAGTAACATTGATGACTTGATTTTGTTTTAGCTTTCACATATGATTTAATTTTGGCAAACTTGTTGAGTATTCATTTACTTTCATTAAAAAACACAAGGGAAGGAACCAATGAAGACACCTTTTGGAAGGATAAATTATAATCACATGGAAATAAATTTTAATAAAAATTGACACATTTTTTTATACCTATCCAGAAGGTTCTTACATTGTGGTATTAGAGTTTGGGTTCAAAGATGGGCCTAATGTGCTCATTCACATTTCTAAGCAACATATTTGTTAACAGAACATATTATTAGATATATTTAAATGAATGTTAAATATTGAAAAACCTTAGAATAAAGGAATGATCTGTGTGTAAGGAAACATAGTTAGAATAAGACTTAAACTATATCCTTGGGTTGCTTAAGAGATTATTGAATCAACTATATTTTATTTTAAAAATCAGGTTAGGATTGGATTAGAGATTGTTTAACATGATATTTTATTATGTGTAACATCATGTTGAAGGTGGTGGATTCCTGAAAAAGAAAGGTGGAATCATAACATACCTAAGTGATTTGTGAATCACTAGCCACATGGAGTGATAAAGATTGATTGATGATATCAGATTTTTTTTTAACATAAACCAAAAGGAATATTGAAATGTTGTTAGTATCAAGAAGGGTATGTTGGAGAAACTTAAGGGTTAATTTGTGAACAAGGATTATGAGTACTAAGTGATTGGGTAAACCCTTAGTATCCCTCTAACTCATATGTGGATTATTGAGTCTGGATGTGATAAGGAGAAATTGTAAAATCTATTCTTATGGCCACAAGAATATATACTTTAGGAGTGATTCATTGATTATTTATATATACATTAGGAATGCATCATTTATATTTCTTGTTCATTGTCATACATGTTTATTGCTATGTGGAGTACTTGTAGTATTGGCCTATTTACACATTGCATCCTTCAGATTTGTAGTTATCCTTATTGTGAAGGGTATAGCCACTCTTAGTGGATGAGAGATGATAAAAGGAATACAAAAACCTTTGTGCTACTCTCCCTCTTCACTTCTTATATAGTGAAGTGTAATTTATCTAGTAAGGAACCCTAAGTATCACTCTAGAACAAAATGCATTGATGTGTAGTACAATTTTTGAGAAGAAGATATTGTTATAGAAGTTGAATATGGGTGATAAATTTGTTGATTCATTAACAAAAGTTGTGGGTATTAAGATATTTTACTGATGTAAAAACTCAATGGGCATAGCTTCCCTTATTTACTGAAGGTATGGTCATGTGCTTCCCTATGAAAAGTATTCAACAAGTGGGAGATTTTTGAAAATGTGTTATATATTTTCCATGATTTAAATTCTACTAGATTGTAGAGCATTTGGTAAGATGTGAACTTGTGGTAGATTTATCGAATTGATTTTCTAATATTTAACCTTCCACATTGAATATTTTAGATTAGATATAGATGTAATGGTTGAACCTTATGTTTTAAATATAAATATAAATTCAATATAAATATAAATTCAAAATTTTAATCCTATGAAGACTTAGAAGACTAATCCTAGGTGGTATCTTAAAAATATATGAATTAAGATGTTATTTCTAATACAAGAATTTACGAGACCAAATAAACTTTGATTGTTGAGAATTGATTTGAACTTTTTACATACCTTTGAATCCATATAAACTAGGACACCCTTTTAACATAGGCAATGTAACATCTTGGGCAAACTAAGTAGCCTAGGGACTTATCCTTCAACTATAGGTAAATGTTGTTATGAATATATTATTGGTGTGTGTGTTGATATGATCGTAGGCAACTATAAACTAGGTAGTAATGATCTCACGAGTGAGTAATTTTTGAATGTAAACATTTTCAATATGAAAAAATCACTACTTGAAGCATAACTTGGTCTTTTTTGAATAAGGGACTAAATTTAAAACCACCTTTGGAAACCCAATGAACTAGATTGATTTTGATCCTTTTTTTTTATGACCTATAAATATAGGTGGTAAACTAGTATTTTAGATGACAAAATTTTTTAGTCACTGAACTTCGATTAAGATAGCAACCCAATAAATGATAGTTAGTAAAACATTATAGGCATACAAGATTAATGAGTAAATTGCAATTAGGTTTTTACTCATGTTTGATTTCACTTTAGGAAACCTATTTATCATATGTGTTAAATTATGCAAACTTATAGTGCATAAATTATATTCACTAGATAGTTTTAGATGTAATATTTGTGTGTTATGATTAGCTCATCACATAGACATTGTGTACATTGTTTGAATTATGTGATTGATCCTCAAATGACTATCTTTTGATAACACTTCCATAAGTGGTATGAGACACTTACAAGTTATGTTATCATTTGTATACTATATATGGATCAAATGACACTCTTTTGGTTAAATGTGTTTCTTGATCATGGGTTATGGAATCCCACAAAATTGATCCTAGATAACCTAGAGACCTTGGGTTGATTTGAATCATGACTTTACATCTAGAAGATAAATCATTTTGGACATAGTTACATTCATATTAGATTATGATCCCTTTTTGGATGTTATACTATCATAGGGAATGTTATGTCCTGAATCAACTATTATATCAGTTTAGTTTGATTGAGTCCTTATTAAACTTAAATTTTGATTCTAGATATTGAACCTTATTGGATTATTGAACCTCCATGAACCCAGGGTTGGGAATCAAGATTTGGGATTCAAAAGAACTTACTCTTGATTGGCTAATTATCATTACATCTCAGGAAAATGAGACCTTATTATTAAATTAGAAATCATAGCATGACACCTTGAAACCGTGTGCTTGGATCCTTAAGAATGATTGTAAAATAATTGTATAAATTAATTGATTATCACATTATAAGCAAAAATTGGTAGATATAACTCTTTGGATTTGAAATATGCATTGGGTGGTAGTCAAACATATGCATGTTGATCCAAACTTTGGAGAGGAAACCTTAGTTAGTAAAAGCTAAACCTATGTGCATCAAGAGAAAACTCTTGGAGAATAAAATATGTAGTTATATAACTTAAACTCATTGTTACCAGTCCAACTCTTTGGTTATTGAAACACATTTGGAAATTAGATACCTTATGGTAAGGTTTCAAGTTTATTCTCAGTAAATAACTTATGATTATTACTTTTATTGTTTCATAGTAATATAAAAAATAGAGTGATTTTGGACCTTGGTTTATGGTCCTTAATATTGGACTTAGGCTTGGTTTGGAGATGTAATTCATGCATGATAAATGTAGAACCCTTGTGGTGTAATTTACATTTGTATCCTATTAGACTTGTATGTGATTCAAAAGATACCATCTTTATGCACATAAATTATATTGGTGAGATAGGAAGTCTATAAGACAATTGAATAACTTGAGAACTTGTGTAACAAACATTGGGAACTTTGTATATGGGTAAGTACATAGAGTTGGGGGATAATTTTGTGGACATTTTAGGTAACATGGTTGCATTAATAATTAACATGAACATGTTATTTAATTAACATGATCACGTTATTTAATTAACGTGATCATGCTATTTAATTAACACAATCACATTATTTAAATTATGACTCAGTAATTACTGAGTCATAATGTGATCATGTTAATGTATAACATGATCATAATAATAAATAATGTGATCACATTATTGTGAAAAAAATAATACAATCATTTTATTGTTGTTTCACACATTAAATAAATGAACATGTAGATGGAGCGAATGGTGGTTAATAGGTAACATGATTGCATTACTATTATTTTGCACATGAAAGCAATTAACATGTAGATGGAAACAATGTTTGTTAATAGGTAAAATGAGCGTGTTATTGATAACGTGACCACGTTATTGATAATGCAATCACACTATTGTTATTTTTCACATAAAAGCATGTGGGAGTTGCACATGAAGGCAACTTTGGCCAAAAGCTTATATTTAATACTCTAAATCTTAAGTATAAGAAAATAAATGTCATAATATAAATGTAAACTTATATAAGAAAATAAATGTAAACTTATACTTTAAATTTATTTTAGTAAATATAAGAAATTAGAGTCACTCAGCATCTTATATAGTTGGTCTCATAGCTACACACCTTACGATGTGGAAAATAGTTTTTCAAAATCCAATTTTGTCAGTACTTAGGCATTTTCAAGGTCTAAGTATTAAACCTAGGGATTTTAGGACATAATTTTTGTAATTGATGTCTATTTTTGGTAAATATATAGTCATTTTTTAGGTTTTTGTGCCTTCTAGATGATTCCTAACATTTTTAGGAGTCTTAGGTTTGTCAAAATTTAACTGTTAAAACCACTCACTTTGAAATTGATGCAAAGTGGTGTGACTGGGATAGCATAGGTCACATTAATGACTTGCACACATCAAACAAACACTTTGTGTTAATTTCACTTGTTCATCATCCCTCCCTCATCTTTGATCACTTCTTACTCATGCCTTATCACCCCTAATCACTTTCTCATCATTATTATTTCTCCTTAATCACTCCCTCACTAACCCTCACTATCCCTATTCATCTCTACTCATTCCCTCATCATCCCTAGTTACTCTCACATTGACCCTCACTATCCCTCATCATCCCTAATCACTCAATCCTCATCCCTCATCACTCCCTCAGTGATCCTCATCATCTTTAATTATTCCCTAATCATCCATAATCATTGCATCCTCATCCCTAATCACTCCCTTATTGACCCTTACCATTCCTCATCATTCATAATCATTCCCTCATCATCCTTAATCACTGACTCATTAAACCTCACCATCGTTCATCATCCCTAATCATTTCTTCATCATACCTCTTCATCTCTAATCACTCATTCTTCATCCCTCATCACCTCTAATCACTCCCTCATTAATCTTCACTATCCCTCATCATCCCTAATCACTCCCTCATTGACCCTCACCATCCCTCATCATCCCTCTTGACTCCCTCATCATCTATACTCAACTCCTCCTCATCCCTCCTCATCCTTAATCACTCCATCCAATACCTTGATGGTGGTATTTTGTTTGGGTTTAACAATGTTAAGAGTTACAAGTGGAGATTTGAGTATTAGCATAAAATATAAGACATGGTGATTGAAATGGTGTGGAGGTAAATTTGAAACATAAATATTTAACACCTATGAAAAAAATGGGCTTATTAGGAATGATGTAATTCACAATTGAAAATCTACCAGAAAAAGAAAAGCAAGTAAAACCACCATAACACAAAAATGGGTAGTAAATACATGAGGATCACCAAGCTATGTGATTTTCTGAAACAAATCAATTACTTTCCATATGAGGACATTTTACAATCCAAATAATTACATTGAAGGCCTTCTATTTGTATGTCTATTGATTGAGTCATCATACCAGAGAGTGGAAAATAATTTTCAAATGATTATAAAAATAGTCCAAGATTGGAAAGTGGTGCTTAATTCATAAATTCAATATTCAATCCAATGAAGAGTGTCACACTATGAGCTCTCTAATTACACATCTTGAGAAGTGGGTACAAGTTATCTAGCACTATAAAAATGTAAGTAGATAATAGATTATGAACCCAATCATATGGTCAGTACTAAAAATATCTCTACTTCCCCAACAAGAAATTATATGAATTAAAAGTATTGTTTCATTAACAAATGTAGATCAATGGTGAGCCAATACAATTCATCATTTCCAATGGAAGTTAGAAGAATTTACTTTCTCCTAAAGTATATTTTCAAAAATTGAAATTGAAATTTATACATCATCCATAACACATATGCTAGTGTATGGTATAGTGTAGGCCTTAAGAAATGGATCATTTAGTAGTGTCACTTGCTATATAAAATCAAAAAATTTAAAGATGCAATCCTTTATGACATCTCACTATTAGAAGTGTGTGATGTTTTACATATGGTCGACCATATATTTACCATTGACATGTAGTCTATCCTTGAAATAAATCCTTGAAATGTTTTGATAGATTGTCATGATCTAAAATACCATATATCATAGTTAGTTCATAAGCTTTTAGTCATTAGTGCCAAGAAGTGTAAGAATCTTATCAGTTCTAGTAAGAATTATGCTCTTGATGGTAATAATTAAATGTAATAACATCCTTATGTCACCTTATCGTAGTGTGGTTTATCCAATAATAACAAACATAAAATAATTGAACCATAAACTACATGAATAAAAGGATATCTTTTAGTCACCTAAATAAGTTCCTACATATTATACACTATGTTAGGTTGTGGACCTAAAAGCTTCACCAAGATGCAAACAGGAGGAGTTACGGAGGTTGCGGAGAGTTGTAGAATGAGTTGCAGGGCAACCGACGTCAGTCTGATCAACCGACGTCAGTTAAATAGCAGTGCAAAAGCAACCGACATTGGTTACAAGTCGGCCAACATCGGTCAGGAGGAGCCGACGTCGGCAACTTGTGTGTGAGCATGCAGTTTGCATGCAAATTCTAGAGAGTATATTTTTGGACTATCAGTTTGCATGTTAAAGACTTACTTTAGTCTTAGAGTTGCGAGTCTAATTATTGTAATTAAGATAGTCTAATTATTGTAAGCATGAGATCTATATAATAACCTCATGGGCTGTATTGTAAACTTGTGCTAGAGAGTAAGAGACCAAAATAAGCTCCTTCAAAGAGAAGAGAGTAATGGTGTGTTCCTCCTAGTGCCACAGTACCAAGTGTGGGTGCTGGTTTGGAGAATCAGAAGGGTTCTTTGTATGTGTATGATCTTGGTCAGCAGGTGTGCAGGACCACGTTTGGAGATCTACAATGGTGAGTAAGGTCTGGTGATTTGCAGGTGGCAGCAAAGAGCAGGGAGATCTACTTGGAGTATGATTGTGTGCTTGGTGTACTGGCAGCATGTTACTGACTGGTGGAGGTGAACATCAATTCTATATTTGAGTTGATTGTTGGGACCATAAGAGAGAGAGGGAATAAGTCCTTGAGGTGTGGCAAGCCTTTGAGGTGGAAGAAGAAGTGGCATCTTCTTTATTGTATTTTCTTCTGAGTGATTATTAATACAAGATTGTGTATTGTCTCTCATATCCTGTGTTGTTTCATATTTCTAGTTACTTATTCATTTTGGTTAAATTTCGTGTTTAGTTGCTAATACAAGAGGTAATCATATGTGCTCTAATTGAGGAGCAAGATCCTGACAGTTGGTATCAGAGCTTTTGGTTGGGTTACTAACAGGGGGTTTTAGATCTGGTTAGTGTTTGTTGATTACATGTCACTCATAGGGGTTTCAGATTGAGTGGGAGTATAGCAATGGTAGAAGAAAGTAAGCTACGAATGGAGAAATTGAATAGCACGAATGGTCTGATTGATGGAAAGAAAGAGCAGGTAAAGGAAGATTGTTGGTCGGTAGAAGATCAGCGTGTAGAAGCAGATGTTGCAGGTGATGTTGCAAAGGTTGCTCTAGATAAAGTAGAATCTTGGTTTACAGATTTTTTTGCCTCTTTCCATGCAGCTCGAAATAGAGCATCTTTTCATGGGTATGTCTTTGGAGACTTTGGAGAGATTTATTTAGGGGTTGGTGAGCCTTGTCAGATTGTTGGCAAAGGGGAAGTGAAGCTAAAATTGTAGACGGGTAACACACAGGTGTTGAAGAAGGTCATGCAGGTTCCAGTCTTGGAGATGAGTCTAATTTCTTCAGGGAAGTTGGGTGATGGGAGATGCACAGTAACTCTCACAGCGGATGCACTTGAATTAGACGGTGGTAAGAAAGTAGGTATCCTTTATCTATCTACTTATATTACTGATTCACCTTCTATTGTAGAGATGTGGCTTTGTAGGCTTGGTCACATATGTAGGAGGGGAATGGATGTTCTTAAGCGAAAGATAGATATTTTTGACAAACTTAAGAACTGGAAAGCCTTGGTGTTCATGGAGGAGATGACAGACAGAGATCATCTGAGGGGATTGAATTATTCTGAGCAGGGCTGTGTTAATTTGAATAGAGTTTTGACCCAAAAGGAGCTCACGAGCAAAAAGGTCGTCACTCACAGGCAAACACAGGTATCGACATCGATCAAACAGTAATCGACGTCGGTAAAGGAAGACCGACGTCAGTCATACAGGAACCAACATCGATAGAAGGGATACCAACGTCAGCCAAAAAAATGACGTTGGTAGTCAGGGTCAGTGCAGGGAACTGACATCGATCGGGTGCAGACTGGGAGATGGCCGAGATCGGTCACTAGAACGGATGTTGGGCAGACATCAAGCTGTTAAGGAGTCTCAAATGCCCATATGGAGGACTAAAAGGGTAAGTGAACCTCATATTTGTTGTTCACCTTCTTTATATTGCTTACTGATAGTCGAGAACTAGGAAGATGTGAAGAGGCAATGCAGGTAGAATCCAGGAAACAGTGGGAGCTTGGCATGGATGAGAAGTGTGAGTCTTTGGAGAAGAACCAAATAGGAGTTTGTTGGTGGAGTTGTCAAATGGAAGAAAGCATTGAAAGACGGATGGATTCCAAAGTTAAAGAAGAGAGTGGATGGATACGTGAGACGGAAGGCCAAGGTATAAGGTCTTGAGGAAGCTGAAGGACAGTGGTACATGTTTTGACAGGTGGATGACAAAGTAGGGCTTCAGTCAATGTCAGTGTAACCATTATGTTTGTCTTACCAGGTGGATGATGAGTCACAACATTATCTAGTTACTGTATGTGGATGGTATGCTTGTAGTAGGTTCGTACATGTAGGGATTTGCTGAGCTAAGGGTAAGGTTAGTTCAGAGGTATGTCAGGAAGAATTTGGGAGAAGCAAAATTCTTTGGCATAAGAGACATGGAGATTTTGTCTCCAGTGGGAGCTGATGTGAAGACAGTGTTGGCGAGGTTCAATATGTAGGATGCAGAATCAGAAAGCACACCAAGGGCTGGACAGTTCAAGCTGAGCTTATAACAGGGTTTGAAATCACATAAGGTTTGGTGAAGACTTGAGTTTTCCCAAGCAGTGGGAGTTGTCAAAGAGTTTGGAGCCAATTCGGGGAAGGTGGATTCTCAGGTATCTGGGAGGGACCAGCAGTAGGGATTCATGTTATGCAGGGTCAAGGTCTTCACTACATGGGTTTGTAGGTTCAGATGTGGCAGGGTACTTGGATGATAGGTGTAGCATCACAGGTTGTGTGGTGGTTGGTCTTCAGGATTGATCTTGAAGAGGGATACAAGCCAAGAAATAAATTAGATGGTGTACAGGTACAGGTACAGGGGTAGTTGTTTATCTCCAAGTGGGAGATTATTAGGTTGTGGAGCTAAAAGCTTCACCAAGATGAAAATAAGAGGAGTTACAGAGGTTGTGAAGGTTGTGGAGAGTTGCAGAATGAGTTTCAGGGCAACTGACATTGGTCTGATCAATCGACGTCAGTCAGATAGCAGTGTAGAAGCAACCGACGTCAGTTACGAGTCGATCGACATTGATCAGGAGGAGCCGACATCAGCAACCTGTGTGTGAGCATGCAGTTTGCATGCGGATTTTGGAGAGTCTATTTTTGGACTGTCAGTTTACATGTTAAAGACTTACTTTAGTCTTAGAAGTTGTGAGTCTAATTATTGTAATTAAGATAGTCTAATTATTGTAAGCATGAGATCTATATAATAGACTCATGGGCTGTATTATAAACTTGTGCTAGAGAGTAAGAGAGCAAAATAATCTCCTTCAGAGAGAAGAGAGTAATGGTGTGTTCCTCTTAGTGCCATAGTACCCAGTGTGGGTGCTGGTTTGGAGAATCAGAAGGGTTCTTTGTATATGTATGATCTTGGTCAGCAGGTGTGCAGGACCACGTTTGGAGATCTACAATGGTGAGTAAGGTCTGGTGATTTGCAGGTGGCAGCAAAGAGCAGGGAGATCTACTTGGAGTATGGTTGTGTGCTTGGTGTACTGGCAGCGTGTTACTGACTGGTGGAGGTGAACATCAATTCTATATTTGAGTTGATTGTTGGGACCGTAAGAGAGAGAGGGAAGAAGTCCTTGAGGTGTGGCAAGCCTTTGAGGTGGAAGAAGAAGTGACATCTTCTTTATTGTATTTTCTTCTGAGTGATTATTAATATAATATTGTGTATTGTCTCTCATATCCTGTGTTATTTCATATTTCTAGTTACTTATTCATTCTGGTTAAATTATGTGTTTAGTTGCTAATACAAGAGGTAATCATATGTGCTCTAATTGAGGAGCAAGATCCTGACACACTAAACAATACTATTGATCTGATCTCTTAACTACCTCTACCTCAAACCTATTTATACAACATATCCTTTCTAGAGAATGAATAGATCAAGTGGTAGATCTATTAAATCATGGATAATGGACACATCATGCCCAAATCATTACCTTGCAGAATCCCAATTATGTTTGTGCCAAAGTTGTGAATCAATTAAAAAAACCTTGACAAGATTAAAGTGAAGAACTATTATCCTCATTTAAGTATTAAGGCATTTTTATGCCATATCCATGGTGTCGAAGTCTTTTCCAAAATTGATCTTAAGTTTGGGTATCATCATATTCATGTTAAACCTCTAGACATTTGGAATATAGTCTTAAAAACAAAGGAAGGATTGATTGACTAGTTGGTTATGCCTTTTATGTTAACTCATGTAACAAATTCATTCATTTCAAGATGTTGAGTGACATCCTCAGGCCCTTTACCTATGTCACTTTTTTAATCTACCTTGATGACATCTTAATCTTTATAAAACATGGGATGAACATCTACACCATGCTGAAATAGTATTTCACATTTTGCAGAAACATATTTTTATGATAACATGAATAAATGTTCATTTTTCATGCAAGAGATAAAATATTTGGGACACAATACACACACAAGGAGTGCATGTGTTGAACCTGACCAAGATTCAAGTCATACAAGAATGAGAAACACTAAATAAATTTGCATATGATTCAAATATTTTTAGAATTAAAAAATTACTAGAGATTTGTGTTTAATTTTTTATCTTTTGAACAAAACTACCAAAGGTGGAACCAAATAAATTTTCATCTAGTCAACTTCACAACAAAGATAATTTGATAAACTAAATTTCAAACTCTATTTTGTGTTAGTACTTATGTTACTTGAATATAAATATGGAAGATCATCCAATTCATTCAGTAATAAAATTGACTATCACAAATGGGTATTGACAACACAAATCCTATAAAAGGGTTAATTTATATTATAATGGATTAAATAACATATGATTGGAATCAAAGATATCATTAGAGTATATACTTACGTCATATGATGAGGGAGTGATTAGGGATGGTGAGGGATGGTGAACGTCAATGATGGAGTGATGAGGGATGGCGATAATCAATGAAAGAGTGATCAGGGATGATAAGCTTGAGGGATTAGAGATGATGAGAGATAATGAAGGTCAATGAAGGAGTGATTAGGGATGGGGAGGGATGCGGAGGGAGTGAATAAGGATTAGGAAAAGATTAGGGATGATGAGTGATTAGAAAAGAGTGATTAGGGATGATGAAGGATGGGGAATGAGTAATTAGGGATGATGAGGGATAGTGAGGGTTAATGGAGGAGTGATTACAGATGACTAGGGATAGTGAATGTCAATGAGGGAGTGATTAGGGACAATGAGGAATGATGAGAGAGTGGTTAGGGGTAATTACAGATGAGTAGGAAGTGATCAAGGATGAGTGAGGGATGATGAAAATGTGAAATTAACACAAAATGGTCATTTGATGTGTGCAAGTCATCAATATAACTTGCACTACCCCAGTCACACCATTTTAGATCAAGTTCAAAGTGAGTAGTTTTCAAATTTCAATTTTGACAAACTTAGGACTCCTATAAATGTGAGGAATCAATTCAGAAGGCACAAAAACCTAAAAAATAACTATATGTTTACCAAAATTGGATATCAATTGCAAAAGTTATGTATTAAAATCTCTAAGTTTAATACCTAGACCCTGAAAATGCCTAAGTACTTACCAGATTAAATTTTGAAAAAATATTTTCCATATTGTAAGGCATGCAACTGTGAGACCAAATCTATAAGATGCTGAGTGACCCTAATTTTTTATATTTATTAAAATAAATTTTAGTATAAGAAAACAAATGTAATAATATGAATGTAAACTTAATGTAGTTAATAACACGATCATGATATAACATGATCATGCTGTTTGAATTTGAATTCAATTACTGTGCCTTTTGGCTTGGGAATGGCTTGGATTCCCGAGCCAAAGGCTTAAACTGTCAATGTACAACCGAGTTTTAAGAATTATGATAAAAATTAACAAATCTCAACTTTGATTGCCAAATACACTAAGAAGTTCAATGTAAAATTCAAAAAACTTAATACCATCATGATGAGCACGCTTTCCTCTTTACAAAAATATGATTTTTATAATTTTTATACTAATTTAAGGTTTCAAACTATGTTGATTTCTAACTATACCTTTTTTAGGCCACTACACACCACAAACATACATGCATATATATGTTCATGTAATTTGTCTTTTGTTTATCCTAGTGAAAAACAAGTTATATGGTCATAAACTAGGCCTAATTCTACACATATTAAAAAAAAGATTTTAGTTTTTTTGAGGTAGTTAAGCACGTTGCACGGATGGCTATCCATTTTTTTATCAAATTTTAAGATCTATTTACTTGAAAAATTAATTAAAAAAAGTATTATTTGAAAAAATATAAAAAAATATAGGTCACAAACTAGAAGATCTTATCTAAATTTTTTCCAAAGTGTTTCAAATAATATTAAACTCTACTTAAAAAATAGTGCACCGCACGACCGTCTATCTACTATGATTTGTGAAAAAATAAGAGTTCTTATTTAAATTTTAGATGTTTGACCTAGTTATAATTAACCATTTTTTTTTTTTTTTTAAATAGTGTTTTGGAAACTAGACTCAAAATTCTACATTTCATGTTCTTACACTATCTTTAAATTTGGAGTGTAGATATCTCAAATTATCTACAAAAGTTTAGATTTCTAAAATTTCAAGAAAATCATGTCCACGGGTAGGCCATTTTTTATTCCCCAACTTTGTGCACTTACCCATATAAGGGTTAGAACTTTTTTTAGAGTCATTAAAGACTACCTAATGACTATAGTTAACAAATATGCCTTAGTACTATAAATGTGATGTATTTACGGGTTCACTTATCATATGGTCATATGCATATATCTCACTCCACATGGATTATCTCAATTAACATTCTTTGTTAAGAATTATTTTTTTATATTACACTATTATGGGGAACTGCATGTTGACTTGTTTAATCCACATGGATTATCTTTTGCTCTTTCAATTTTTTGCATCTAGTACCTTCATGGAAGGGTAGGGCCACTATTAGTGGATTAGAGGTGTGCAAAAGATCCAAAAGTCTCTGTGTTTGGGGGAAAAACCCTTCAATGATGTTCTCTCTTTTATTTACTTATATGGTTTTCAGTAGCAATAATGGTATTTAAAAATCTTATGGATTTAATTATGAAAACTTATTTATATTTGATTATTTTGGATAGATGGTTAAACTTATTGAATATTGTATTGTTACTTGGGAAGATGAAATTATGTAATAGTAATGACATTGTAAACATTATAGGTTGTTGTTGACTTATGACTATGAGATTGAATTTGAAATTAAACTATTGAACCAATAAAAGATGAAAGTTGACTTGTCTTACTCAATACATATTTAGACATTGTTGCATTTGTACTTGTAATGAAAGAAAGATGTGGATTTAGTTATTTAACCCCTCACTATTAGTATATTTAAATCTAAATTATGAGGGTATCATTAATACATTATAGCTATACCTTTTATGAAGGAAGTAATATTGAAATGTGTCCTAGTTAATCACTTCAATGTGAACACATACTTCAATTATAATATAAAATATGTAAATTGATTTTTGATAGGCAAACATGTAATTGAATTTATATTGGTGGAAAACTAAAAAGAATGGTTTACTTTGAAACTAATTTCAATAATGGATTATTAATTTTGTACATGATAATACTATGAGACAATTACATAGATGGTATTATGAAGTAACATTGCAATCACTTGATTTTGTTTTAGCTTTCATGTATGATCAAATTTTGACAAATTTATTTTAGTATTCATTTAATTTTATTAATGAACATAAGGGAAGTAATTAATTAAAACACCTTTCAGAAGGATAACTTTTAGTCACATAGAAATAAATATACAAATAAACTCTGACACATTTTTCCAGTCCTTGACCAGATGGTTTTTACAATAGCTTTCAGATAATGTTTCCCAATCAAGGCAAGAAGAATAATTTATATTTTGTAGATGGTCGGAGTAAAGACAAAATATTCTGAGGGAGGTTTTTGAAGACCAAATCAAGTGAATGCAATCATAGAAAAACTTCAACTTGTTTACACTTTTGTCCATAGTGGTCGTAAGATCCAAACACTGTTCAAAGAGTACAATATAACCCATACAACATTCTATGTTCATCATGAATTTTATAAATCAACCATGTTGCACATCTAGATGTGTATTTTCATTGTCAAAACAACGATCCCCATATCTCGTAATATTTAAGGTACATCTTTCTCAACCTTGCACATCATCTCCTTTCTCTAGTTTTGAAATTAATTAATTAAATTAATTACTGTTTTGTTCATATTATTTAATCCAACTAAATGTTTGAGGTATTTGTGTTGTAATTTAATATAAATATATTTATTCATGAAACATATATCATCCCTGAACTACTATTTAATACACCAACATGACATCACACATTGCAATATTTTTATATCTATAATTAATTAGGAGAAATCGAAAGGGTTGTAGTTAATTAATGGAAATAATGGTAAAATTGGTTGTCATGTCGTCCACCAAGAAATAAATCCAAGAAGATACCAAATTAACTCCCAAAAAATTTTAGTGGATTATTGTCTCTATAATTTTAGGTAGAGTGGTCCCATATATCATTGCAAATTAAAAATTGTCATTAAAATATCGACACTTTAAATAAGTAAGGAGCAACTACTCTTTATAAAAAAGATTTTGAGAAGTGGAAAACAATAAAACAAAGATTTGTATGATTACTCTTATCTCTTAATTGTCAACTAATTATCATTTTTTTAAAAACTATTTTTAATAATAAAATACTCCTAATTTTTCTCAACAACATATAATTTACAAAATTTAAAAAACATAAAACTATTAATTAAAAAAAAATTCTATAATTTCTCCACAATACTCTTTTAAAATGATTACGTTACCCTAGCTTACACACCAATCCTTAACACCAAAATGAAGGAGGTCAATCATTTGTCAATGTCATAGAAATATAGGCTTACGTTTAACCTCCCTTTGCCCTCCCCAAAAAATAAAAAAACAAAAGCAAGGAGAAGAATAAAATGGTAAACACTTGGGATAGATCGGCTAGTTGGTGTTGTCTGGGTTTCTACTCCTGGAAGAATTTTCACCATTCTTCCACACGAGACAATGTTTTCATTCTCAAATTTGCCGAGTGACATAAGATACTGGACTGCAGAACACCCCACAATTACCCACTTTAGATGGAAAAGCAACACAACATGGGGGGCCTCATGGCAATTCTTGGCAACTGCAATGGTAAGCTATCTTCTCCTCATTGCAATTTTATGGCACATAATGAAGAAAAAATCACACCCACTTCATCTTGGACCCATTCCTGTAATTCACAACATGATAATTTTATCTCTATCAGCCCTCATGGTGGTGGGATGCTGGGAAGCTGTCAGGGTAGAGATGGAACAGACATGGTGGTTATGGCGAGAAGGGTCATATGGGGCTAAAAAATGGATATTTTGTTTCCCAATAGGCACTCGTCCCATAGGAAGACTCTTTTTCTGGTCGTATGTATTCTATCTCAGCAAATTCTATGAATTTGTGGATACCATTATCCTTGTGCTGAAGAAAAGACCCTTGACTTTTCTGCATGTTTATCACCATGCTGTGGTTGTGGTGATGTGTTTTTTGTGGTTGGAGTATTCCCAGTCTCTTCAGGTCATTGCCCTGATTACAAATGCCTCAGTGCATACCCTGATGTATACATATTATTTGCTTTGTAGTATTGGGTGCCCTCCTCCATGGAAGAAACTTGTGACAAATTGCCAGATTGTGCAGTTCCTGTTCAGTTTTTTGGTTTCTGTTGTGTTTCTGTGGCTGCATTTCACAGGGGATGGGTGTGCTGGCATGCGTGCTTGGATTTTTAATGCCCTGTTCAATGCATCTCTCTTGGTGCTTTTCTTCAACTTTCATAGGCAACAGTACAGGAAAAGGAGAATGAAGGAAGGAGTAGCAAGGAAGGGGGATTGAGAATATTGCTTGGAAGCAGGTATGTTGCTTGGGTTTGGAAATCTGTTGTGTGGGTTTTGCAAAAGACTAATTTTCAGCTGGGTTGTTAACACAACTCCAAAGCTGTGAGAGAAATCATCTTGCACCAAGGTGGTTGTCTTCCAAAGCTGCAAGCAAAGTGAGAGAGAATGATGGCTTTCATCTGTTTTGCCTGTGGATATACTAACCCTAATATGCATCTCCTGTCTTCCCTGTCCAGACTGCTTTCAATTTGGTTGTTTGATTTGAGCTTAATGATTTTCACAAAAGTATGGAATATAGTGTTATTCTTGATTGAAAAATGGTTCACAAAATGTATTCCAATAGAACATGTTTGTTCTAATAAAAATGTAGCTTACAGAATTTCTTACAAGAAGACAGTTTACTGCTGTGAAACGGTATTCCTGAATTTGTTGGTTGGTGTACTTTTTACTTCAGTAATAGCTAGGTGAGCTGTCAATGTGAGCCTAGTTATGGTTTTCTGAAGTAGTTTTCAATATGCTATTCCATAGAATTTGTGGACTACTCTGTACTTCTGCTCTTGCTTTGGAGTTTTTCTGAACATCATTTGACAGGATAAATCTTAGATATTCAAATTATCAAGATTTCATCGTTGCAAGAATGTTGAATGCAAGCATACTATAATTTTCTTGCTGTTTTTGATGCTTCAAACAATTCATTCTCAGGCAGGTATATGCACCATATCAATTGTTACATGACATTATTGTAGCACCGAGTGTATTG
Source organism: Torreya grandis (assembly GCA_037957365.1). Taxonomy (NCBI): domain Eukaryota; kingdom Viridiplantae; phylum Streptophyta; class Pinopsida; order Cupressales; family Taxaceae; genus Torreya; species Torreya grandis. The sequence continues at coordinate 3,165,999 of JARHVA010000944.1, forward strand.
ACATTTGTGTGTGCAATTTTAGCTGTTTGTTTTTTGAAAAATGTTCAACTTATTTATATACAGAACCAGTACATTGACAAATTTGTTGTTGCAAATCACGAATATTTCTTGCCTGGCATAAGGTCTGCATGGCTTCCTATAGAGACTCAAGTTGCAAACCAGTTAAGCAGTATAACTAGTGTGATCTGACACCTTATAACTAGTATGACACACAATGATGATTTAATAATTGTCTAAATGATATAGGATCTTATCAAAATTCGACTAAAATACACATCAAAATTTCATATATAGTGATAGAATCAATACGTATCAAAATAGATTGATGAGGGAGCAGATTTTCTTTCCATGCTGCCTGTAGATCAGGTACTTTTATGAATCGTTTGAAATTCATTGTGTTTGGCTGATTTCACAATGTCATTGTTCTTTTTGCTGGACTTCTACATGAAATCTTCCTGGTTTCTGATTATAGGTGTTGTCTTCCTAAATATTCTCTCCACATTGGACTGAATCTGATCAAACTTCATATTGATGGCAATTCTGCCATTGGTGCGTTGTTCCTTGGCTTCTATAAGAGTCTTGATGCCAGCTAGTGCCTTGTCAAGCTTCCTGTTTAGCTCCGTGTTTTACTTTTCTAGTAGATAAGCCAAAATTGTTTTGTTTAGTTTCTATGTTGTTTGGGTATGGGTACGGGGACGTCTCGGGTATGCGGATACGCCATTTTTCAAAAACCTTGATTTGGATACATTGTGGGTACGTCTATATATATATATATATATTACTCATTGTTTTAGTAAAACACTTGAAAATACATAGTATGAAAATATTTGTTGATAAAATATAAAACACTTGAAAATATATAATATTCATTCATTCATTACTTCAAAGACAAAATATACATTCAAATCTAGAATAAATCATCTCGATTGCTCTCAAAATCATGAAGGCCACTCCCATTATTTTTCAACTTTATCATTTACTGACGCTTTCTCTTGTAGGGGCTCACTGGTTCATTGAATCTCCTAGTGTATGCCTTAAGGGGTGCACAAGGAATGGGTGGGATCGGCTTGGGGCACTTCGCGAGAGATGTTTTCATACTATTCTATTATACCTACATCCCTTCATGCAGCCTAAATACCTCCTATGATGTCTCCTTGAAATCTGGAAAGTTGAAACCCTGAAATATGGCTAAGTATGAAACCTTGAAACCCTGGAATTTGACTAAGTCTGAAATATGATAGGATCCTCCAAAACCTAGAATTTGCATTATAACTCCTAGAGGTCTGAAACCACTCTCAAACACCCTGAAAGTATATATATAAAATATAACTTAAAGTATAAGAAACTATATGCCCCTATCTAAATGCAATTTTTTTAATTTATATACTGTTTGATTCAGACTGGGTTTACATTTTTTAAATTTTTTGTTGACTTCCACTGTTTTTCCCCTATGTTACCGGATACGCACCCCCCAGGCCCTGGGAGCGCGGGGAAATGCTCCCCGGATACGGGAGCGCAAGGGGAGCGCGGGGATACGCCCAGGATACGGCCGGATAAGAAACTATATGCCCCTATCTAAATGTAATTTTTAAAATTTATATACTGTTTGATTCAGACTGGGTTTACATTTTTTAAATTTTTTGTTGACTTACACTGTTTTTCCCCTACGTTACCAGATATGCACCCCCCAGGCCCTGGGAGCGCGGGGAAACGCTCCCCGGATACAGTAGCGCAGGGGGAGAGCAGGGAAACGCTCCCCGGATACGGGAGCGCAGGGGGAGCGCGGGGATATGCCCAGGATATGGCAGGATACGGCCGGATACGTCTGGGTGCCGTATCCTGGCGTTTCCTGCAATTTTTTTTTTATTTTTTTTTTTTCAATTTTGCTTAATTAATAGTCAAACACAGACTAAAAAAAAAAACAAAGTATGAAAAGCTCTCTGCAGTTTCAATGGCTGGCTGTGTTTGACTGTTTTCAAAACGTGAGCCTCAGTTGATTCGTCTGTATCTTCTTTATTAGGGCTGTATACAGCAGCTGTGAAGGTTGCCAGAGCAAGTCAGCAAGTCTTCCAGTTATTGGATCACGTTTCAGCCTTGCCAAAACAAAGTAAATAAATGTCTGTAACATGATCAAGATGAGAGAGAGGTTGAAATCAATTATGCCCTGTTTTGCTTATCCTTTATGTCCCAAAAATATGGTTCTCCAGGACTCTTTCTGTGTAGTACATATGGTGAGATCATTTGCACAGGTATAATACAAAAGCTCAACTCGTGAATAAGCTCAAAGAAGAGAACAGGGCATACTCTTAAGTTTGATTTAACACCAGGTCATCTCATTGTAATCTTCACCAAACTGCGCAGAGGGGATTTTCTTTTGTCTTTATTTTTGTCCATACTGGTAAGTTGTAACATTTGCATTATGTACTTGTAATAATAAATAAGACTAATCTAAGTTTACACAATTGAATATTATGATATTTGGCATTGAATTATTAGTATGTTTTGTGGTTATTTAACTTATTATGTTTCTTCTATGCATAATATGTGGTTAATTTTGCTTATATGTCTATATTTTTATATTTTTTATATATATTTTTGTACAGCCGTATCCAAACCCCCCCAAAAAAAATCGCCGTATCCCCGTATCCGATTCTCGTACCCGTATCTGTACCCGTACCCGTATTGGCAACTTAGTTTTTCCCTGCTGGCAACACCAGGGCATACTTGGAAACACCCCGTAAACACCTGGGTACCTCCCGAAAACGCCCGGGTACCTCCCGAAAATGTCCAGAAACGTCCAGAAAGGGCCCGGAAAGATCACAGCCGTTTCTGGTACCTTTCCGGATGCCTCTGGGATGTCTCTGACAGGTACCTGTGATGTACCGGTACCCGAGGCATATCAAGGCGGGAAACGTGGGGTGCGGGGGGTGATTCCTGCAACACATTTTAGTTCCTAAGCAAGCTGTGTGAAGTGTTGAGAGGGTTTTTCGGGGCTTGAAACAGCATCTCTCTTGAGATGGAAGCCATGGTAGCAACTGGGGCAGTTTAATAACTAAAGAAAAACTATATTTTGATTAAAATCCTCCTTACTCAACTTTATCAATGCAGATCTGATTAGTGAATGTGCTTTCCACAGATATTTTAAGTACATGAGAATGTTCTTTTACTTTCTTTTAAATACTAAATCTTGATCTGTTTGTGGACTGCTTTGACCCCCACTGATTGGTAGTGAAACTAATAATCTCTACATCCTTCCAGGTAGTCAATATTTATGTCAGGAATGCAATTGACACTCTTGAACCCAAAATGGAGTTGACACTTTTATTTTGGTTGCATGCTAGCCTTTTTCAGAGTTATAGTTTGCCAGAGGCTGTCACATCTTATCAATTGAACAGGTTCCATGGCACCCTTCCCATTTGGCATATGCATACATTTTATTCTTACCTATTTTTACCTAAATTTTAAGGGTGGATGTGAGGTCCAGAGGTCTACAAACAAATATGGATTACATCGATCCATCTTGTAGTGGAGAAGTCCATACTCCTTGTTCTTTATTTCAAATTTGCATAGTCATGGTTTCCTTGCACAAAAAGCTTTATACAAGTTGTATATCTATTTGGTTTTGGGCACAGCCAAATGGCATGTGGGACTATATACCTATCCGTGAGCTTTGAGGTGCACATAAGGATCAGATGGCTGCCTCCTCACCTTTCAAGTTGACATTTTTCTTCGGGCTGCATGCTATCCTGTTTCAGAGTAATTATTTGACAGAAACAGTCACATCTGGTCGATACAACTCTAGTTGCCATTTGACATATGCATCCTTCTAGTTATTACCTTTTTCTTGTTAACTTTTGAGGGTGGACGTGATGTCCAGGCTCCAAACCTCTACAAGCATATGGAATACAGATATCCATCGCATTGTGAAGATGTACATACTCTTCATTCCTTTGTATTTTAAATTTTTAATTAATCATGGTTTTCTTTGTACAAAAACTCTTTATACAAGGTCCATATCAATTTTAAATTTTTAATTAATCATAGTTTTGTTTGTACAAAACTCTTTATACAAGGTCCATATCATATTTTGTTTCAGGCAGAGCCAAATGATGTGTGTGGTTATTACCCTATCCTTGAGGTACATATATGGGTCAAATGGATGTCTCATGACTCTTCAAGGAATTCAATATTTTTCTTTGGGCAGTATGGTAGCACGTTTCAGAGTTATTGTTTACAGCGACTGTCGCATCTTATGAATACACCATCATTGATTGCACCCTTCCTAATCTATTCAAGTATCTAATTAGTACCTCTGTATAATTAGATATTAAGGTTGAATGTGAGGTCCATAATCTACATCTGATTATGGAATACGACCATCCATTTTCTTTCTGAAGAAGTTCATGTTATTTTTTTCTTTGTATTTTACTTTTAGTCATGGTTTCCTTGTACAATAAGTTTTATACAAGACCAATATTATCTCTGGTTTTGGGTACAGCCAAATGATATGTGGAATTACGTCCCCATCCCTGTGTTGAATACAAAGGAACAAATGGCTGCACGTAGTTCTCACTCATGAATTTGTCTGCTGCTAAGAAGCATTTTATATATGAGGTTTCATTGCTACTCAAGTGCAAGTTGATCATAAGTTGTTCTTTCCTGTTTTGTACATTCTTCTGTGAAATGATAATGGCTCGCCACTGATTACCCTGGTAGCTGGATATAAGCAAAAATGACATTTAGATAAAATAAAAGTTAATGTTGTTTCCTAATTCTTAACAGCATTGCACCATTATTGAAAGCAGTCTTTGACATCGAAACATATACCCTAATTACTAGAGAATCGAGATATCTGTATATGTCTAATTAAGAATCAGCCAAATGGGTTAGATATATAGCACTTCGGATGTTTTTGCATCTGGTCTGGCTAACTGGGGTTGTTGACTGTGTCTGAGCCGACATCTCCATAATCTCATTCTGAAATGTAGCAAATTGCTGGTAGAAACAGTTAGGAATTCCAACGACCAAGCATGGTGGGCAGTCCTCCAAATCTGAGATTCTGACTCAGTAAGGAAGGAAGACTAGTTGCTGTATATCCTGATTTGGCTGAGCTTGCCATTATATGATTGAAGATACACTCCCAGGCAAGTCAAGCTTGTGACGTAGTAGTCCCATAAAAATCTATGAACTGTGGAGAACTGAGATAAATTCTCTGGACGGCAGTGGACATGTTTTTTCCTTGCCTGAGAACTATCAGGATCCTTGGGAAAGGATGCTGTAAAAAGTATCAATGGTGTTATTATTGAAGGTAAAGTAGGAACAAAATTTGGATGGAGTGGATTAGGAGGCAACCATTGGCAATGGAGGGATGAAAATAGCATTGATAAGATAGTGGCAAAAAATGAACTGGTGAATGGAGTCATAACTGGCACTTCGCTGTATGCTATGCATACGATATACCTTGCAGGCTCCTAGATATGGCAGCCTCTAAAATGTTGGTGTCCACAAAAAAATCATGCACTGTACTTATATTTTCTATATGCCCTTGCCTTCCCCGATTCTGGGTTATGGTCCTTAGAAGATTTAGTAGAATGGGATCTTTAAATGAATAAAGAATTGTTTTAACCTTTTGTAAGGGTTTTATGTTAGGATGGGTAAGGTCTTACGTCTCTGAAATCCTTCCTCAGGACAATGTTGCCATGGGTAGGGGATAGGCTTGATTTATGCAGACCTTGGTTCAACCCTCCTGATGGGCAGGAATTTTGTTCCTTGCTCGATCTTTTGGTGTATGTAGTGCAAAAAAACACGAGCGCTGTGGAGGGCATTCCACTGATTGGTGGGTTGCTACTGGCCAATAACCTAAACCCTAAAACCTGCATGCTTGGATCTGTATACACCCAGGATTACATCAACTCAGGATTACATCCTGCAGTGATATAATCTCTGTCCAATGATAAATACTTCAAAATTAATTCTCCTCCTAGCACTTTGGAGAAGTTTTCTTTTAATCTCCTGTTGTATCCCAGATGACTGATTTTCCCAAATATTGGTCCATTTTGATCCTCTTCGGGCCATTTTGCCTTACCCATCTATTGCCCCACGTTGTTAGCTATAGAACTGAGTTTTTACTGATTTTAAACAACGCTAATTCCACTACATCTTCTAAGGCCCACTAGATTTAACATCCAACCTATTCTGATGGTTCTCTATTTCTTTTGGGTCCACCACTGTACGTATCTATGGGCTTGAAGAGGAAGTGCTTGGAGATGAAAACTTGATGCTGCTTAAAGGATAATCTGGCAAACGCTTTGAAATTTCTAAGCTTTCCATTGAACTTACTCCCCAAATCACACACTTGGGCTGATTTTATTGCAGCAGGGAAAGGTATGGGTTTAAGGGTGATCTCAAGGGGAAATTAGTCCTTCAAACAAGTGAATAAAGAAAGAACCATCCCAAAACATCCAACAATGATGGTCCCAAAAATCTAGCAAGAGGAGATAAAACTAGAACACTAAAGGCGGAGAGAATCAGAAATACAGATATATAAGTTTTGTCCCCTCCATGCCCCTTCTCTCTGCTAAGCAAGATTTATAAGTTTTGTCCCCTCCATGTAGTACAAGATGCACGATTTTTACTCTATTGGAATTTGAGATATTTTATGCCCCCTCTTTGATTCTGCAAATTAGGACAGACAACTTTAAAAAAAATCAGCCTCTTTTATGTTGAGAACTTCGCTTACTGTCTTCTCCTTCCCAATAGTCTCCTCCACTGCTAATCAACAAAATGACAGTAGGGAGTATAAGATACGGTAAAAGGGGAGAACAAACCCTTCAAAGTACTAGCCTAGAAGCACAAACATTCATAGGGAAGACAAGAACACAAATAATTTTGATGCAACCACCAAGAATAAAAATAAATCCACTATAAATTAAAAACTAAAGGATGAAATTACCATATTTTAAAACCTCTATAGCTCAAGAAATGAGCAAGTGGGTAAAGCAAAATATAAATTGGTTTGGAATGGCCTTTAGTTCATATTTTGGTTTGGAAACTCAATTCCTCCGTTCTTGCAACAAAATCTCCTCCCACAACTATTCAAATATATCCACACAATGCACCTGCAAAATTTTCCTCCTCCCTCTCAACTTCACATTTTTCCAAGGTCCAAGAGGTGTTAAATACCTATCAAGACCTTCCACATTTTCTGTAAATTTCCTCTCCCACTGACTGAATTTCTGTCCCAAACCTGAAATTTCACATCGTGGCAGTGTCTTTTCTTGTGTGCGTCAGATTTCTCATTCAATCCTTTTGTGAAATTTTCTTATACCAATTGTTATCTGACCTTTGTTAGTGATCTACTTTGTGACATCTTTGCGATAATGTTTTTATTGATAGAGGCAGAGGAGTTTTTTTAGCAAAATTATTATAAGTGAATATGATTTCAAATATGTCAAGTCAATTATGGTTGCTCAAGTGCCTTGAATTTCACTTTTATATCTCTTGCTCATGATTTGAATTCAGATTATTTTTCTCTTCTATGTCACATGCCAAATCAAGCCTTTCTAATAGTTTTACTGGGCCAATTTCAGGGTATTTTTTTCACTGACATAAAAAAATCCTTTTTTAAAAAAACTTGTTAGAAATCTCTCAAAGCGTACTTTGCCAATTTGACTTGCTTTTCCTATAATTTTGTTCATTGTGGTGAACTCATTCACATCCTCAAGGACACAGGTGACAGCAAGGACACGGATACACCTGGGGCCTTGACTTGCCTAGATGAGAGCACCTGTTCATCTGCACAATATTCCATACACATCACAATTTATTTGCATATATATTATGATAAAATCATTTAGTTACAGGTGCAGAACTAAAAAGATTAGCCATGTGAAAATTGAAATAATGAAATATAATTCTATTAGGTCAGCTAGTAAGAGTGCAGCGGGAGCCATGTATAATCATTCAAATATGATGCATCCACAATTATTTTAAAAAAAATCAAAGAAGACCAAAATTATGTGTTTATATATATGTAAAAGCAGAAAAGCAAAATAACTGAGGGTGTCACTAAGTGGGGTGCTATACGCCAGATGTCATTACATGTTCATGTTATGTTAACACCGATCTCACTTGTAAATAAAGATACAAGGGTATTGAATTTACAGAGAAAAAACTCAACAATAGAAACAAATGGAAAAACTCGTACTTAAAAACATCACAAGAATAATGTGCAGGTCAAGATTCCATGTTTTAGTGAATGTGAATTTTAAGGCCCAAAATTAGTGGTGGATTAAGGACAATTTAATGTAGAATTTACAGAGAAAAAACTCAACAATAGAAACAAATGGAAAAACTCGTACTTAAAAACATCACAAGAATAATGTGCAGGTCAAGATTCCATGTTTTAGTGAATGTGAATTTTAAGGCCCAAAATTAGTGGTGGATTAAGGACAATTTAATGTAAAAATCAAGGATAATGGCATGGTGGAATAAGAATCATATAGAATACTTACTAGTTTTGGTGTGGATTCCACACTTCCATGGTTTATTACCAGGGATATAGTGTTATAACCAATTTGACGTGTTTAATGGAGATCAAAACAAAATTTCTGTTTTCTTTGGAAACTTTGATAAAGATTTGTCATAGAGCTACGCTAATGAAAGTCAAACTTACGGCTGAATCTCATCTATTTTGGACAACTTGAATTTACCTACTGCCATTTTCATGGTGGGGTTTGATGGGCATCTTTGTAGAATCTGAGAGGTAATTCTACTTTTTACTTTTCTTAGCTACAAATTTCTCTTCTTTGGCTATTGTTGTTTGCAGTGGTCTCTTTTGAGTCTTTCTTGATGGGTCTCTTCTCTGCTTGTGTTATTTGTGAGTATTCTGTTTTGTGTTGTGAGCCCCTTTTAAGCTGAGTGTTATGTTTTGGTGTAGTTGGGATGAGATTGCAAAGGGTGATTCTATATTAGTATCATATTTCAAGCTAGATAGCAACATGATTTGAATTATATATTGATAAGAGTCCTTTGATAAAGCTTACATAGGCGAAATTTCACGCTAGTCAGACCATAGATAATCCTATGGTGGTTGTAAATTTACTCTAGACAAGATACAACTTATAGTAATATTTATGGGACGCTACAATTCTACTTACAGTGGCTGTCATCTTCATTTAACAGGGTGCAATTCAACTTATTATGGTTGTAGATTCATTTGACTATGCTGTGATATCATTTTAGAGGTTGTGATCTGCGTGGACAGGTGATGATTTACTATATTGGAGACCAATCGGAGGATGAGTTTCATTTTGCTCATGTTTTCTGTCTTTGGCTGCACTAATTTACTTGTTTGCATTAATTATTTCCCTAGGGGTTTTCTTAGTTGCGATGCTGTAATTTTGATCTTATGTTTGCTTTTTTACTTACCTGTTGTGTCACCTAGTGATTTGCTTCTGCTGTGTACTTAGAAGTTTAGATGAGGGAAGTGAGGTGGAGTTAAGTTTAATATTTTTGTAGTGTATAATTGTAAGATTATTTAAAATCCACGTGCAATGTTTCCTTCATAAACATTTCCTCGTTGTTGGAATAGACTCTTTTACATAGCGTGGTAGGCTTGAGGGGCAGGATTGAGATTTCGCTGTGGCTGACAGAGGTTTTGATAGGTTTGAAACCCACTACTTGATTCCATTTGATGTGAAGTGACTCTTTCACATAGCGCAGTAGGCTTGAGGGGCAGGATTGAGATTTCACTGTGGCTGATATAGAGGTTTTGATAGGTTTGAAACCCACTACTTGATGCCATTTGATGTGATGCGATACCTTCAATATATGTATATATATTTTTAATTTAATTCTGAACTCTGAAGTGTGATTGCTAAATTGGGCACATGTACAAATTATCAATGGACTTGGATTCCCCCCCTGAAGGGGTTTTAGTAAATAAGTCAATTAGTCTAAAGACAGAGGAACCTCTCTAATAATGGAAACATGTGCAATAAGCAGCACTTGAAGATGCCTACTGGGTTCTGCCTCCACAAGATTGGTTCAAGCTAAATTTTGACGGAGCCTGCAAAGGTAACCTGGGTCAAGCAGGCCTGGGCTTCATCATTTGCTCTAGCAATGGTGCATTTGTTGTTGCTATCGCCATCTTATCTATAGCAGCAAACAATGAGGCAGAATTTATTGCGTTTTTTGTAGGCCTTCAAATGGCAAAAAGACTGAATATCTCCAACTCGATCATAGAAGGCATCTCCCAAGTGGTAGTTGATGCCATAAAAAAGGGCCATCTTTCAAGCTGGAAACTCAATAACCTTCTTTTGCATGCTAAAAACTTTCTCCAGTTCTTTAAGCAGATCAATGTCACTCATTGCTACTGGGAGTCAAAATCATGCTACTGATCTTTTGGGCCAATATTGCGGTTATCCTGGGATCTTTTTAGCTCGTTAGAAAGTTACAATATCTCGGACTTTGAGAATCTTGATCACATTGTCCAAATGGATCTTCAATCCATTCCCACATGATTGCATAATGCCTCGGCATTTGACACCCTTTCCAATTATGCATTCATTATTTACTTACTACTGCCACTCTCTTTTTTATTTCTTCTCCATCATTACTTGCCCTCATTCCAATTCGTGCCATATTTTCTCTTTGCCCCTCAACATCATTTCTCTTTAATGCCTTGCACTTCTCATGCTTTATCTCCCCTATCCCATGCCACTTCACACTTCTTCACACATTTCATCCTTTAAACCTTCTCATCTTGTTCTCTTCTTCATTCTGTTTTCAGCTCTTCTCTGCCATCCCACTCTCTTCTCAGAAATTATCCTCCCATTCAATCTCACCTCTTCCCTGGCCCCTTCCTCAAACTTGGATGAATTGGTTTTTACGGGACTCCTAACAAGTGAGTTTTTTTGACAAGTGTTTCAGAACTCTCGGCTTGTAAGTTTGACATTAGCTGAATATTCATATGTCATGAAACACCATGTTTGTATTAATGAGACAAAATTAATTGTAAAAGAAGAGAATTATTGGAAAAGAAAAATAAAGGAGACTATTGAACTCGAAAAAAGACCATAAAATCTAAATAGGGTCAATGGTGTTTGGTAATTGTTGGCGACCAATTATGAATCATTTAAGATGGTAAGACAACACACATGTAAGATAAGGGGACTCATCATTAATGAATTATTCGTTAACTCATGGTTGGTAAAGCGGTTAATTTACCTTTTTGTTTGAGGTGAGCTGACTCACTTCCCTTTGATTATCATATTTATTATTACTATCATATTATAAGGTATTCATTATTGGTGTAATTTATTGGAGCAATTATCATTTTCTTTTTCTCCTTATAGATTGGTACACATATTGTACCTAAAATGTTGGATTTGATTTTATTCAATATGATAGTTTCGGAAATCTTTTTTTCGAAGGGTTTCAAGGTTTACGAAATTATAGAAGACCTAATTTGGAAAATTCTAGGACAGTGGAACGACAATAGGTAGCAAAAGAACCCCCTCGTCAATTTGAAGTGATTTCTTCTCCCATATGATGGCTGTCAACCCGTCTTTCATCACAACAGTCTTCCCTTCGGACACCTCCCGAGCATCAGTTAGATGAATGTTGAATGGTTATTCTTCAAACCCACTTTAAGGTTGACTGAACTTGATGTTGAGTCTGAATATCTTCACGCGGACACACTGGCAGAAGAACTCACTAAGTGGTGTACTGTGGTTGACAACGAAGGCAAATGCCCCATGCGACTGGAGCTGTCTTCATGGGAACTTTTCTTCTCGCATCTGGTGTAGAATGTAGATACGATCGTTGCACAAGGATTCCCCCCCTCTTGCCCCCCGGCCTAGCCTCCCCTCCCCCCCACTATTTATTCATCTTCCAAAGCTTGGCCGTGAGGACGCGCTAGGAAAACCTCGGACCCTATACAATCCTCTCCTCCAGTTGACGGTTCTTCATTGTTCTTCCTTGTAACACCACTGATATTTAAAGAGACCTGAGCTGTCGTCTGCTGGATGATAACTATTACATGAATAGTTTAACAATTGTTTTGCATGATTCATTATGGTCTCTGTTTTGCTTTTCTCACGTTTACATGAAGACTATAGAAGCGTAGAACAAAATGACCGTTTAGCGATAAATCAAGTATAAATTATTAAGCAAGTATAAATTATTGGAACTCAGTGATATGATTATTGGTAATTCTATTAATATCAAATTTGATTATGTTTAATAATCTCTATCGCTAGTTAATTAATTTTTATTTCAATTAATATTCACATAGCATTTTTTTTTTTTTTTTGGATCAGAGTAATAATTCAATTGTTAAATCAATATTTTATTTTAATCATAATTCAAATGTACAAAAATAAGATAACTGGGCAGTTATAGTTATGTCATTCGTAGTTCTCATAATTACATCATTTATAGCAATACATCTTTTTCAAAAAATATATAAATATAATGCAATTATGCATAATCAACAATTTTTTTCCTTAATACGATTAATGAGAAAACAAAAGATCATCATTGAAATCGCTAGCAACTATATAAGATCTAGAAAAAGAGAATATCATAGAAGGTTTTAACTTCAACCACATAGCCTTTTAAATCTCTCGCACACCTCTCATCCACTGAGAGTGCCTCACCCTTTATGAGAAGAATAGATATGAATCCAATAAAAATAAAGAGGTCAATATATTTGTAAATCAATAATGTAGACACTTAATGCACCACGATGCAAGTATGATAGTGAACTAGAACATGAACTAATACATTTTTAATGCATACAAAATAATGATTAAACCTTCCTTCTAGGTATACATTGTTTATGGTCATAAGACTAGATTTGATAAGTCTTCTTTGTCGCATTTGAATTTAGAAATCTAATGAGTTACAATCAGATTAACTAAGATTTATTTAATCACTTAAGTATTCATGCCTCAAAGTTCACATCTCTAGGTTTCCCTAACCTACCCATCCTAACAATATCTTAGCATCAAATGATCTTTAAGAAAACTAAAAACTATGATCTTTGAGAAGTATGTGCAAGATAAAGTTCTGTGCAAGTGTTCGATACCACCTTCGCAAACCCACATTTTGCTCACAATTTGACAAAATATTACACATACAATATATTGATGTATGGTAATTTATTCAATTATAATTTAAGCTTTTAGTTGATAGACTATGGAAACATCACATATAATAAACTTGATTTGACAAGCTGCTTATCATGATCTTTACATAGGGGGTTTTAAAACGAGGGTTTGTAAAAAGAGATTTGGAGTTCAAGCTTCAAGATTCTGAGTTGTCAACTATTATAAAGAGTTAAATTAATAGAAATCTATTTATTAAATCATAGAACATACTTGGAAGAGGGAGAAATATTGAGTCAAATACCTCAAAAAATAATGCGTATGTATTTTACAAGAGACAATTATGCGATTCAATGAATGCACCTTTTGTTAAGTTGTTGGTTGAGTGAGCATACACTGCTCTCAAACTCATTGCTAAGGATTTTAGTTCAAGAAAAACTATAATTAGTGTCTCTCTAAGTACTTTGGTTTAATGTTTTGGTACGATGTGTCAAATTTGTTGAACATGTCAATTAATAAATTTAATAATAATGTGATTTATAAGATATTTGCCTAGCAATTAATTTACACAAGCCAACTTGTAAAACTTGTAAGGCCTCAGGGTTTAGCTCACTCGATCTTGGCAACCTGTAGAGGTAGCTGTATGTATGAGAGTAACACACACTAAATTGTGCACTCAACTTTCCGAGGTTAGATTGAGACAACTGATATAATGGATGGGCGATGGGTGACAAGTGGAATTACAGATTGAGTTGATTGTTTGATGATAAGAGGCAAGGGATTATTGTGATAAAATTAGAAGACTTTTGCAACGTCACATTGTGTTGATGCAAGATATTTCTTTTCCTACCATTTTGCTTGCTTAGTTGTTTTTTATACATTGGGGAAGTTTATCTCATATGTATTGGGATGTTGGTTCCTTGCCTTTCTTCAACCTTTATTGGAGACGTTAGTCCCACATGCATGGTATAGTTGAGATTCTTTTAACTTCCACTTATGTGTATATCATTTTGTTTAATGATATGGAATATTTGGAGTCTTCTAGATTGTGGTGAGCTACTTAACTATGTGCTACGTAAGTTGTGAGATGTGACAACTTTGAGATTTGTGAGAGCTGTGAGCTTAGTGAGTTGTAAGTTTCGAGCTTTTGTTATGCAAACCATCTCTATATACAAACACATTTATTGCAGATTCTATTCATTTCTTATATGAATACAACTATTGTGGATTCTATTCATTTCTTGTATGAATACATTTATTGCAGATTCTAATCATTTCTTGATTTCTAGTTTCAACAGATTTGTGTGTTCGATCTTCCTGTCATCGGTCTTGGACGTCTATTTTGGGGTGAATCTTACATGGTATCAGAGCTCTGGGTGCTAGTAATGAACACCGTTATTTCTATTGTTTATTTTGAAATCTTGAGTTTATCATTTGCAAAAAAAAAAAAGTTTTTTTTATATACGAAATTACTTCTTGTTGGTTGTGGAGGAAATACTTATTTTCTTCTCTTGTGGTGCCATTACTGCAACTATGATGCTATTAGTGTAGCCCCAACACAATTGGGACGTCAAATTTTTTTGCCTTTGAAGGATTCAAAACAATAAAATCATGTTTTTTCATTTATTTACAAGTGTAGATTTACGTTTTTCATCAAAAACATGTATTTTCTTCTACAAACTACTCTCTAACTATATAGAATCTCATCAATTTTTTTAATTTTTGTGTGCCTTGTTTTTAACTTTCCAAATCACTTTGAATTTTTTAATTTCATTGAGAAATGCAAAAGTTATCGTAGTTTTACTAACTACTACTAGAAAAAAATATAGTTCGAGATGGTTGCTAAATTTATTTATTATTATTTTAAATAAAAACAATATATTGTAGGGAGATTGATTGAGACTTTGTGATACTCCGTGGTTCAATTCTAGTTCCAAAGATTGGTTGCAAGGTTATGTCCACTCCTTTTTTACTCAAGTGTATTTAAATTTGTGAAAACTCTTTAAAATAGGCCATTAATGATGAGAAAATAGATTTTGTAATAACTTTTGATTGGCTACTCGGATTTGAGTGCCACTTTTGTCAAAAGTGTATGGTTTTCTATGTTCATTCTATTTGTCACATTTGTTTTGTTATTGCACTAAAATTATAAAGCGTGAAATTTGGGGGTTCATTGTTGATTAGTCTCAGGGGGTGTTGGTGTGTAGGGTTCTCCTACACTTTTCTCTTTGATTTTTTCTCTTGTATATTTGATCACTTGTTCTACTCAGAGTTCATCATCTACACAATAAAGGTAGACATCGTCAGGGTGATCGGAGTCGTTATTGAGCAAGATTAGTTTTTTATTCTCTTTTGGGAGGTAGTTTTTTCTACGGGTTTTTTCCTTCTCCACTTTATGAGAATTTCTATGAACTTGGGTACCTCATTAGATCTCGTTGTCGAGACCCAATTTATCTACCCACCTAATCTATGCGTAAGGAGATGACGTAGGATATTTTTTTCTCACCATTTAATCTGCTTAGTTATTTTTATACATTTGAAGAAGTTAGTCCCACATGCATGGTATGTTTGGAATTCTTCTTTCACCTATATGTACATAATTTTGTAATCTTTATTGATATAGAATATTTAGAGTCTTTTGAATTATGGTGAGCTACCTAGTTAAGAGCTGTGTAAGTTGTGAGCTGTGATAACTTTGAGAGTTGTGAGAACTGTAAGCTTAGTGAGCTGTGAGCTTCGAGTTTTTGTTATGCAATCCATCTCCATTATATGAATACATCTATTACAGATTCTACTCATCTATTGATTTATAGCTTCAATAAATTTATGTGCTCGATATTCTTGTCATCGGTCTTAGACATCCATTCTTGGGTGAATCTTAACTGTAAGATTCACTCAGGTATGAATGTCCAATACCGATGACAAGAAGATCGAGCACACAAATCTATTGAAGCTAGAAATCAATAAATGAACATAACCTGCAATAGATGTATTCATATAATGTAGATGAATTAAATAACTAAGGCTCGAAGCTTACAACTCACTAAGATC
This sequence comes from Torreya grandis, assembly GCA_037957365.1. NCBI lineage: Eukaryota > Viridiplantae > Streptophyta > Pinopsida > Cupressales > Taxaceae > Torreya > Torreya grandis. The sequence continues at coordinate 3,182,162 of JARHVA010000944.1, forward strand.
ATAGCTCTCACAATTCTCAAAGTTGTCACAGTGCACAACTTACACAACTCCTAACTAAGTAGCTCACCACAATTTAGAAGACTTCAAATATTTTATATCAATAAAGTTTACAAAAAGATGTACATATATGTGAAAGTTAGGAGAATTCCAACCATACCATGTATGTGGGACTAACTTTCCAAAATAGGTGGAAGAAAGGCAATGACCAACATCTTAATACATATGGGATAAACTTTATCAATGTACAAAAAATAACTAAGCAAACTAAATGGTAGGATAAAAATATTGTACACCAACACATTTCTCGTTGAGAGTGTCAAATTGTACATAAACAAAACTCCAAGGTTTTTCAGTGTCTGAGATAAGGAGACAAAACTCTTGATCAATACTAGCACTCGTGAAATGGGGATGGACAGGATATATGACTTGAGGGATGATATCAACTTTATTAGGTTGACTGCACTTAGTCAATGTCATACATGAATGTGATGATATATGATGAGGCTAGACTCAAGAAAAATAAAATGAGTGAAGGTGAGGATATAGGCCTAAATCACGTTATATTGATGACCTCTATTCTTGTGGAGAATGATACTGGGAAGATCTGATATTTTTACTTGCTTCTCTAAGGCACTAAGAGTGTTGACTATGCGCTGGAGAATAAGTGTAGCATGGGAAACCTCAAGTCTCAATTCAACACTAATATCTAATTGTGTGTTGATTGTAAGACTAGGAGCTTTGACCCTAAGGAAAAGACCTTTTTTGACAAGATAAGATGTTTCAGAAAGTGTCATCCAAAGGAGACAAAACAAGGTACAAGCATATGAGCTTGTTTTAGAAATGTTTTGTGAAAAGACTTGTTGTACTGTTGAATCAAGGTTTTATGATGCTTGTGCTTGGCTTGGCAAGGCTTTAATAGTTTGATTATTATTTTTTTAAATAACTATTTGACTGAAACAAAAGCTAATTACTTGTTGAAAATAAATAACTAAAAATAATAAATAATAAATAATTGAAACTGAAATGAAAGAGTGATTTTTAATATTTTTAATTTACTTTTTAATGTATACAAAACAATAAAACAAAATATACCCTAACAATGCAAGTGCCAATTTTACTTTTCCTAGATGCAAGCTAAACACATTTTTTTAATGCTTTTCTGAATGATATATGGATGAATCTAGTATGCAAACTATGTTTTTACTAACATGCAAGTAACATAAAAAAATATTTGGATCTTAAACAATAAATACTACTAAACACCCAATAGTGCTTTTGCATATGCAAGCTAAAACAAGTTTTTAGTGTTTTTAGATGAATTCACACTAGTTTGAATGATTTGTTTTGAATAAAATTGAATACTTAAATTTGATTTCCTGAATTAGTCAATTAAAAATAATGTTTCTAATTTACTTAAACAAAAAGAACCAAAAGTGAAACAACACCTATGCTTGATAATATATCTATTTGTATGTGTGTGAGAACTTGTTTTAAATTGAAAATTGATTGTGATTACAACTAAAAGTGTTTGATTTGTTTTCTAATATCTATTAAATGTTTGAATACAAATTTATATGCTCTAAAAAAATCTATTGAATCATTGCAAACAAATAAAGAAAACTAATTAGTATTTTTGTGTAAAGATGGGAGAGAAGAATTCTTTTTCTTATTAAATTTGCATTTTTAAAATAAAGATTTAAACTAGCACAAGAAATGAAACTAATCTAATATAATTTACTAAATAAAATAAATAAATCTAAACTAAAAACTCCCAACCTGATCATGATGTAGATCATTCGAAAGTAATAAAAGTACTTGTGATGTGGTCCTTAATGTGCTACCTCTTTCACTCAACAAATGATTGTAAGAAATATTTAATATGGAGGATGATCAAATAACAGTAACAAAAGGGAGAAGATAAAAGAGACAACTCCAAACAAAAAACAACTATCTATGGCTGATTAAGAACACCACTTGCAAAGATCTGGTTACGAAATTAATAACTCTCCTTGCAATTTGTGTAGATAAAAAAATGATCAAAGCAAATATCTAAAACAATGGTAAGTAGGGTATCACTGTAGATAGTTTTAAAACTCCAAGCTCTAATTTAAAATTTCAGATTAAAAAAAACCAAAATTAGCTTACTTGTAGAAGAGTAATAGAGGTTGCATGGAATTAGAGTGAGTGGAACTTCAAGTAGAACCCACAAAAGAATAAAAAATGACTAAGAATAAAAGAGAATGAGAGAGCTAGGCTAGCATGAAATTGAACACAATGCAGGAAGATCAAGAAAAATGACAATAATCATACAAAATATGTCAAATTTTGAGTTCTAGAAGTTAAATTTAGAAGATGGATAAAAGGTGACATAACCATCCCTTTTAGAGGAGCAATGATGAAACCCCCAACTCTCGTGATGGAACCACCATATGTAGTTATAGAACCACTGCATAGTAATGCGAAACCAATCTGTCAAAAATAGTTTTGTCAGAGCAATGTATAGAACTGTTGATGTAGTTTTGTAATCTATGTGACAGTTCAGTAACAGAGCACGGTGGCTCCGTTCCATAAAAGGGTGGTTCAATCCTTAGAATTTTTTTTTAAAAACAAGTTAAAAAAGTTGTAAAGACTAACAAAAGGGGATTTTAAGGGGCCTAAGAGAGATAAAGAGGTAAAAAAGGGAGAGTGTTAGAGAGAACCCATTTGAACTTAAATTAAGAGATCACTACATCAGCATTAGACATCATGCTAAAACATCAAACTGTGTAAATTTTGGGTGCATACATATTTTCCCTTTAGGATGACGTCTTGTCAAGAATTGACGAGGGTGTGGTCCTAAGTAGTGGCGTGTGGAATGAAAATAGATGTTTAAAATACTTACGTTACTTACCTTAATGACACGATGAAACCAATCGAGACTTTGTATAACCTACAGTTAAAAGATAGGAATCAATTGAAATGTAAGAAAAAATCAAAAAACATACTACGTACTCAAAACATGGAAGAAGTACCTACCATAGTGAGGGGAAGATCATACTCCCTGAACCATCCTGTCAGGGGACTGAATCTAACGCCAAGTCAACGTGTACCTACAAAATTGTAAAAGGTGTTATAAAAGATAGAGACGTGGTTAAAATGTTAGTTTTGAAATATAAATCATAAAATATAGAAATAAAATAAATCATAAACATGAAAATAGGTGTTAATAAGAGAATATGCCAAAATTAGAAAGATTTCAAACCAAAATGACTAGTTTGGTGGCCTATATATTAAAAAATGTGCCTAAAATAAATTCATTTGTGCCAATTGATTTGAAAGATTTTTGAGCTTTGGGATGCCTGTAACAGATTTGAGCAAACAATCTGTCAAAGATACGAGCATGAGACAAGGATGGAGAATTTATGAGCAAGAGGTGGAGTCAATCAATGATAGGTAAGTTTTTCTACATTTTTCTATTTTACCCCAATTTTGAAATTTTACTCAAAACATACTAAAACTTCAATAAAATCTAAAATTTTGTTCCAAAATATTTGTGGGAGGGGGGAGATTAGGAATACGTTTAAATTTAAGTAGTTTAGGTGAATTTTTGAAATATTTGAGAGGGTTTTGAGAGGACGTGGCCAGCCCACTAAACCACTACTTGGGGATGAAACTGTCACTCAAGGGCGAAATCGTCGATCTTTGTAAACCAGTGGTTACGTAACCATCGGTATTCATAGATTAATGGTTATGTAAATTTTATGGCAAAACCATAACCTCCATGTTCTACAAGTTAACGGTGGCACAAATACAACTAGATAATGGTTGTGTAATTTTTAAAAGGGGTTATGTAATTATATGGGACAATTACATAACTGCATTGTGGTGGTTGTGTAACTATCGCCTGCAAACAAGGGTGGTCCCATTCCTTGGGACCAAGAGGGAAAATTAGATTTTTGGAAGGCGTAATTAGTTTTCGAGCTGGTTGAGATCTTTTCTTTTTACATGGATCTTATATCCATTGGATTTGAGCCTGGGACCACGATTGGCTGCCTCAAGGGATGGTACTTTTGATGATAAATAATCTAACCATTCTTGATCCAGTTGACATTATACAAGTGGTATAGGTGGGGATTGTCCCCACATCAATTAGGTTGCTACACAACTTGTTTACCTATAGGGATCTTAACCAAAATATTTTTGTGTTCCCATAAGCCCCAAAAGAATGGGCAATCACTCTTGTAGATGTATACAACATTATTGAACTCTTGATGACTTATTGGTTGGTATCCCTTCAAGTGGCCACTAGTAAGCCCAAGGATGTGGGTTGGGCAGAAAACTTTGGGGACACCAACACAATTGACATTGGTGTGAATGGTGGTGTGGGGATTTTCAAGGTTAAGGGATCAATAATTCCCAACCTCTGGAAAGTGATCATTAGTATCCTTGCTTCTTAGATGGTGGGGGATAAGGGTACTGATAGGATATTATATAGATGGTCCTTGATCATACAATGGATCAAAGAGAGAGGTTCACATTACTCCTAGATCCATAAGGCTTTAGTTCAGACATACAAAGAGCTTTAGCATGTGGCTTGACTGGGAACCCTTTCTATCAGTCACCCCATGCTCATCATGAGCTAGGTATATGAGCATATAATCCCCTATCAAAGGGGAGTACCTATTTGGTCTATTAGGGCCAAAAAATGAACATATATGACACCATTTCATGCTTTTCTTAGGTCTATTGGTACTCTTACAATGACATATTTGATAGCCTTGCCCTACCAGGGCATGGTTGGACAATGGGCACAAGAGGGTCACTATCTCGCAATTATTGCTAGGGCCACCCATGTTTGAGATAGGCTACTACAAGTTGAGGTACACCCCATATACATGGTTCATACATATTTTGGCATGTCCTATCTGGGAAACCTTCCCATTCCTATTGTGTATAAAGGCATTTGAGAGGAACGTGCTTGAAGATTAGGGAACTTGGCATGGTACCCACTTATGAGAGGGGTGCCATCACCTAACTAGTCCAACCAGGATCTATGCATGGAGGACCAGCCTAAAAACTAGTTGAAGGAGGAAGATAGACCATTGCAGGGTAACATCAAATGGGACCATCGCCGCTACCACCACCACCACCAACACCACATCAACAAGACCCTAATTAGGAGGATCCTACATAGGAGGAACAATGATAACAACCACGAGGAGATGACATAGATCACCACTATATGGAGATGGAATATGAGTTAAACATTGATGAGGAGGAGGTTGTGGATTATGACTCCGACCTTTAATGGCATGAGTATGACCTAGGTAGATTATGGATTTATGTATTTCAGATTATTTCTTGTATTTAACTATTTAGCTCAATTACTTTATCTAATTAATTACTTTTGATTTATATGTGACTAGATCTGATATTGATTTTATAATCTATGGTTGAATATTCCTTGAGTGGGTGGAGGACTATGATCATGGCCACCCTGGTTAACCTATTTTAATCGAGTGATAACATGACTAGGGACCATCTCTTGGTAGAACCTAGACTTCATGTAGGGATTGGCTAACACATTGATGTCTTTGACCCTGCATTCTATGCATCTATGACATTGATAACATTTAGGGTGGAGAACAATGCACTATTTTCCAGAGAGATGAGAGTAGAGGCTCATGTGGGCACTTTGATAGGTGGAGGTGGATGAGATTCTAGCCACAACATAGGGGATACAATCTCGTAGGGATAGGCTTGCAGGGGTATGCACATGATCCCTTGAGATGGAGACATGGTCTCATAGGGTGGTTCCAACAAGAGATGAATTATGATCCATAGCCCTCACTATTCTTCTACATTAGGACCCTTTAAAAGGAGGATAGGCTCTTGAGGCCATTATACATGTTATATATTGCACACTTTTGATTCTTTTTGATAGCTTGAGACACATTAACACTCTATGGAGGTGATTGCATTAGACACTTATTTTGTAAAAAATCAATATTATTATGATATATATGAAGATATTCTAGTTTACCTCTCAGTGACTCATCATTTATATGTTATGGGATTTTAATTTCCATGTTTGTTTTTGAATTTATGCACTCTAGATGACATAAGTATGTGATGATAAACCATGTATCTCTATGTTTTTTTGTGATAAAATGCTATAGATAATGCTTATATATGTGAAAACAAAATGTATACAAATTATGTAATAGGTGGATATATATGAAAGTATGCATGCACAAACAGGTGTTTCGTAAGTGATGACCTAGGTTTTTTTATAAACACAACATGACTTCCAATTTGCATAAGGGGAATGAAAAGGGAGATAGGATAGATGTGAGATGATGAAATATGAAAACTATGGATCAAAACTTTGTAGGGAGAGTAAATATGACCTAATCATTATGATAAAAAGGGGGGAATGTACTCCTTTCTATACTTAAAAAATAAATGTTTTTTTGGCTTCATCTAGGGATGAATAACTCTGATAGAATTGGTAAGTGCGATAAAGCTATATTTTTCAGCATAGGCATGTAGACAGGGTTTCTGAAGGAATTTTTCTTTAGACATTTCTTGATTTAAAATCTTTTGTATTTAGTTTTTATTTTTCTTTGTGACCCCATACACTTAGTCTCATGTGACTAAGAAGACACTTGGGCTCATCACAAAAAACTAGATGTAGGTGAGTAATGACACCTTCTACCAATGCCAAACCCATATAAATAGTAAGATGTGAGGGTTCATCACTGAAAGTTAAAAAAGCGTGAGATATGTTAGATTTAGTTTTGATGTTACATAACCTTTTGATAAGAGTGTGTTTTTGTTTGCTAGGACTTTATCCCCAAATCTTGGCATAGTGCAACTAGTAAAATATAAGGGCTTGCCACCAAAGACCAACACAAGTGGGTAAAGTTATCTATTTTTGAGCATGATAATATTATTATTTAGAAGACAATTAACTGGAGAGAATGTCATGAAAAAGCTTCTAGACTAGGCTGTAGGCTAGCATTTTCTAAGTTTTTTCAAAATGACATAGAAAAATAAGTGTACTTTTCTCATAAGAATTAAGGAAAGAACCAATGTAATTCTGGTTTTGAAAGATATTTTCCATGGGATAATATGGTAGTATGAAAGAATGAAATGATATTATATGTTGAATTCTGAAAGTTTCATGCTATGTGAACTAACAACCCAATAATCACCAAACATAACATCTGATATGTAAACGGACACACAAACTATGAAAATGCAATACAATGAAGGTAATGTGATATGAAAGAACTAAATATATAAATGCTTAAAGTGAAAAGTGTTCACAAATTCACCACCTTTCCCTTCAAAGTGTATAACTTATAGGCTTCATTATTTAAATCTTTAGTCACTTGGTAAGGGCCTAACTAGCTAGGTCTGAACTTCTAGTTATCCTTTCTTCTTGTCAATGTGGCTATCAAGCATAAGAATAATGTATCCTACATGTATCATGTTCTCATGGATATTTTATTGTATTATATACCCATGTGATGTACATATGCTACATGGTTTTGCATAATAACTAATCATTATTCATCTAAAGTCTCAAGTTCATCTAGTCATGCATTACTATACTCCTCATGGTCAAGGAGACCCTAAATTGAGAAACAAAAGCTAGGTATGTCAACCTCAAGAGGTAAAATATATTTAAATCCAAATATAAGGGAATACGGGGTTTCCCTCGTGGGTGTTTTAATGATAGTTCTATAAGTCCAAAGTGATGGATAAAGCTAAAAATGCCAATCTCATTTAGAATCTTTGATTGTCTTGACCAAGATCTAATTTAGGGTTTTATTGGTGGATTTATCTCCTAGTCATTAAATTATGGATGATACAAAGAATCCATGTGATGTGATATGGAAAATTTATAACATATCCATGTGATGTGATATGGAAAATTTATTACATACTTAATGTACCTTAAGGTTTTCAAAGGGGGGACCCATTGTCAGTTATGATGATTTGTGAAATCTCAAATCGGTAAATGATTTGATTAAAAATATTTTTTCAATGATTGAATTAGTAAGAGTTGTAATACAAATTACTTCTACCCACTTGGTGAAATATTCGATGGCTATGATAATGAAGTGGTGACTATATACAAGCGAAAATGAAGCTAATCTACAAATCAATCCTAACTCAGAAAAGATAAATCAACCAACTATATTGTTAACAATACTTAGATAATCGAGGTCATGACTAATATGGATATGCTAAACCTACTTAAGAGATCTCTTATCATATAATATGGTTATAGAGGGTTCAAAAGCCTCTAGTCAAACAACACCACACATTAACCCTAAGCTAGGTCTAATAATGAAATAATAAAGTAAATCTAATCTAGTATTAAATAAAACTTATGACACAAATGAGGGATAAGTATACATATTAAACATGCAAAGTAAAACTCTACTCAAGTCAATGTAGAGGTAATCCTAAGCAAGGAGAGACAATACATTCATTAGTCATTATTCATGTAAATCTATCTACTAAAATAAAAGAGTAAGAGTTAAGAATAATTACTTTGAAGATGAACCCATTGAGTCTCAACCTCTCCCTTGGCCAATGGTGATTTTTAAGAAGTTGTGTATTATTGAAGAATCTAAGGATGGAAAATGGACTATAGTCTAGCCAAGGATCTCCTAGTGAATCTCAAGCATTCACAAGACAAATGTTCTCCTTCAATAAGCATGAAAACCTAAGCAATGACTCCTCACATAGAATGGTAGAAATTCAGATAAAGAAGCACAAATGAATAATTCTCTCTATTGGAAATGAGGTGAAAGAGGGGTATATATATCTTAATTTAATCCAAAGACCTTAAATTGTTTTAGATAATGTAGTCGGTCCATTAGACCTTATTAGTTGGAAAATAGATATGTTAGGTCCCAAAATAAGTTGGCCTAGGATGACTCAATCCCATAATGTTCACTATTCCTAAGACTAGGTCAACCCATTTGATTGCATTCAAAAACTAGTAAATAGAGGTTTTGCTTAGGTAGGGGCTATTCGAGGTAGTAAATTGCCTATAAAAAAAAGTGGGAAAGGTGTCAAATCTTAGGAAAATGTATAGGATGAGTTTGTATTGGTTTTAGGTGGTGGTATAGAGAACAACAATCTTGTGAAGCACCAAAAGTCTACCCACCCCTTTCCTGGTGCACCCTTTAAGGCATGCACTTAGAGAGGTTGAGACTCGATGGGTTCATGTAAGAGAGAAAACATCAATAATTGATCAAGTTTAAAAATATTATGTGTATAAATATACCTCACTCGAAGCTCATCATGTGCCAAACAATTATAACAAGGGATGGTGCTTCGGGAAAAGACAACAATAAATAACACTAAACTAAATAAATTATAGTGCAAAGCATAAACTAAAATGATAAATAAAGAAATAACTAAAGTAAATAAGTAATATTTATGTACCTTGACTTACCTTTATTTTTGAATGGTTATCTTCTATATTTGTAGTTTTGATCATGGAGGGCACATAGACTACTTTGGACAAACCCTAAGGATACAAAACTAAAGAGTAAAAACAAACAAATGTAGGAAAGTCAAAATAGCTAAAACATGTGTAGACATGAATTACTTGAAAATTTGTTGAGCTAGGGTGATAATTACTACATTAGGACCAAAATGACCCAACCAAAATTAGAGTAAATCAGGTAATAAAAAATCCAAGGCTACTAAATGATTGAAAAACTCAAACAAAATGTGTTCCTTAGGTAAAAAAGGTGAAATAGTAAATCAAACCAAGGATGTATAAATTTAAAATGAAAAGTTTAACATCATTTTTATAAAAGATTAACCAACCAAAATTTAGACAAAGATGGTAAATAAACATAGAGTAAGACAACCTTGATGAGTGAGAAGTAACAATCCAACTCAATCATCAATGGAAAAAATACATGAATTAAAAACAACATTAGTGAGTGAGAAGTAACAATCCAAACTCACTCAATAATGGAAAAAGTAAAAAAATAGAGAAACAAACACAATTATCTGTAAAAATAATGATAAGTGTTTTTAAATTTTTTAAAAAAGACCAAGGAAATTCTAGAAATGTAAAGTGATGGTGTAAAGAAAAAAATCCATAATAACTGAAGCATACTATTTTGTTTTAAAAATGGATAAAACTAAAAAAAATAAATGCTGGCATATTTTAAGATGTGAAGAATAAGGAATATAGAAGTGAGAAAACTAATTTATAATGAAACTTTCCTATCAAGGGTGGAATGAAATGGGTGGTGGAGGAAATGTAGGAAAAATCAAGGTAGAGAAACACTTTATTGAAGTTAAGACACTAAAATTAAGTTGGTTAAAACTAGAGGACTTTCGACATTAAGGGCTCGGAAGAACATTTTCGAACCACACAAATCTTGGGTTATCTAATGAAGTATTAATATCATCCTATGAAGCTTATAGCATTAAAAGTAAAATGGACCTACCTTCTCATAACATATTCGCTATTCCTCAGGACCCCTTACAAAGCTGTCAGTCATTGGGTACTTGTATGAGAAAGTAGCTAGCACCATAAATAATTTTGAAGTCCCCTATCCCAATTTAATGCATACGACACCTCAATAGACCTTGACTCTATTATGAGGCCAACTATGGAGTTTGAGATTCTATTAGGAATATGATATGTGTTATGAATCACATCTTTTGATATGATTTTGAATTTTTATTTTTGCCTTTTAATCATTGAATTTTGTTTAAAATGATTTATATTTTAGTTTTTTGATGGATTTTTCTATTCCTCCATATGGATTTAGAGAACCAAACATGGGTTCTAAAAATGAATATAAGTAGAAAACTTTAAACTTGATAGTTAAGAAAGAGGACTTAGAGAACATGGTGTCTAAGAGTATTGCTTATTCATGTTAAATAAAATTGAATCTTGACTTTGGCCTTATTTTTCCAAAATAGAATGAGAGTAAAGGAAGTAAAGGTAAATGAACATGAAATAATTTGGATTACCTCAGATCGTAAAAATTGTGTCAATGTGACATGGATACAATGCCAAGTAAGATTGATTATGTATCATAAGATTATATGTAAGTGTAGGAAATAATGATAACATAATTGATTGTGAAATTTTTATCCATAAAAAAAAAATTGAGGTTGAGAATATGGAATCACAAACTTTTAACCATGTCTTTACAATCTAGAAAGAACACTCAGTTTGTAAAAGGTTTGAAAGAATATATAGATTTTATGAGGAAAGTCTAGTCCTATCCATGGTCTTACACTGTAACTCATAAAATATAAATTGAAGTATATAAAATATAAAAATAGTATTTGTGAGGAATTCCTGGTCTTATCCATGGTCTTATACTACAACTCACAAAAAAAAGAGAAAAAAGTTTACAAAATAACATATGATCAAAGAGAAAAATGTTAAAAATGGATGTATGAAAGAAAATATATTCATGAGGAAGATCGGGTCCTATCCATGGTATTACAATGCAACTCATAAAAAAATTGAAAGTAAAATAGAAACCAAAATACCGAAGAAAGAGACTTAGGTTTGTGTATAGAATAGACTATTGAAAATGAAAGATATTCAAAGAAGTCCTAAAAGAAGTGTAAGTATTTACAGTATATATAATTATGAAAATAAGGGGGATATTTAAACAAAATATTTATTTTAAAATTGCACATTGGGTTCTTTGAGAACATGTCCTTCATTAGTTTGTAGACAAAAAGTATTAGGACCAAGAATGTCTTTTACTAAGTAAGGCCCCCACTATTTTTGGGCATATTTTCATTATTTATCATGTGTATAATCTAATTTGAGGACTAAATAACCAACATTAAACATTCATACTTTGACCTTTTTATTATGTTGTTTAGTAATATGAGCCTTGTATTGGCAATTATGTTGTAAAGCGGCCAAATGGTGTTCATCAAGAAAATCTAAAGCACGAAGATGAGTTTTACATAATTATCCATCAGGGATTATACCATGAATAGATATACATAAAGATGGGAGTTTAAATTCTAATGGTAATACTAATTTAGAACCATAAATAAGTAAGAACAGTGTTCCCCCGATGGTAATACGTATGCTAGTACAATAAGTCCAAAGTGCATGATATAGATGAAGGTGTCAATCAGTATAGGTTTCTTGAATAGTATTTTATAAGATTTTATTTATAATTTTATTAGTATCCACTACTTGACTATTACATTGAGGATGATAAGATTTGGAAAATTTATGGAAAATTTTAAATTTGGCACATAATTATTTTTTGTCTTTGTTTTTGAAATTGCCACCATTATCAAAGATGATGATATGGGGAATTCCAAAATAATAAATGATTTGGTTAAGAATAATTTTGTAAATAGTAATTTTTGTGATATTAACAAGAGGCAGAGATTCTATCCATTTGGTAAAATATTCAGTAGCAATAATAATAAATATATGTCCATCTTGTGATCGAGGTAATTTATCAATGAGGTCTAATCCCCACATAAAGAATGGCCAAGGAAACTCCAATGTTTGGAGCTCAATCAGTGGTGAGTGGATTATATCATAATGGAATTGACAAGGATTAAATTTTTTAACAAAATTAATAGCATCTTTTTCCAGAGTAGGCCAAAAATAATCCATACACAATCATTTAAAGGTTGTAGCATATCCTCTACAATGACCACTGTAAATACCCCCATGTGCTTGTTATAGGAGAGTAGGAACTTGTTCTTGCATTAAACAATGAAGTATGGTTCCTTTTACATTATGATAACCCTAGCTAGGTTTAATAATGTAATAATAATAGTGTTCACTAAAGCTCATGGTACAAATGAGGGATAAATATAAATAGTAAACATGCAAAGTAATATTCAAATCAAGTAAATGTAGAGGTAATCCTAATCAAGGAGAGACGATACATTAATTAGCCATTATTCATGCAAATCTATCTAATAAAATAGAAGATTAAGAGCTAGGAATACTTACCTTGAAGATGAACCCATCAAGCCTCGACCTCTCCCTTGGCCAATGGTACTTTTTAAGAGGTTGTTGTGTATTATTGAAGAATCTAAGGATGGATAATAACTATAGTCTAACCAAGGACCTCCTAGTGAATCTCAACCTTTCAAAAGACAAAGGTTCTCCTCCAAGAAACATGAAACCCTAAGAAATGAATCCTCAAGAAGAACGGCAAAAATGTAGATAAAGAAGCATTCTCTCTATTGGCAATGAGGTGAAAAAGGGGTATATATAACATGATTTGACCCTAAGACCTTTCAAAATTTTAGCTAACACAGTTAACCTAATTGACCTTTTAGTTAGAAAATAGAGCCATTAGGTCTTGAAATCAATTGGCCTAGGTCGACTCAGTCTCGTAACGTACATTATTCCTAAAACTAGGTCTACCCATTTGACTGCATTTAGAAACTAGTAAAAATAGGTTTCACTTAGGTAGGGGCTATTTCAAGTGGTAAATTGCTTAGATAAGTGTGTGGGCAAGGTGTCAAAGCTTAGATAAATGTATAAGAGGTATTTGTATTAGTTTTAGGTGGTGGTATAGGGAAAAACAATCTTTCAAAGCACCAAAGGTCTGCCCACTCCTTTCCTGGTGCACCCTTTAAGGTGTGCACTCAGAGAGGTTGAGACTCTATGGGTTCTTTCAAGAGATAAAACATCAATAATTGATAAAGTTTAAAAATATTGTGTATATATATTGACTATCTAAAGAATTAGAGGGAAAATTTTCCTATTAGATTTAGACTCCAAGCAAAAAAGGGCCAAGACGTAATAATGGGCTGCAGAGCTTGAGGAGGAATGTGGATCTCATGAGAGAAGTGTTAAAAATTCTCACATTTACTAACATATACAATGGCATCATGTTCAAGAGTGGTCCAAAATTATCTCATTATATGCATATTGCAAGTAGTTATGTGGCCACCAAAGTGGAAGCCACAAACCCCATTGTGATAATGGAAAAATACCATTTCCCTTTCCTCTTAGTCTACACATCTCAACAACATGCCATTAAAGGCATTATGATAAAGAACCTCATGTAAGATGACATACTTGGAAGTTATAATGAAAAGACACTACCTCTATTGAGAGGTGGCCCCTTTTGAATAGATGTGGTTAATAAAGTAATGAATAATATCAACATACCAAGGAGAAGAAATGACAGGAGATTTCTTTATGTAACAAATTAATTCATTATGAAAATTGGTGTCAACAAGAATACTGACCTCTAAGGGATACTCTACCAACCAATCAATAATGATTTTGTTGGAGAGTTATCAATGATGCCATGGTGATTTTATGGAGGTGTCTTGGTGAGTGGATGAAGTGATTTGGTATCCTAAGTGTCAATGACAAAGTGTTCAATGTGCTTGTCCTAGTGTTCTTGAAATTGGCTTTGTTGATCTTCAATTTTAGCATGGTTAGAATTGTTCAGGGATGAGTATGATGATTTGAGCATGTGATAGGGGTCCTAAAAGATATTTTATAAGATTTGAGTGCTTATGTGCATGATTGGAATTTATTTGGTAGTCCATTTTTTTATTTTGACATGTTGGGTCTAGTGGTAGAAAATCTAAGTAGGCATTTTTATAATATCATTATTCCCACATGTAGATGAATCAATGGGATTTGGTCATATGATTTTGATCACATTAGCCCTTAGTTTATATGTGTTAAATATCAAGTCATGCACCTAAAAAATTAAAATATATGTGGGTGCAAAGTTGGGCTGATAGGCATTTTGACAGTGTTTTCCCATAGCCAAATTTACATGAGACAAGAAAGAGTTGAGTAAATAGTTTTATGATGGCATATCTCACACATGTGGATGTTTTAGGATAATTTTATCATATGGGTTTGTTTATTTTTATTCCTAGTTGATTTGTCATAAATTTTATATCATGCACCGAAGCGCGTCAAAAGACATGCATGTGCAAAGTTGGCCTTTTAAGAAATGCTTGACATTGTTGGCTCTGTGAATAGATAAATCTGAGAAGGCATTTTAATGCCATTATATCTCACACATGTGAGGGTTATAGGAGAATATTGACATATGGTTGGATTATTATATGTGAGGAGATCATATGATCCAAATTTTAGAACATGTGTTTTAGCAAACCAAAAGATATGGAGGTGCAAAGTTTACCTTCTAAGCAGATAAGCAATAGTCCACATACTTAGTCATTTTTGAGCAAGGGTAAATAAAAAAACCAAATAGAAATCCCACAACTCATGGGAGATCATACATATTAATATAATGGTGCACAATGCCTGATAAGGACCTGACTAATCTGTAAAAATAGACAGTGCACTAGAGTTTATACATTTAGATCTATGGTGTGTAACAAGTCAAAGAGGGCAAAGTGTTTGAAGTTTAACATCAAGCAAAGATAAAGATCGAGATTATTACAAGATAAATGGTGAGGTGTTCATATTTATCAATATCAATGATTCACATTAAAGTCAAGAGGTCAAAGTGACAATTTTATAGCATGACTAAAGAAAGAACAATATCGAAGAGATCGATGGAGCATATGAGGTCAAAGTTTTCAGATTGCATGAGATGAGGTCAACATGTTCAAGGTTTAATGTTTGAGATTTGGTGCACTATGAATTAAAGATATAATGATATCAATGATGCATGATCAATCTAAATTAGTGAGGATATGAGATGCAAGTATATTTTCCAAAGTTTGACTGTGACTGTTTGCATTTGAATATTTGCATTTGTGAAGGAAAGACCAGTGTTTGGTTTTTGGACCATAACTTTTGATCCAGGTAGAATTTTATAGTATAGTAAAACTAAAATATTTATATGAATTCAAGATAAATCTTTAAATATAAATTTTAAGGTATGAATGTATGTACACACAAATATATTGAGATTCAAAGTTGACTATGTTTTCATGCATGAACTGTTAAAAACCTAGGAAGGATGTTTGAGCTTGTGTTAATGTTATTTCGATGTCTCATGATGAATTATATATTTTGGAGTGTTTTATACCCCATAATTATTCTTTATGTGCATTTTTAAGGTTTGAAAAATCATATGTAGTATGAACAAAGGTTTAGAAGTTGACTGTGTATTTGTTCATGGTGACTGTGTGCACAAAATGTTGTTTGAGAGAATCACGCTTAAGTAGAAGGGTACTATGATGATTATTAGCACTTAAAGAAGAGATATAGATAATGTATAATGGGTCCATGCATTTTTAAATTATTCCTATTTTATTAATTTTCTTAGAGAAGTGTCAAAGAGCTAAATGGGTCTCCATAAGACCTAAAAGTGACTTAGGCCTATTTTGAAAGTGGATTGTGCTTAAGTGTGACCCATGTGAGATGCCTTAGGTATGAAGGCATGTATTGTGGCCAAAAATAAAATATTTTGATCTTGTTTATTCATGATTTCTCTATAAATGGTGAAACCAAATGTGTTAGTTTCTAGGCTTGTGGAAGACTTGAGAAGAGTTGTGCAAGGTGTATGTGAGAGTTGTGGAGCAAAGGAGAAGTAGAGTGCCTAGTTGATGAATTGATGAAAAAATCAGATTGATGATTGTGTGTTTGATCTATAGGTCATATTTTTGATTTTAAAAAAGTGCTCTTGTAATTTAAAGATATGTGAAAAGGTCTGAGTATGCATATGAGAATAGTTTGAGTGAAGAAGGAGAGAGATTGTGGCATGCCTATGTGAGAGGCTTGTATGAGATAGAGAGAGAGTTTTTTCAAGGGTTAGATTAACAAAGATCCATCATCAAGTGTTGAAGACATCAGTTCTAAGGTGGAGGTGTTTTCTTTAAGGAAGGTCTAAAGGACTCAATCTTCCTTAGGGGTAGTTACTCTTTGTGAAATAGGTATTTCACTAAAGACCTTTGATCTAAAGAAATTGATCACGGTTTATGGTCTAAGAGACTTAACCAGTCTCTTGTTTGTAATTTATTATAAGATAAGTAGTCCATGTGTTATAGGCTTGAGAGTGGGTTTTATTTCCCATGAGGGTTTTCCATAGGAACTATGTGTTATGTATTTGATCTTGTGTATGCATTGAATGAATGATCTCTCTTGTTAATGTTGCTTGATCAAGTTGATATATGTTGATTTTTTAAATAGTTTGAAAGCAATGAAATTGAGATTGAAATAATTGGGCTCACTAATTACCCCTCCTCCTCTCAGTGATTATACCTATAACAATTGTTATCATAACATGTTATTTGGTAAAGGTTTGACATCTTGAAGGTGATCTGAGGTACAATATGAGTAGTCATCAAGGAGGTTTCTCTACTAGGCAAGCACCGATGTTCAATAGATCCAATTATGCTTTTTGGAGTACAAAGATGAGAACATACATTATGTCCCTAGGGTTTGATGTATGGAAATCTATTGTGGATGGTTATGTTTCTCCCACTATTCCTCCATCTAGTGATGCATACAAGAAGTTGTTTGAGAATAGTTCCAAGGAAATGAATGCTATCACTTGTTGTCATTCAGAGACTAAATACACCAAGGTAATCCATTGTAAATCTACTAAAGAGATATGGGACAAAATGTACATCATTTATTAAGGATATTCAAAGGTCAAGCTTGCTAAGTTTCATACTCACAAAAGGTAATTTGAAAGTCTCAAGATGAACAAAGAAGATTTTGTGGCATCATTTCTGTAGAGATTTGATGATATTGTGAACATCATCAGAGGTCTTGGAGAGAACCTTGCAGAGGCTACTCTAGTTCAAAAGGTATTAAGGTCTCTATCCCTCAAGTTTGATCCAAAGGTATCTACTATAGAATAGAGTCATGATCTTACTTAGTTGAATATGGATCAATTACATGGTACCCTTACTACCTATGAGATGAGGAAGAATGATGATATACCACCAAATAAGTAAGCAACATTCAAGATATAGATGAAGCCAAAGAAGAAGTCCCAAGATAATAAACCCAAGGAGGATGACATTAATGATATAGATGAGGATGAATTAATTTCTTTGATTTCAAGGAAATTAAAAATAGTTTCAGGTAAATATAAGGGTAAACTACCTCTCAAATGCTTCAATTATGGAGAGATAAGACATTTTGATAATAAGTGCCTACATAAGTATAAGAAGGATGATGATGAAGAGAATGATCAAGGTCATGATGATAGTAAGAGACCATTCGGGTATGATAAAAGCAAAAAGGGATTCAGAGGGTTTGATAACAAGAAGTAATTCAAGGACAAGAAGAGTCTCTACACCAAGGAAGATTGCAGCTCATCAGATGAAAGTGAAATTAGTGACTCAGAGTATGATCATGAAGATGATGGTCCTATTGAAGATAAATACCTATTCACATTTGAGGAAGGTAGTTTATCACATCAAAAGGAGTTTACTTGGTGTGATTCAGATGATGATGAAGATGAGATGGACTATAAGACTGCATTGACAAATGCCCATGAAGAACTAAATATTGAGAAGTAGATCAATAAGAATATGAAATCTAAACTCAAAGATTATGAGGAAAAATTTAGTGTGTATGAGGCAAGAATAAATGAAGACACCAAAGAGCATGAAGATATAGTCAAGCATCTTAGTTGTTAATTGGAAGTCCTGTCTACTAGCTTGAAAGTAAAAGAAGATGAATGCTCAAGCTATAGAATTGAAAATAAGTCATTAAGATCTGATTTAGAGAAGACATAAGTTAAGGTGAAGTTGTTTATGAGATTTGAAAAGAGTTTAAGTGATCTAGACAATATTCTAAATGATCAAAGGCATGCAAATGATAAAACTAGTCTTAGAGACAAATAAGAACCAGAGATTGCAACTCAAGATAAGATGAAGACTAATTTGAACATGAAAAATCAAAATTTGAAGACAAATTATCATATAAGGAATGAAGGTGATAGTATAATGAATAAAAAATAGACCAGATATCAAATGCCATGAGGTATGCAAATTTCAATGGTTACTACTATACTTGTAATCAGTTTGGGCATAGAGCTAGAGAATGTAGAAGACCTATTAAATATGAATTTTCTTGGAAATATGATGGGGATAATTAGTCAAAAGGTGTGAGCAAGGTTGAGTGATTCAAATGTCATGTTGTGGGACACTTTGAAAAACATTGTCTAAATAAGGTAAGATAGGCTAAGTTTCCATCAAGGAGTATGGTTTGCTACAACTATGAATAGAGAGGTCACATTGCAATAATTTGCAAACAAAGGCCATTAAGTTAGAATAGAATCAATTAGGCTCCTAGAGTGCAATGAAGAGGGAAGTTAGCTCATGGAAACCAAAGGTGAGTTATGATAAGTCTATAGGTCCAAGTAATATGTTTACTATGGTAGAGAATGCTACAGAAGGAGAAGAGTTCCAAGGTCTCTCATTATTTGCTCATGTTGAGAATGAAGAGACCGAGCTCAAGGAGAAGACTAAGGTACTAGTTGAGTCTAGTTATGAGGTAAGTATGGATCCAAGTGAACATCCTACTATTGCTAAGCAAGTTTTATTCAAAGAACATCAATTATCAGTGCCTAGTGATGAGGTTCAGAACTACAAGGTTGATTCCTCAAATGAAAAGGTATGTCAAGATTCTATAGTTGCTCCATGTGTTGTCAATTATATCTTAGAAGAGAAGGAGAGTGATATATAAAATGAACCAATTATCATAGTTTATAATAAGAATAAGGAGAATAGGTGCATTAAATCTTATAACTACAAGAGAATTCCAGTGGTTACTAAGGAGATGTGGGCCACTCCTAGCTTCAATTTGTTCTAAAGAGTATTATTGTGTAAAGGATGTCTCTATCTATGCTTATTAAGAGTCTTCTTTTAGTGGAGAAGAAATTATTGCTATGGTGTTATTTATATGGTCATAGAAGGCTAGAGATGAGTGTTTTCAATTGGAGTAGGTATGTCCAAATGGAAGAGATGCTATGGTGATGTAAGAGTAATGTCATAGATGTCTGCAGGGTCATATTGAAGGTTTTCAAGTGGCATAAGAGGATTTTTGATATGTCAAGATGATCTATTTGCATAGAAAAATATGTTGACCTTATTCTAACATGCTCCAGGTGGTTTTGTGGTTTGAAGGTATGTTGAAGTTAAATTGAAGATTTTTGTTTGCTCTTGAGGTTTTTAGTTTGTGCTTAAGAGTTGCAAGTCCTAAAATGGGTTATAGGATGTATGGGATCCCAAATATGTGGATGATAAAATTTTGGTTCAAAAGTGTGTAATGGTTATCTCCAGGTGTGCAAAAATTTTTAGGGGTGTGCATTGACTAGAAGGTGCTATGTTGACCTTGTTTGTTTTAAGATTTTTGGGTTTTGGGCTCTATTATAAAAGTGGTTTTCCTTATGATTTGATATCCGAGGATTATTAATAGGTTGAATGGGCCAAATGGGTTTTCAAATCATGCTTCACAGAGATGTTAAGGTTTGTATATTTCAAGCCATTCAAGTTTTCATCTTGATGGAGGCATAATTGGCAAGTTGGTTTGTGAAAAAAGTATATTGCAGAGGATGATCTAGTTGTTTAAAATTGATGTGATATAGGGGGCATATGAGAGTGATATAGATATAAGGTTTTAGGTCTTGAAGATGTGTCTATTGAAATTTGTGGGCTCTGTAAGTTCCAGGTAGGGCTATAAGGAGTTTAGACAAGCCTAGTATTGAAGATGTGCTTTTTGTTTAATTTATCCAAAATTTAAAGGCATGAGTTTTTTAAGGTGAGTTATTAGGTTTTTTTAGATCATGTTTCCTATTTTTTGTGTGGCATGAAGTTCTGTTGGTGGTCCTTGAAGTGCTTTGAGAGAGAAGGCTAGTGAGCCTATATGGTGGTTTTTCATGATGTATGGAGATCTGAAGATGCTCAAGAAGTGTAATGGATAAAAGATATTAGGGTGAGTACCTCTTAGATGTTTCTTAGTGAGTTCCATCAGATTTAAATATTTTTGTGTGTTATTTCTTCATTAGTTGCAGTGCTTGGTTGAATAGAGTGTTGGCTTGGATCAAGAGGAAGCTATCAAGGTAAGAAGATGCAAGCTCAAGGTAAGGGGGAGTTTGTACTATATTTATAAGATGGTATAATACTATTTGATGATATTTTTATGCCCTCAAGATTAGTTGGTGCCCACTTTATCATTGTGTCAAAGGGGAAGAAAGTGCATGAGATTGGGAGTGCTTGAAGAGAGAGAAGGATGGTAATCTATATGATGTGTGTTGACATTAATGATAAAGGAAAAGATTGTTGGAGAGTTGTAAATGATGTCATGGTGATGTAATGGAGGTTTCATAGTGATTGGATGTAGTGATTTGATAGCCTAAGTGTCAATGACAAAGTGTGCAATGTGCTAGTCTTAGTGTGATTGAAGTTGGCTTTGTTGATCTTTAGTTTTGGCATGGTTAGAGTTGTTCAAGGATGAGTATTGTGATTTGAGCATGTGAAATGGATCCTTTAGGAGGTTTTTTAATCTTTGAGTGATTATTTTAGTGAGTGGAATTCATCTGGTAGTCCATTGTTATCATTTTGACATGTTGGGTCTAGTGGCAAAAAATTTGAGTAGGCATTTTGCTGACATCATTATTACCACATGTGGATGAGTCAAGGGGAGTTGGTCATATGGTTGTGATAAAATTAGTCCCTAGTTGATATTTGATAAATTTCAGGGCATTCAACTAAGTGTTTTCAAATATATGTGCATGAAAATTTGGGCTCTTAGGTATTTTGATAGTGTTTTCCCATACTTAGCCAAATTTGCATGAGGCAAGAAAGAGCTAAGTAAGCAGTTTTGTGATGGGATATATCACATGTGTGGATGTTTCAAGAGAATTTGATTATATGGGTTTGTTTATTTTTGTTCATATTTAATTTTTGATAAATTTTATATCATGAATTGAAACACTTCAAAAGATATGCATGTGCAAAGTTGGCTTTCCAGGCAATGCTTGACATTGTTGGCTCTATGAATAGATAAATCTAAGGAGGCATTTAATGTTGTTATATATAAAAAATGTGAGGGTTATATGATCAGTTTTAAACATGGTTGGATTCTCCTTTGTGAGGATATCATATGGTCCAAAATTTAGAACATGTGCTTGAGTGAAGTAAAAGATATGGAGGTGCAAAGTTTGCCTTCCAAGCAGATAAGTAATAGTCCCCATAGTCATTTTTGATCAAGGGTAAATAGTAGGGAACAATTGGAGATCCTAAAACTCATGGGAAATCATATATATTGATCAGATAATGTGTGGTGCATGATAATGACCTAGCTGATCTACAAAGATCAATAATGCACAAGAGTTTATACATCTAGAGCTATGGTGCGCAACAAGTCAAAGAGGTCAAAGTGTTTGAATTTTAACATCAAGAAGAGATAAAGATCAGGATTATTCCAAGATAAAAGATAAGTAGGTATTTATAATAATTAATATCAATGGTGTGCATTAAATTCAAGAGGTCAAAGTGACAGATGTCTAGCATGACTAAAGCAATGACAATCTTGAAGAGATGGACGGAGTGTATGAGGTCAATATGTTCAAGGTTTAATGTTTGAGATTTGGTTTAATATGCATTGAATATATAATGAGATAGATGGTATGAAAGAAATATAAAGTAGTGAGTACATGATATGTAAGTATATTTTCTGAAGTTTAACTGTGACCATTTGTATTTGAATATTTGAATTTGTAAAGGAAAGACCAGTGTCTAGTTTTTAGGCCATAACTTTCAATCCAAGAAGAATTTGATAGTATCATTAAAATAAAATATGTATAGGACTCTAAGATGAATCTATAAATATAAATTTTAAGGTCTGAATATATGTACATATAAATGTATTGAGTTTCAATGTTGACTATGTTTTCATGCATGAACTGTTAAGAACCCAAGAAGGATGTTTGAGCTTGTGTTGATGTTATTTCAATGTCTCATGATGAATTAGATATTTTTGAGTGTTTTAGACTCCATAATGATTATATATGTGCATTATTAAGGTTTGACCAATTGTATGTAGTATGAACAAAGGTTTGTAAGGTGGTTATGTATTCATTCATGGTGACTGTGTGCACAAAATGTTGTTTGAGTGAATTATGCTTAAGAAAAAGGGTACTATGTGTCAGGATCCTAATCATTAAGAGCACACTTGATTAACTTTGTATAAGCAACTAAACAAAAAATTAAACCAGAAGTAATATGTAACTAGAATTTAGAAACAACACAGAATATGAGAGACAATACAATCTTGTATTAACACTCTTCCAGAAGGAAATACAATGAAGAAATCACACTCTTCCCACACCTCTTGGGTGTACAGTAATTCTCCCTCAAGATTTCTCTCTCTTAATAAATTACAACCACAACTCAACACTGAGTTGTTCCCTCCACCAGTAAGTGACAATCAACTCAACCGTTGTTGCCTACTTCCAGTCCACCAAGTACCACCAAGTACTCCAAGTAGATCTCTTTGATCTTGCACACCTACAGATCTAACTGATCTTACTTACCATGTAGATCTCCCTGATCTTGCTACATGCAGATCAATTGATCTTACACTCAGAAGAATCTCTTCCTTGTCCTTGATCCTTGATCTTTGATCCTTTAATTACAATACAGCCCCATGGGTCTCTTAAATAGATCCCATACAAACAATAATTAGACTTCCCAATTACAATAATTAGAAACACAGACTCAAGACTAAAATTAGTCTTTACATGCAAACAAACTGTCTGTCTAAAATTAAACTAGTTTTGGAATGCACAGATGACCGACATCGGTCTCTGTCTGTCTGGAGATGACCGACGTCGGTTCCTGTCTGACCGATGCCAGCCGACCCATAACTGATGCCAGTTGCTTTGTACATTGAATATGACTGATGTCGGTTGGCCTGACCGACATTGATTACTATGACACTCAACAACCTCCTCCATTTGTATAACAGTGAAGCTTTTAGCTCCACAACCTAACAATCTCTCACTTGAAGATAAATAGATGCACCTGTACCTGTACCTATACATCATCTAATTTTGTTTCCTGGCTTGTATCCCTCTTCAAGTTCAATCTTTAAGACCAACAAAAGTTGAATGAAGATTCAAATTCTCTTTTGTTCCTAACTTTGTTAACATATCTACAGGGTTCCTATCCTTGCTAGCCACCGTGACTGCAACAACCTTCTGCAACTCTGAAATCTAGCTAACCGCTGTTCCACCAATAGTGAACACATATCCTATGGTGCTTCTCCTGTCATCCAGGTAACCTGCCATATCCAAATCTACATACTCATGTAGAGAAATGCTTGACCCTGCATAACATAAATACCTGCTACTGGTCCCTCTCAGATATCTGAGAATCCACTGAACTACTTTTCAGTGATCCTTTCTTGGATTGGCCATAAAATTGATGACAACTCCCACTGCTTGGGCAATATCAGGTCTAGTACTCATGTACTCAACCTCATCATGTGATTTAGGACACTATTCTGTGAACTGTCTAACCATAGGTGTGCTAACCGATTCTGCATCCTGCATATTGAACCTCTCCAGTACCTTATTCACATAATCCTCTGGAGACAAAATCAACCTGTGACTTTCCCTGTCTCTAGAAATACTAATGCCAAAGATTTTCTTTGCTGCACCTAAATCCTTCATGGCAAACATGTGAGCTAATTTTACCTTTAGCTCAGTAATTCCCTGCATGTGTGACCCTGCAACAAGTATATACACTACATACAGTAACGGGATAATGTAGCTAATATTATCCAACCTGGTAAAATAAACACAATGGTCACATTGACATTGACTAAAGCCATGCTTTGTCATACACCTGTCAAACCTTAAACACCATTGTCCTGCAGCTTACTCAAGACCATATAACCTGGCCTTCTATCTCACTTGTCCATTCTCTCCTTTCTTTAACCTGTAAATCCATTCATCTTTCAATGTTTTCATCCCAACTGACAACTCTACCAAATCTACCATTTGGTTCTTCTTCAAGGAATCAATTTCCTCATTCATGCCATGCTCCCACTATTTCCTAGATTCTACCTGCATTGCCTCTTCCAAACTTCCTAGTTTTCCACCATCAGTGAGCAACAAGTAGTATAAAGAAGGGGAATAACGAATTTGAGGCTTACTTACCCTTTCAGTCCTCCTCATGGGCATTTGAGACTCCTTAACAGCTTGCTGTCCATCCAAATTTTGTTCTAACAGTGACCGATCCTAGTCATCTCTTAGTCTACATCTGACTGACGTCGGTTCCATGCGACTGACCTGACCAATGTTAGTTCTTACCTGACCGACATTAGTTTTCACCTGCCCGACATCACCGACTTTGGTCTACACATGACCGATGTTGGTTACTGCCTGTTCAACATCGGTTTTGACCTGATCGATGTCGGTAACTGTGTTTTCTTGTGAGTGATGATTTTTACTTGCGAGCTCATTTTGGATCAAAACCTTGTCCAAATCAACCTTGCCCTACTCAGAATTATTTAGCCCCTTGAGCTGATCTCTGTCCATCATCTTCTCCTTGAAAACCAAGGCTTTCCAGTTCTTAAATATGTCAAAAACATCAGATTTTCTCTTTATTCAATAAACCCAATCCTTTTTTGTAGCATCATCAGAAACATAACACTGTGATCTTCCAATAGAAGCTCCCTGAGTTGGTCTTCACACACCTATGTGAACAAGCTCTAACCTATGCTTCTTTTTTGTTGACCTAGTTGTGAGAAACCTCACTTTCACCTATTTCCCAAACATACAATGCTCACAAAAATATCAATCTATGATTTTCAAATTTGAACTCTTACCATTTGACTAAAGAACATCCATTCCCTTCTCACTCATGTGACCAAGCCTACAGAGCCACATCTTTGCATCTACATCTGAAGTAGATAAACCAGAAGGAGAACCAGTAATACAAGTAGATAGATAAAGTGTACCTACTTTCTTACCTCTTGCTAATACAAGTGCACCCTTGGAAACTTTCCAAGATTCCACTGTGAGAGTAACTGTGCAACCCTCATCACCCAAATTTCTTGTAGAAATTAGACTCCTCTTCAGGACTGGGACATGCATGACATCCTTCAACACCCATATGTTGCCAGTCTACAATTTCAGCTGTACTTTCTCTTTGCCAACCATTTGACAAGGCTCACCATCCCCTAAATAAACTTTTCCAAAGTCTCCATGGACATAATCATGAAAAAATTCTTTATTTGGGGTTGCATGGAAAGAAGCACCAGAATCTAAAACCCATGATTCTACCTGACTATCCAAAGAAACTATAAGAGCATCCTATGCAACAATACCTACAACATCTGCTTCTTCATGCTGATCTTCTTTTAACCAACAATATTTTTTTGCATGTCCTTTCTTTCCACAATTCCAGTAGATTATACTGCCATACTTGGATCTGGATCTCCTGCCTATCTTTGACCTTGATTTCCCTTGCTCGACCTTCTCTCTTTGCTTTCCCCTGCTTTCAACACTTAAAGCATTACCTGATGTCTCACCTGTGCTTTTACTACAAATTTATTCATTCAAGATTACACTAACAACATCATTAACTTTCAAGATATTTGAAGTAGACGCAGTATTACTAACTGCCATTACCAAGCTATCCCAAATTTCAAGTAAAGAGCATAAAATTAAGAGAGCCTTAATTTCATCATCAAAAACTATTTTGACTGAATTTAACTGGTTTACCAAACCATGGAAATCACTAAGATGACTATATACCGATCCATCTTCCAGCATTTGAAAATTAAATAATTGCTTCATAAGAAATACATTATTCGAAGCTGAGGGTTTTTCATATAAATTTGCCAAAGATTCCATTAACTCTACCATTGTCCTTGCCTGAGATAAGTTGGAAACCATAGAAGCTGCCAAGGTCAACCTTATAGCTCCTAGAGCCTTTCTGTCAAGAACCTTCCATTCTTCATCTTGCATACATGTGGGCTTACATGAAACCCCACCCAATGGTAAGTATAGATCTTTCTGATACAGATAATCCTCTATCTGCATCCTCCATAATTGATAATTCTTGCCATTGAATTTCTCCATTCTTAGCATACTTTCTTCTGCCATTGCTATACTCTCACTCAATCAGAAACCCCTGTGAGTGACTTGTAATCAACAAACACTTAACACACTCTGAAACCAAGGTGTTAGCGAACCAAGCTCTGATGAAGCTGTAGCTTTGATACCACTTGTCAGTGATCCTAGCTCTGATACCAACTATTAGGATCCTACTCCTTAAGAGCACACTTGATTCTATCTGAATCGATATTTTCTTAAACACCCATTTACAACTGAAAAGATTTCATCTTTCAGGTAATGGTAAAAGGTATCATTCTTTTTCAAATTTACCGCTTCTTCTTCCATATCAACCTTGCAAGACTCTGCATCATTCATACCCAAAGCTTCTTCTGTAGATCTTAGTTCATCAATGTTAGTACTCAAATCAAATATAAATCTACAAGCATTAGTAGAATACCTTTCTAGTGGTTGTCTATGCCTTGTAGACCTTTGTGTTGGGAAATACAAAAGCACACAATTGATTACCAAATACAAGCAACTTAATATGCGGAATTAACCAGAATCACAAGTAACTAGAATTCAGCAATAACACATAATATGAGAGACAACACACAATTGTATTAATACTCTTTCAGAAGGAAATACAACAAAGAAGATTGCCACAGTTCTTCTTCCTTACACACCTCTAGGGCTCCCACACCTCTAGGGCATAAACAGTAAATCTTCCCTCAAAGCTCTCTCTCTTACGATCCCAACACACAACTCAAACACAGAGTTGGTGTTCACCTCCAACCAGCCAGTATCCACTACTATCAGTACCCAAGTGCTCCACGCACTCCATAAGTACACAATCATACTTCAAGTAGATCTCCCCTGAACCTACAACAACCTGCAACTCAAATGATCTCACTTATGGAAGGATCATCCTTGCCTTCCTCTTTGCTCTCTTTTTGAGTACACACTGTACTCCAAGTAGATCCTGCCTAATCCTACTCCCTGTTGTGTTGCTGTTCTCCTGATCTTGCACACCTGCAAATCAATCTGGTTCTACACACCTGTAAACCTATATCTTGCACGCACATACACCTGCAGATCAATGATCTTACTTACCATGCAGATCTCCTAACGTAGCCATGCACACTTGCTGACCAAGATCATACATACATGAAGAACCCCCTCTGATTCTCCAAAACCAGCACCCACACTTGGCACTACTGTGGAACTAGGAGGAACACCCTTGCTCACCTCACACATAGAAGGAGCTAACTTTTCTCAACTCAAACTAGAACACTTTTACAATACAACCCATGAGTCTCTTAAATAGATCTCATGCAAACAATAATTAGACACCTAATTACAATAATTAGATCCGTAGCTTTTAGTCTAAATTTGGCTCTTGACATGCAAACACTTGGTTCGTTAACTAACTACCAGTAAAACTTGTAGTTCTGAACCAAACAGGCAACCAACGTGGGTCCCTGTCTACCTGGAGGTGACCGACACTGGCTGAATTCTGATCGACGTCAGTTGCTCTTCCTGTCTAATCCTACTGATGTCGGTTGGCCTGATCGACGTCAGTGTCTGTGACACTCAACAACCTCTAGCACCCTCCTTCCCTGTTTGCATCAGTGAAGCTTTTAGCTCCACAACCTAACACTTTGAACAAGTTGAGGTGAAGGATCTTCTTCATATTTCTCTTCTTCAAAAGACTCTGAGCTTGATTTTCTCTCCTCAACTTCTTGTCTCTCTCGTGGCCTCAACTCAAATTTCTTAGGTGTAGGAGGAAATTGAATCACTTATTTCTTTTTTTTTTCTCTAGCTGTAGTTTAACAAAAGGCTTAGTCTCAACAAATATAACACTTCTAGAATATATTACATTCTATGCTACCAAATCCTAAAGCTTGTATCCTTTCACACCATAACTATAACTGATTAAGATAAATTTCATAACTTTGTACTCCAAATTTGTATGCTTCTCCTTTGGCACATGTGCATATGCTTCACAACCAAAAAATCTAAGATTTCTCAATGAATGATTTAGTCTAGATCAAGCCTCCATAAGCATTTTATTAAAAATATTTGATGTAGGAGACCTGTTAATTAGGTAGCAAGCAGTGGCTATAACTTCAGCCCAAAACCTTTGCTCCAGTTTAACACTACTAAACATACTCCTAGCCTTCTCCATCAATGTCCTATTCATTCTTTCTACAACTCCATTATGCTCACGTGAATATGGAGTTCTCTTCTATCTCTATATACCAAAATCCTTATAGAATCTATCAAAACCATTAGAGCAAAACTCACCACCATTATCAATTCTCAAACACTTACTATTATTTCTATTCTATAACTCAACCATTTATTTAAACTCTTTAAAATGACTGAAAACTTCAGATTTACTCTTCAAAAAATAAACCCATGTCCTTCTATTGTAATCATCAATAAATGAAAAATACTACGTGAATTTTGAAATTGAATGAACATTAATAAGACCAAATACATCATAATGAATAAGATCCAAAACACCACTAGATTTATGAGAACTAGAGTAAAACTAAACGTAGTTTTGTTTACCATAAACACAATGCTCATAGAAATCAAATTCAAGATTTCAGTCAATCAAAACTTCAACAAGGTTTTTATTCTTCAAGGCCCTTAGACCTTTTTCACCAATGTGGCCAAGTCTTTGGTGCCATAACATAGTCTTCTCTACAGGCAATTTTAACTCCATAGAATGAGCACCCTTAGGTACCCAAAAACTATGACCATCCATAGAAATAGTGATTACCTGATTTATCCAATGGAGTAGTCTTCATATAAGTACTATTGTACTCAAGAGTGCATGCATCAAGCTTGTACAAAGTGCCAATCTTGACACCTTTAGCTATCACCATATTACTTTTGACCATCTTGCAACTTGCTTTAGAAAATTCAACCTGCACACCCACATCTATTAGTTTTCTCATAGATAATAAATTTTGAGCTAGCCTTGGGATATGCAACACACCATCAAAATGTTTAATCCTTCCATCTGGAAATCTGATTTTAACTCTACCATGACCAATAATGGTTACATAAGAATCATCACCCAAGTACACCTTATCTCCATCAAATTACTCACATTTATAAAATGAATTTTTATTGGAGGTCATGTGATAAGATGCACCTAAATCAATTAACCATGCATCATTACTTGCATGGGTTACCAAGGCTACAATGAAAGCATCACTACCTTCCTTCTTGAACTCAGAATCAGAATCATACCTCTTCTTCTTCTTTTCCTCTTTACACTCCTAATGGTAGTGACCATGCTTTCCATTATTCCAACATCTCACCTTTGGATTTCAAGGATATTTAGATCTCCCCTTGGACTTGGATTTAGACTTTTCATGCTTCTCATATTTCTTGCCTCTTTTTTTAGATCTTCCTCAAACATAAAGGGCCTCTTTGGCACTAATGGAAACTTTCCTTCTCATTTTTTTATAAATAAAATAACCTACAACATCCTCAAATTTAAAGGTTATAGAAGTACTTCCTATAGCCATAACAAGATAATCCCACAAGTTAGGTAAAGAACAAAGCAGATTTTGACATCTCTCTTCCTCATCCATTTTAACACCAACTAATACTAATTGAGCCACCAACATATTAAATGCTTCTAGGTGGTCTAAAGTTTGTCCACCTTCTTCCATTTTCAAATGATATAATTTTTTTCTCAATAAAATGTTATTAACAAGAGACTTAGCTTGGTAGATGTCACCTAGTTTCATCCACATCATCTTTGCGATAGTCTCTTCATGGACATTAATAAATACAAAATTAGCCAGGCACAATCTAATGATACTTTTGGCTATCTAGTCCATCAAGTCATACTTAGCTACTTCATCTGGATCTATGGGTCTCTGAATATTTTCATCAATGGCATCCCATAAATCATAGTCAATCAAAAGATCTTCCATCTTCAGCTTCCACATCTCAAAATTATTGCCTTTAAATTTCTCAACCTCTAATCTCCCTGATGTGCTTTCCATCTTAAAATTCCTGAAACAATGAACTCCAAAATTCTCCTTGCACAAGTTGCCACTCAAACTAGAATAGTTCAAAAAATCCAACACACCCACAACTATAACCAAAATTGGCCAGGCTCTAATACCACGTGAAAGGAATATAAAGATAACAAAAACAATTATTTTACACTAAACCTTGAGAGGATAATATGTAAACTAATTTTAAATTTTTACATAATTAAATAAAAAATATATAAATGAAAATAAAAATATACCAGACATAGTGATTACATGGGGAAAACCCTTACGAGAAAAAAACCTGACACTCCAAAGTAGCTCAATGTATTATTGACAATCAATAGTAGATACAATACACTTGTAGAGCAAGCCTTCTAGGAGAACCACTTGTATACACTCAAGAGAGGAACTGGTTCCAACAAAACTTTAGTGACTTGCAAAACTCTTTTACTTGCACTCTTACAATTTATAAATTGCATACAAGCATAACAATCCTTTTACTTAGCTTAGTTCATTTTAAAAATGAGAAGACATTCTTATTTATATAATTTTTAATGAGAGGGAGAGATAAAATAAATTACAAATTAGAAAATTCAGCCAAAGAGAAAAATTGTTCCTCTTAGTAGGGATACTATTTGACAATAGTAAACCTTGTCCCCCTCACATGTGCTTAGTTAAAAGATGTTCCCACTTTTGACTTGAAGATATCCACTTCTATGTGAGGCAAGATACTGTAACCCACTTCAAATGTGCCTCCAATCTAGAATATTACTTTGTTGCCCACTATCCCATGTGCACACACACGAGTCAAAATATTTCATAACTTTTAACTTCTCCCACATGTGCCAAAAATCTCCCATATGTGCCAATGTCCTTCATATGTGTCCATGTCTTCCACTATCAAAAGCATGTGAATTTAAAATTAACAAAAAAGTCCCATAGTGGAGTGGTAAGTTCCACTCCATCACATAGACTTACATCATGAAGTTTCCTCTATGGGCCATGCCAAGTCATCACAAGCCACATCAACACCTATATCACAACCTGCATCACCTACCATATCACCTGCATAGTCATTGCCAACTCACCACTACCACCTCATCACATGAATAGTGATTGTGAATAGTAGCTCATGAATAGTGTTTTATGAATAATGTTATGAATTGTCAAGGTTGAAACACATCATTTCCCAACACACATGGCTAGTCTACAGAGGAGGAGTGTACGTGGGAGACACATAAATTGAAGAGGTAAAGAGTGATGGGTTATTAGTTGCCACATTAGTTTGTGAGGGTGGAGTTTAGGTGAATACAACTCTCGTCAGGGTTTGAGTAAGTGATTGGTAGGCTGGAATAATTTTTTAAGTGTCTCAATTATGGAATTTTAAAGTAAGGATGTCCCTAAGGGGTTGGTTAAAAGCATAATTTGGTGGAGATGTATGCTCTTGTTTTAATGGGAGTGTGTAATCTTATTTTTTGCAATGATTGATGGGTTATTATTTGTATGGGAAAAGAAGATGAATGAAATTGGTAGGAGGATTTGGGTTCACTTCTTTATTTAGATATTATTAGTTTTTCTCTAAGACATGAATGTAACCCATTAGAGTATTGATGAACTCATTTGGACTAGTGGTGGCGTTAGGTCTAGGAATATCTTATAGAATAGGTGTATAAGTGAGAGATTAGTTAGTGTGAAGAGATTGATTTAGAGTAGGACCATCAGGGGTAATGGTTAAGGTTTGCACCAATAGGTTAGAGGCATTTTGATTCCCACTAAAGGTATGTGTAGCCGTTTCCATACAATTAATTTCATGCTCCAAATAATGGATCCTTCTTAGATAATGGTCATACTTAGCAAACATTTATATATCTGGGTTATAAAGGCTAATTGATGGTATAGTGGCCATAAGAGAAGTGGTTGTACTCCCTCTATTGAGGGTCATAACAATGGAGTTAAGATGATTGCTAATAATTTTAGATATGTCCTGCATCTCATGAATAGGGATTGAAGTTCGATTTGAATATTATGGTGAGAATAATCATAGGATTGATAATTTCTATTGGTGTTTAAATTAGGGTTTTTAAAAATTACCAATGAATCCTCACCATTGTTGAGTTGGCTCCTTATATATCCCTCTATGCCAATAGAACCACCTAGGTCATGCCTAAACATATTCTGGGGGTATATGGATACCCACATAATAAATTAAAGGAGAGAGGAAGATGGAGAAGGGAGAAAAGAAGGAGAAAAAAATAAAATATAAAAAATAAAACTCCTTCATGTTTGGTTTTCTAATTTGTATGCACACTAATAACACACACTAAACTATGTACTCGACTTCCTAAAGTCAAGTTGAGACAACCTACGTAATGGATGGATGATGGGTGATGCGTAGAACTATGGATTGGGTTGATTTTTTTATTGGAATTAGATCTAAGATGATAAGAGGTAAGGTATTTTTGTGATGAAACCATAAGAATTATGCAGAGACATGTTGCTCATTAAGAGCATCCAAATGTATAGAAACATAAATCCAAGGTCCTTCGGTGTCTAAGATAAAAAGGAGGCAAAGATCCTGATCAATACTAGGACTGTTGAAGTGGGGATGGTCAGGATGAATGAATTGAGGGATGATATCAAATATCTCAGGTTGAATACTCCTAGAAAATGTCATACACGAGTGTGAAAGATATATGACTAGGTTAGACTTGAGGAAAAAAAAGGGGTTGAAGGTGATGATCTAGGCCTGAATCATGTTATATTGACAACCTCTATTTTAGGGGAAAATGGCAATGGGAAGATTTAGAATTTTCTCTTGCTCCTCTAGGGCACTAAGAGAGTTGATGATGTGGTGGGGAATAGGTGTATCATGGAAAACCTCAAGTCTCAATTCTACACTAATATCTGATTGTGTGTTGATTGTAAGACTAGGTGCTTTGACCCTAGAGAAAATACCTTCTCGAAAAAGATCAAGTGTCTCAAATAGTGTCATATAAAGGAGACAAGACAAAGTATAAGTGTATAAGATTATTTTTGAAATGTTTTGTGAAAGAACTTGTTATACTTTTGAAGCAAGGTTTTAGGATGCTTGTGATTGGCTTGACAAGGCTTTACTAGTTTGATTGTTTTTGTTGTTTTTGAGAATATTTGACTAAAATGAAAGCTAATCAATTATGAAAAATAATTAATTGAAAGCAAAGAATAATGAATAACTAAAAATTAAATTAAATAATTCTTATTTTTTGTATTTTTAATTTACTTTTCAATGCATGCGACAAGGAAAAAAATCTACCCTAACAACACAAGTGTTGATTTTACTTTTCCTAAATGCAAGATAAATACAAAATTTTTGGGTGCTTTTTTGAATAATATATGAATGAATCTAATATGAAAAATGTGTTTTTACAATATTCAAGTGACACAAAAGAATATTTGGATCATAAATAACAAATACTACTAAAAAATCAATAGTTATTTTGCATATGCAAGATAAAATAAGTTTTTAATGTTTCTGGATGAATACACACTAGTTTGAATGATTTATTTTGAATAAAAGTGAATACTTTAATTCTATTTTTTTGAATTATTAAGTCAAATACAAAATTTCTAATTTACTTAAATAAAGAGAACTATAAGCAAAATAACACCTATTGATTACCTAGGTTTGATTAGGATTTCTCTACTTGCTAATATATTTGTTTGTATGTGTGTGAAAATTTGTTTTAAACTAAAAATTTATTGTGATTACAGATGAAAGTGTTTTATTTTTTTCTAATATCTATTAAAGGTTCGAACACAAATCTATATGCTCTGAAATAATCTATTGAATGGTTGTAGGTGAATAAATAAAATAACTAATATTTTTGTGCAAAGACAAAAGAGAGAATAATTATTTTTCATATAAATTTTTTATTTTTAAAATAAATATTTAAACTAACATAAGATATTAAACTAATATAATCTAATCTATTGAATAAAATAAATAAATCTAAACTAAAAACTCCCAACTTGATCATGATGTAGATCAATCAAAAGTAAGAGAAATATTTATGATTTGGTCCTCAATGTGATAGCTCCTTCTCTCAACAAATGATTATTTGAACTATTTAATCTATAGGATGATCAAATGATAATAACAAAAGGGGGAAGATAAGAGAGACACAAATCCAAATAAAGAACAACTGACTGTGGTTGATTAAGAACACTCTTTTTAAAGGTATGTTTATAAAAATAATGACTCTTATTGTTTGAAATTATGTAGTTGACACAAAAATGATCAAAGAAAATATCTAAATAAAAGATAAGTAGGATGCGACTATACTAAGCTTCAAAAATATAAGCTCTAATGCAAATTTTTAGAGAAAAAAAAGTCAAAATTGTCTTGTAGAAGAGCAATGGAGGTTGTATGAAGGAGTTAGAGTGAGTGGAATTCCAATTAGAACTCATAAAATAATTAAAAATTACTAAGAATAGAAGAGGGAGTGATCTGGGCCAGCATGGAAGTGAACACAAGGCATAAATACCAAGAAACATGATAGTAAACATGCAAAACATGTCAAAACTTAAATTTTGAAAGCTAAATTTGAAAGATGGATAAAAGGTGACAAAACTACCCCTTTTTATAGAGGTTAGTTACAACACTACCAACTCTCATAATGGAACTGCCCTATGTGTTTCCAAAACCATTACATAATAATGTAGAACCACCATGTCAGGAATGGTTCTGCTAGGCCTATTTATAGAACTACCTTAGCAGTTTTGTAACCTATGTGGTGGTTTTGTAATGGACCACAATGATTCATTCCTAGAGAAGAGTAGTTCTATCCTTAGAAGCTTCATTGTTAGGTTGTGGAGCTAAAAGCTTCACTAGGATGCGAACAGGAGGAGTTGCGGAGGTTGCTGAGTTGCAGAACAAGTTGCAGGGCAACCGACGTCAGTCTGATCAACCGACGTCGATCATATTACAGTGCAGAAGCAACCCACATTGGTTATGAGTTGGCCGACATTGGTCAGGAAGGAGCCAACGTCAGCAACCTATGTGTGCATGCGGGTTGAGAACTGGTCTATTTTTGGACAGTCAGTTTGCATGTAAAGACTTATTTTAGTCTTGGAGTTGCGTGTCTAATTATTGTAATTAAGAAAGTCTAATTATTGTATGCATGAGATCTATATAATAGACTCATGCACTGTATTGTAAAATTGTACTAGAGTGAGAGAGCAAATATTAGCTCCTTCAGAAGAGAGAGAGAAAGAGTGCTAGATAGCCAAGAGGGCTTGTAGAAGAGAGTAGGGATTAGCTCCTCCTAGTTCCAAAGGGGTGCCAAGTGTGTATGATCAGGTAGAGTTGTAGGTTGTGCAAGTTCTGGTAGAATATCCATCGGGGTACTGGTTGAAGAATCATAAGGACTTGGTGAGGCAAGGACAAGGGTTCTTCAGGGCATAGAGATATCTACGTGGTAAGTAAGGTCTGGTGATTTGCAGGTTGATGCAAGAGCAGGGAGATCTACTTGGAGTATGGTTGTGTACTTGGTGTACTGGCAGCATTGTTACTGACTGGTGGAGGTGAACAACAACTCTGTGTTTGAGTTGATTGTTGTGACCGTAATTGAGAGAGTGAACTATTGAAGGAGAATTACTGGTGAGCCCTAGAAGTGTGGGAGCTCTAGAGGTGTGGGAAGAAGAAGTGTGACATCTTCTTTATTGTATTTTCTTCTAGATGAGTATTAATACAATTGGGTATTGTCTCTCATATTTTGTGTTGTTTCATATTTCTAGTTACTTATCATTCTGGTTAAATTTTGTGTTTAGTTGATAATACAAAGGTAATCAAGTGTGCCCTTAGTGGGCAGTAGGATCCTGACAGTTGGTATCAGAGCTTTGTGAGCCTAGGTCCTATCAAGTGGTATCAGAGCGAGGTTGGATGTTCTTAGAGTGAGGTTGACTAACATGTGGTTCAGATCTGGTTAGTGTTTTTGATTACAGGTTACTCACAGTTGTTTCTATTTGAGTGGGAGTATAGCAATGGCAGAAGAAGGTAAGCTGAGAATGGAAAAATTTAGACACAGGTGTAGCGCCACAGGGTGTGTGGTGGTTGGTCTTCAAGATTGAGCTTGAAGAGGAATACAAGCCAAGATACAGATTAGATAATGTACTGGTATAGGTAAAGGTGCATCTGTTTATCTCCAAGTGGGAGATTGTTAGGTTGTGGAGCTAAAAGCTTCACCCGGATGCAAACATGGAGGAGGTTGCTGAGTGTCACAGTCACCGACGTCAGTAGGCCACAACCGATGTCGGTCAGGGGTCGACAGAAAGAAACTGACATCGGTCAAGAGTCGGCTAACGTCGGTCACCTCCAGGCAGACAGGGACCAACGTTGATCACCTGTGTGGTTCCAAAACTGCTTGTTGACAGATAGTTTGTTGAACTGGTTGTTTGCATGTTAAAGACTAGTTCGAGTCTTGAGCCGCTTGTCTAATTATTATATGCATGGGATCTATATAATAGACTCATGGGCTGTATTGTAAAGTGTAGAACTAGAAGAGTTCTTCCATTGGTAGAATCACAGGGGTTCTTCCAGGTATGTAAGATCAGGTTTGATCTGCAGGGTGTTGCAAGATCATGGAGGAGATCTACATGGGTAAGTAAGATCAGGTTAGTCTGTAGGGGTGTGTGTGTGCGAGGTCAAAAGTAGATATGCGGGGGATCAAGATCAAAGGTGACAGCAATACATCAAGGAGCAAGATCAGGGGAGATCTACTTGGAGTATTGGTTCGTACTCAGTTGTACTGGCAGTATTGTACTCACTAGTTGAGGTGAACAACAACTCTGTGTTAGCTGATTGTTGTGACCTGTATTGAGAGAAGATTACTCTTGATGGAAGATTACTGGTATGCCCACGAAGTGGATGAAAGAGTGTGATCTCTTTGTTGTAATTTCCTTCTAATTGAGTTGAATACAATTGTGTGTTGCCTCTCATATTCTGTGTTGTTTTTATTTCTAGTTACTTGTACTTCTGGTATAATTCTGTATGTTTAGTTGCTTCTATAAAGGTAATCATATGTGCTCTTAAATTTGACAAGTTGTGTCAAAGCTTTGGGGAACCTAGGTCCTATCAATTTGAAAGATGGATAAAAGGTGACAAAACTACCCCTTTTTATAGGGGTTAGTTACAACACTACCAACTCTCATAATGGAACTGCCCTATGTGATTACAAAACCATGACATAATAATGTAGAACCACCATGTCAGGAATGGTTCTGCTAGGCCTATTTATAGAACTACCTTAGCAGTTTTGTAACCTATGTGGTGGTTTTGTAATGGACCACAATGATTCATTCCTAGAGAAGAGTAGTTTTATCCTTAGAAAAGGGTTAACTAAAATAAGTCTATAAAGGCCAAAAAATGAAATTTTAAGGGTCCTAGGAGAGAGAATGAGAGGTAAAAATGGGAGGGTGTTAGAAAGAACCTATTTGAGTATAAATTAAGAGATTAATATATCATCATTGGACATCATGATATATTGTCTCACCATGTAATCTTTTAGTGCATACATTAGACCTAGTCATGGGTTAGACTCCTAACTTACCCCGTGGTGTCTGTTGAGGTCCCGATTCACACTACCTAGAAGTTATAAGAGGCTTGCCTTGTGTTAGAGAAATGAGCTTTGAGTGATGGGCTAGAAAACTTTGATTTCCCTTTGGTTAAGCAAAAAAAAAAAGTAAAAATTACATTAATGATGGCATTTCTACTCATACTTATATTTCATGAGGTAAGAAGAAAAATATAAAAGTGAATAAAAAACAAGCTCATTACCTGAACTCCATCTTCAAGGTTGACCCAAGTAAACTAATTTGGATTAGAGATTGAAAATGAAATAGTTAAAATATATAAAATAAACTATTTATGAGAAACTATTTCATTTAAATGCATATTGTCTCTAAATTCTTTTATACATTACAATGTAGTAAGAATATATAAAATTAGTGTTAGAATTTCAAATAAAACCATTTTTTTATCGCAAATTCATTAATGTCTTTATTAAATTTCTACATAAAAGAATAAATAATCTAAAGTGAAAAAACAATATAATATCATCATCAGATGACAAAGAAAAAGATGAAAATCACTCTACTAGGGTTTTTTCATGGTTTGTGTCTACTTGTTTACATTTTTGGCCCCCTTGTGTCACACCATGAATCCCAAAAGATTTTTTAGGGATACAACACATTAAATATGCTTGGTGCACTACCCTTTGGGTAGGTAGGCCCTATATTTATGGCTTCTCCATGTTATACTGCATCTATTGATGTAGGAGATGAAGCTAATGACCCCCAAATGGGCCCATAAGTTTGTTTCAAAAGTCTACGATTAGGTAATCCCTCTTCCCCCTCACTTCTAGAGGTAAGTATTCATACCATTGCTATTGAACAATGTTACAAGTGGTATGAAAATTATTCTATTATTGCTTATTTTGTTAGTTGTATCCCCTCAGAGGATTGCCTCCACAATTGGTTCCGCAACCACTGGGAACCATTAAGGGTCCATGTCTATGGAATCCAAAACTTTACCAAAGTTTTTTTTATTTACCTTTAAGGAGCCCTCTAAGACTCAACTGATTCTCATGAAGTCTAATGTTTGGTTCCTTTTTAACTAGATTATCATTGTGTCTCCTTAGTCCTAAGATTTAAAGGTTTCTGATAATGCCACCCTTCATGTCCTTGTCGGGGTTAAGATTCCTAGTCTACTAGTCCAACTTTGTGATTTTATCCTCCAAATCATCACTCATATTGGATGTATGGTTATGATTGAACTAGATAGGTGGTTCACCCCCCACCCTAACAAGTGGGTCTGTGTGGAGGTTGACCTCTCCAAAGCGCTGAAGCCATTCATTGAAATATAGGTTGGGGAGACATAGTGGTCCCAAAACATTGTTTATTTTAAATTTCCTAATACTTGCTTCCATTGTTAGGTCTCAAACCACCACATCAAGGATTGTCCTCACATGGGTCATCCCAAGCCTCCTCAACTATTTCTTCAACCTGAAAAGCCAAAGCCAATAGTCCAAGGTAATGGTTGGACCATAGTTACCTCCAAAAAAAATTATGCCCTAATATAAAAAGTGCACCCTAGCTTCTACCTCAGGAGGATTCTCCTCTGGTTGTCACACCTTCTCAGGGGACTTCTTTATCACCCCCTTCCAACCTGACTCTTCTTAACCCTTAGAGTGATTCTCTAGCCTCCCAAAATTTTAGGATGCTTCTTGCTGAGGTTCACTTGACCAATGGCTCATTCTCCCGATGGTATTATAGCCCACCTCACGTGGGTGTTGACTCTCCTCAGGAGGAGCATGATGCCAAACACTGTTATATTATACACGATAGAATTTTTTTCCCTCACCAATATAACAACTTTACAACATTGGCAAATTTTGAGGATGGGCAAGGGGAGCTTCAAATGGATGATCCCTACCTATGAATGTTTTATCATGGAACATAAGGGGTCTTATAGAGTCTACCTATAAATACTATGTGTAAGATGCGTGTCATCATATTAGTTTTTTAGACATTCTTTGTCTACAAAACGATAAAATTTATGGTTTTTTACTCCAAACATCCCTGTGTAGTATTTGGATAGACACTACCCAAGTCACCACCTTGCATGAGTAAGGACATGGTGGCACATGTATTTTAGTTACTCCTAAAATATCCTCTAGTATATTGTCATAGGAGAAGATCCATCACATCGGGCATTCTAAATTATTCTTGACATTGATATCCATCTTTTTGGCATCCTCAACATCTATGCTCCTAATGATGACCCTGAATGCTCTCTACTCTATCAATCCTTGAAAGATGGGTTACCTCCTACCATGTGGCTTGTGTATGATGACTTTAATATGATTGAACACCCCCAAGATAAAGTTGGGGCCCTGCCCATGCATTATTGTGTTGGTGAGCATGAGGCTTGGTACTATTTCAAAAATAAATGGGGGATGGCAAACCCTCTCCTCTGGTAGTAGAAATTTTATCACACGTCTTGGATTACATGGTCTAACTACCAAACTGGGAATCACCGCACGCTCAAATGGATAGACCACTTTATGATGTCAGAGCAAAATTATTTTTCTTTTTCTAGCATTGATGGCCATCTTGTAAATGTCCACTTGGATATTATTTTGTTAGACCATTCACCCATCTCCTATAGAGTGGAATGGAATTCTGAGTAGTACAATATGCCACATAATTAGTTTTTTCTCAACACTTTCATGCTAAGTCACGTTGACACCATCTGACTCATCCACTGGATCTGAGACTTGGCCCCATGACCCCCATACACTATTAACTAAATTAAATGGTGGAATGAGGCCATTATTCAGACCATCTCCTTCCTCTGCCACCATGGAAAATATGTTGCCCAAATTCATAAGCATTTAGAGGAGGCTACA
This sequence comes from Torreya grandis, assembly GCA_037957365.1. Classification (NCBI taxonomy): domain Eukaryota; kingdom Viridiplantae; phylum Streptophyta; class Pinopsida; order Cupressales; family Taxaceae; genus Torreya; species Torreya grandis. Next base: position 3,223,652 of record JARHVA010000944.1, read on the forward strand.
CTCTAAGAATTCAACTGGGTTTCTACCTCCCTCGAGACTGATCCTTTCACCATACAACTTAGAGGGCTAGTTTCCTCCCTCAAACACCACCTCAAAGTGGTGAATAGTCATGTAGCCAGATGTACCTAGCTCCTTGATCAGTTACACTGGCTCAAAATTTGAGATAAAACCTTCAAGGAGATCTTCAAAGTGTTGAAAGCCAAGCAAGCTCACAGGTGAATTATATCCATTCAAATGGCTCAATCCTAGCTTACCTCCTAGTTTGATATCTCATTGACATTTTTAGAGCATTACAAGCAAGTTTTTCATGCCCAACCCTTTATGGCTAAGTGGTTCCATTCTCTTTAGAATTGCCTCAAAGTGGTGCCTTACAATCTCAAACCTACAAATTAGTGGCTATGTGGTGCCTTGCTCACCTTGAAAGAGCTTATGGAGGCTTTGAGCTATATGAACAATGAAAAATCCCTTGATTTTGATGGATTCCCTTACAAGTTTTATATAGCCACTTGGGAGTTCACTAGCCTTGACTTGATATAGGTCTACAAAGAAGCCTTGTGGAATCAGTCTCTTGGCCCCATGATTAATCAAAACAATATCAAATTTATACACAAAGCTAGAGACCCTAAGCTTCTCACTAGCTGGAAGCCGATAACCCTACTAAATGTCTCTTATAAGATTCTTGCCAAATCCATTTCCAACTGCATCTGGCTTATCTTCCCTGACATTGTTAGACCAAAACAAATAGGTTTTATTAGAGGTAAATATATCTTGGAAAATATTATTGCAATTTGAGAGGGCATGGCATGGGCTCGTTCCTCTCTATAAAGAATTATTTTTCTAAAGATGGATTTTGAAAAGGCTTATGACAAGATTGAATGGTATTTTATTCTTTCCATGCTCAAGGCTCTCAATTTTGGTCCCAATTTCATTGGCACTATACAGAGCTTGATTCATGATGCCTCAACCTGCCTAACTATTAATGAATTTCAAACCCAGGGGATCAAGCTCCAACATTTTATTCGACAAGGGTGTTCCCTTGCTTTAACACATTATGTTCTAGCTGCTAAAGACCTAGGTTACGTTTTGGCTTCTAAGGCTTCACAGGGACTTGTTCATGGTATTGTGTTGTTCGATTGAACCTCTAAGCTTATCAATGACCACTTTACAGATGACACCTGTCTCACACTTGAAGAGCAAGAGGCCACTTTTAGTGAAGCTATACAGTGCCCATATAGCTTTTGTCTAGCTTTGGGCTTTAGCATTCAATGGAAGAAAACCCAGTGCTTTTGGTAAAGCATGATGTTGATGCCTAAGTAGATTAGAAAGTTTAATTGGTAGTGGATTTCTCAAAGGGATTAATTTAAGTTCTTGGGAATCCCCTTTGCTTTGACAACTTGCCTTCTAAGCTTTGGTAGTATGTCTTCAATAGGATTGAAATAAAAATTTATTATCGAATCACCAAGCCCCTCTCTTTGGCAAGCAAGTTCGAGATTCGCACCAAGATTTTGGAGGCCAATCATGTTTATTACTCCTTTTGTTGGGCCCCTTCTAAAGCTGCTTATGATAATCTAGCTAAGCTTCTCTGATATTTCTTCTTTGACAATTCTAATAAGCTTCAGGGTTTTCATCAAGTGACCTGGGATATTTAGTGCCCTCCTGATGATAAAGGCAGCATGGACATAATTGACACTTATTGACAAAGTATGGCATTGTGTGTTAAATGGGTTGGTTAGGATATTGAGGGAAATGATTCTTGGAAAATCATTCTCCACCATTGTATCTCTTTAGGCTCTCCTTATGGCAAAGCCAGTTGGCAGAATATTGGCTTTCAATCCATTCTCATCACTAATGTGTCTCTTAAAATTATAGGCTCATTTGTCGTCAAAATCATCTAGAAGGATTTTGAAGTAGTCAAACCCCACTTGAAGTAGATAGGGGATGGATTTCACACAAGGTTATCTTTTAATGATCATAGTTTATGGTGGTTTCCTATTCTCACTAGCTCTTCTATTCCCCTAACTAAATTTCCTAGTGTTAAAGCTCTATGATTATTATGCAAAGGGATTTTCACTATCCATGATTTGGTTACTTCTAAAGACTAGATCCCTTAGTCTAATTTAAAAAGCAAATTTCAATTAAACAATGCCAAAATCATCTTCCATCCTTCGCATTTAGTAATTGCTTCCTGATGTTATGCTTCATAAGATTGGCCTTTAGCCTCTTAAGGTATGGTGGAAAGACTAGAGGTGGAATTGTGATATGCATTTCAAAGCCTACTCTCCTAGGCTTCTTTATCAGGTGATGAGTCCTTCCCTGACTCTCGACAAGCTCAATAGATGTTGGGGCCTTCAATCCTCTCCTAGGACTTGGCTCACCCATCTGGAATGTGTTTGACACCCTGGTTTGAAGCCCAAGTTGGCTCATTTTCTTTGGTGTTTAATTTACTAGGGGCTCCCCCTCAGTGAGAGGCTACTCCACCTATGCATTCCCCATCTCATGTGTTTCAATTACAAGAAGCTAGAATCTTTCAAGCATCTATTTTGATTTTGTCCTAAAGCTTAATCTGCATGGTAATGGATTCACTCCCTATTTCAACCCTTTCATCCTGAGCCCTTCTCTCGGTAGTAGACACTTTTTGGAGACTATTCAAATTGACCAGTTTCTATTGCTTTTCTCTAGCAATTTTTTCATGTAATCATCATCTTTCAACTTTGGAAAGCCATAAATAATGCTATTTCTAATCATGAAGCCTATGGGATTTGATTTTTTATTAATGAAAAGGTCACTATTATTTCTTTGATGTACTTACAGATCTAAACTCAGGTGGAGAAGATGGCACTAGACCTCTACCACCTACAGGATCTCCTTGACCACTGGGGGAATGCCCCGTGCACTATGAGTAGAGTTTCACTAGATGACCCACCCTGTGGGCCCCTATCACCTCCTCTTAGGAGATGTAAAAGTAAAAGTCAATCTTGCAATAGGGGCCACTTCTTGCCTCACCTTCCTATAAGTGGTGGATGGAATTCTTATGGGAAATCTAATGCTAGTCTTGCATAACGATCGTCGATGAGTGTTTTTGTTCCTGCTTAGCCCACTGATGGTTCACTGATCATTATACATGATGACTCCTTGGATGGCTTGATTGTATTGGAAATCCTCGATGTGAAACTGCTTGCTTGATTGGTGATTTCCAAAGATGACCCTCTGCCTCTACCTCTTGGAACGATGGCCTGTGCTTACAAATCTATTTGGATATTTATAGTTGTTCTTTCCGTATTCTGTCCAATTATTTGTTGATGTTTTGAGCCAATTTATTTATCCAACATAAAATTTGGATCGTGATCTGTTCGACTACATTATTATGTAACCTTATATATTATATTTTGATTTTTTAATATAATATAAATTGTTCCAATAATTAAAAAACAATATAATTTTTAATTTATTATATTATTCTGTGATTATTAATATGAATAAATATTTTCCCTTTACTTTCTATGTTTAATTGATTTGTTTACATACCCTATGCTGTTTAATTTATTTGTTTACATACCCTATGCGAACACTATGATTAATGTAAAGAATAGCCTAGATGGAGACTATTGGCCTAGTTTTAGGCTAACTTGTTATTACTGTTCATTATTTTAGCCTATCAGATAATCCTATTTTTGGTGAACATGTACTTGCTACCCATTGTTGTAAGCTTTTATAAAGTTAAGATGAGAGCGTTTTAAGGATAAAAGTATAATATTGTTTTTGCTGGATACTTATTGGTTGTAATTTTTGTATGTTATGAAGGGCCTCACGTGATTCAAGGCAAGCTCCATTATTTCAGACTATGAATTTCACACTAACCTAGAGTCATTTAATACACTCATAAATTTTAATAGAGGGATGACCCAACAAGATGACCCACCTGCCTCCAGTTGTCTGCAGGGATGGGCACCCCCCTTGACCCCAACCATCCGCCAGCTGTGCTAATGCTCGAATGCTTTCATTGAAGATAAAGATGACTTTACTCTACGCACAAGAAAATTATTTTCAGTTTCTGAAGCTACTATTGAGAAATCCACAGCGACATCTGCAAGGGAGATGCATGACAGTAATCATTGCATTCATGGAAAGAGTTACCTACATTAGGGCACTTTACATAAACTAAGGTTCAACCTTCATCAGGGGTGGTTGTCTTCCTCGCTGCCAAGATTTCCTTCCCATCGAGTCTTTTACCTAATGATGATCATGAACTATGCAATGCATCTCCACTTCCTTCTACCCTAACTCCTTCACCACTTGCTATCATTGACACCACTGTGCTCCATCTTCTGCTCAACCTATCAGAAATCTATTTTGCATGAGTTTTTAGCTACGCAAAGCTCACAACAAGATCTTACACTAATATTTTCCCCTATTTCTCATCTGCCAAAACCCTAATCCCATGCCGCTTTTCTTTTTGACAAGTCAGGGTCTAATAATATCGCATATCCGGCCTGCATCTATGGTGTTACTAAATGTGCTTTCAAATGTCATTCGTTTGTTCATTTTTATTTATTATTTCCTCAGGTCTATCGGGCTTCTTGTGTTTTCCATTAACAATTTAACATATTAGTACCCTTTATATGGTAATTATTCTATTTGTGAACCGAATCACAAGCTAAGATTTCAGGTCTGTGAATTATGTATGTAGGGCTTGAGCATTCTGTTAAACCAAATAATACTTGTTTATTTGGCAATAAGTATTTTTATGTTACTTTTTTTTACCCTTATTTAAGTTTGTGTACAATTTTCTTATTAGTCATGATGTTTTTAGGTGGTTAAAGTATCGAGTTCAAAGACTGGAAAGCATGGACATGCCAAATGACACTTTGTAGGAATTGATATATTCACTGGTAAAAATATTGACGACATTGTTCCATCCTCTCACAGTTTTGATGTAAGTAAACTTTGTTTTTTCATACTAATACTATGGTAAAGAGAAGGAGAAATTGCATACAATTCTTCAGGGCAATTTTTTCGTTGTGTTTTGCCATTTGTGAATAGGAGCTTGCATGTCACAGCTAAGGTTGATATATGTGGTTGGTAGAGATTGATAAATGCACATACATATGAGGAGTATAGAAGCTTGCCCGCTTATACTTTTGCCAAGAATGGCCCTGATCAAGCTCCCTAATTCAGGGCATTCATTAGTTTCTGTGGGCTTACTTTTCAAAGCCTTGGGGTTTGCAGAACTGTGAGATAGGCTGAGAATGTTGCGGCGGATGTTGCTCTTGATGCCCTCTCGGCTAAACCAGATGATGAACCCATGCAAACAAATGAGTTTGTGCAAACAAATGGGCCCGTCTAAACGAATGGCCCAGCTATGACTGGTAAGCTGTCCTCCTGACCGTTGATAACGTTTTTTGTGTTTCTTGTATGTTTTTAAAGATACTCAACTGTGAATTGGGTCTGTTGTGTGTATGTGTTTGAGGTTTAGATTACCGTGGTAATATCTTACCTTTTTTCATATATTTCATTCATTATTATATTTATGTATGGAATTATTTTGATTTCCACTATCATGTGATCTAGTCTTTAGCTTTTCTCTTTATTTTTGTTAGTATTATAATTTTGTTTGGTTGATGATGGCTTAGCACTACTTTTTAAGATAACAATGAGGCCTATACTATGCAACTACATATTTGCATGTGGGTATTGGATAGTTTGCATGATCTGAAGCTAAGCAAATATAACGAAGCCTGTACTCGCTTTCTATAATTAGATTAAAGTGGAAGGTGAGTATTGTCTTGTAACACTGTGCTCTTGATTTGCAGGTTCCTCATGTCACTCATATTGATTATCCGCTGATTGATATTTCTGAGGATAGTTTCTTAAGTTTCATCTGTACAATTAATTATTTCTGTTCATTTTCATTCAATTCTATTAGGTATTAACCTGAATGGATGCTCAACGATACTTTCAAATACGAGTTTCTGAATATATATATATATTTTATACTAAGCTGTTTGTTTTCAAAATAGATATATGTCCTTCAACATACATTCAAAAGTCTAACAAAGTATAAACAAAATTACTAAAAACTACCAAAAGTCACTTCTTGTCAAATACAACTAACTAGTACAGAGTTTCACAAGCATGCAGCCATTACAAAAGTATGGTATCAAAATAATATAAGTTTATGTTTGCAGCCTTAAATCATAAAAAACATATGGCCTTAGCCATCTTGCTCCATTGCATACACATAACAGACTAATTTACCACTGAAAATGACATTAAATAAGATTCTTTGCTTATCTGTGTAATAGAAGCTGTAGAAACTGATAATGTTAGATAAATCAAGCTGCTCAAGGTGAGGATTAACGGGATTGGTACAGTTGTCTGATATTTATTATTGCATAACTTGGGTATTTGTGTAAAACTATCTCCTGTTTGTTTTGGTTTGGGAGATGATGTTTGAGCTTGTACATCATGGATGCTTAAGTTACTCGTGCCCGTTTAAATTAAGAACATAATGTGCTAGCATTATTGGTAGTTTATAAAAAATTATAATAAGAAATTTGGCATCTGATTTTACTTTTATAGAATTTTAGACTACCTAGCTATCAAACGTCTGTGTGTACCTAAGCATCTCATACCACCTATGAGCCATTTCGCCTTTCCTACTGCTTGACCCAACTGGCCTGAACATTTTACATACTTTGCTCCTACCAAACACAGTTGGCCATAGAGAGGAATTGACTCAGCCGCCCAACAAAGAAATTACTATAAGTTTAGAAGAGGAGGAACAACTTAAATGCTGGAATGAGAATACATTTGGTTGTGTATTACACTAAAACTCAGTTTAATAACTAAAATGTAGTCTAATAATAACGTTTTAAAATCTGAGTATGACAAGACAATAGTTGAGTGAATTGCGACCAGTAGTTCAGCTGACCCTACTGCTTGATTCCACACTCGATAGTCTTCTCCTCTCTTTGAGCGTTTATTTTGTTCCCAGCCAATCTAGAAAGCCATCCTCCAATAAGTTGTTTTTGAGGAAGGCGTCCTCAAATAGTTTAACTCTTAGCTGGTTTCCTTAAATGCATTCAGCCATTCTACTATTTAAAGGGATGGCGCCGCTGTTAGTCACCAAAGGTACGTGATAGGGTGTCTTTTAAAATAGAAAAAACCCGTGTTAACTTTTGTTACAAAAGAATAGGAGTCATCATATCTTACATTATAAGAATGCTTCCCCACATTCATTTCATCTGCTTGAAAGGATTGACAGAGGTGAGAATGAGAAGATTAACAGTGTGTAACACTTGATGCTTATCATTGAATGACACTAATGTACAAAACCCCTCATTGAAATAGGGAATAACCTAATTAAAATGTCTACCCATCCTTAAGGGCATGCATAGTTCAATTACAATAATTTTTACTTTGCATTCAATACATTCTCTTTCTTGACCTCCAATATCACATTTATTCATATATCATAGATAATACCCTCTCTCTTTTATAGGGAAACAACATGTACTACAATCGCATACTCAAACAAAACCCATTAAGTGGTTGACCACATTATAAATAAATCATTCTGATATATACACCAAATATATTTTCAAAATATAACAATGAATCCATTTAATTCTGAACATTATAATCATGTCATTACTTGTTGATGCTATCAGAAACAAATCAATGGTTTCAAACACAATTGTTATTAGTGTTCCTAAGAACGTTACATTTGTTTGATATATATCAACGAAGCTATGTAATTTATTGTCATAAACACATCAACTAACATTAAATCAATAGAATATTTGACATTAAAACACATCATTTAAAAAAAAAAAAGTTATATTTGATGTTAGTTGAAAACAATATGATATATTTAAAATACATTTCATAAATATTTATTTGTTCAAAACAAGAATAACATTTATATGAGCAATTTTTTAAAGCATTTAAGGTTCAAAATAAATAAGTCCACATAGTATGGCACGCCAACACAAAATAAATAAATAGTCTATTAGCAAAAATGAGATGTGACATTCTCCTCCTATAAGAAAAGACATCATCCTGATGGCTATAATAAAATATAAAATTCATCCAAACAGATGAAAAGCCTTCAATACATCTTCAAAATCTTTTTGAGTAACATTCTTTTCAGATTATTGATTCCATTAGACTTTACACTAAGAGACCTCTCTATTTCCTAAAATAAGTTTATGAGTATTTGAAAGACAGAATGAAATTGCATTAGCTAGAGCACTACAATAGGTGCTTATATATACATCAACAAGTGAGATTAAATCTCCAAATCTGTAGGGGATTAAGTCTCACAATGTAACTGATTACACATAGAAAATAACACACTTAACTAACCTATGCTACATGCCAATCAAAGGTGTAACTACACGATGTGACATTAATTATATATAGGCTAGGAAAAATTAATTATTCTAGCATTCTCCCCCTTAATTGATTATAGCCTAAAGAGAAGAAGAGAGAGAATTTCTGAATGCCTCAAACTTATCATGTGCAAGTGACTTTGTGAAGACATCTACATACTGATCTTGAGTGGGGCAATACTAGAGCTGTATGTTGTGCTATTGAACATGTTCACATATGAAATAAATCTGAACGTCTAGATGCTTGGTTCTCTCATGAAACATTGGATTGCGAAAAAGATGTATAACACCTTGATTGTCACAATATAGAACTGTAAGATGAGTATGTGGAACTCCAAGTCCTAAAAGAATGCGACATATCCATATCATTTCATAGATAGCTCTTGTTTTAGCATGATATTCTACCACTGTGGAAGATCTAGAAACATAATTCTATTTCTTACTTTCCCATGAAATTGGACCAGATCCTCGAAAGAACACAAATTCAAAAGTAGATTTTCTATCATCAATAGAAGCTGCATGATCTGCATCCGTGTATCCTATCAAGAAAAACTTATCATTCTTATTGTACTCTAGGCCATACTCAACTATACCTCTAATGTATCTCAATACCTACTTTGCTGCTTTCCAATGTGTCACCTTTGGTTCGTACGTGAACCAAGAAAGATAGTTGACAACATAACTAATATTTGGTCTAGTATATGTCAAGTAAATGAGACTCTCAATCAACTACTAATAGAGAGTTGTATTTACTTTTGGTGATGGATCTGTACAAGATAACTAAAGTCTTGTCTCCATAGGTGTTACAATAGGCTTATAATCCATCATCCTAATTTTTTAAAGTAATGTCTTGGTATACTTCATCTGTGAAATAAAAATGTGATGTTCTTTCTGCCATACCTTCAAATCAAGATAATAGTGTAGCAGCGCAAGATCTGTCATGTTGAACTATCACTTGAGATCATTCTTAGTTACATAGATCATATCCACTATGTTATTAGTAATGACTAGATCGTTGACATAAACAATCACTATAACAACCTCCCCCCCCATGTTGTTTGAGATAGAGTTTAGGATCATATGGACTTCTGTTGAATCCATGTTGTATGAGATACTCATCAATCTTAATGTACCAGGCTTAGGGAGCCTATTTTATCCCATAAAGAGACTTGATAAGCCTAATCAGGTACCACAAATCCTTCAAGTCGAGTCATGTAGACTTCCTCTTGAAAATCTCCATTGAGAAAGGAAATTTTTATGTCCATTTGATGAAGTTTCTATCCAAACTATAAAACCATAGAAAAAACTATTTTGATAGTCTTTATCTTAGCTGTGGGAGTAAAAGTCTCCTCATAGTCAATGGCTTCTTTCTGAGCATACCCTTTTGCAACAAGTCTTACCTTGTACTTATCAATAATGCCAACTGATTTATACTTAGTCTTAAAGACACATTTGCATCTTATAGGCTTCTTCCCTAGTGGAAAAATAACAAGCTACCAAGTGTTATTCTTCATCAGTGATTGATATACTGCATCTATGACATTTTTCCAAGGTTTTGATTGTAGGGCTTTTGTTACTATTGAGGACGTATAAGTTTCTTAAAAAATACTCATAAGGTCCATATTAACCTCTTATCAAGCCATTCTTTGAGTCCTTGGTCTTGAATTAGATGAATCTAGTACTCCATTAAAGTTAACATCTCGTATAGTACTTGTATACCACTTGGGCATATGCTGAACTATAGGTGGTGGTGTTGGAGGTCCTATTTGATTATCTTCCTTTTCACCTTCACCATCACTGTCTGAAAAGATTACAGGACCTTTGCATGTATCATTTTCTTGTGTATAAGGTGGATTGATTCCACTCTTTTTATCAAAAACTACATCTCTGTTGATTAGTACCTTCTTTCTTTTTGGATCTTGGAGCCTATATGCCTTTGATTGTGCACTATATTCCAAAAAAATAAATTCTTTTATTTTCTTATTCAACTTCTTCCTTTTCTTCTTAGGAACATGCATGTAAGCCTTGTAACCAAAAACTCGAAGGTGAGTAACCTTTTTTTTATTCCCTATTCAAGCTTCATGCGGTGTGATTCCATCAAGAGCTTTGGTGGGTGACCTATTCAATAAGTACATTATAGTGTGACAAACTTCTGCCCAATATATATTAGGTAATTTTACATCCTCAACCATGTTGTGAAACATTTCCACAATAACTCTATTACATCATTCTACAAATCCATTTTACTAGGTGAATATGGAGCTATCAATTGCCAACTGATTCCATTTACACTGAGATAGGCTCAGAATTCTTTACTAGTGTATTCTACCTCATGATTTTAGTAAAGGGTTTTGATTTTACTACCAATTTCATTTTCAATTGTGGCCTTGAATTTTTTGAAGACTTGAAAAGCTTTATCCTTAGTCTTCAATAAATATTCTCACATTTTCCATGATTAATCATCAACAAAAAGTTGAAAGTATTTGTACCCTCTGAGACTGGGAGCAAAATATCCACATAGATCAGTGTGTACCAAGTCCAATTTACCAAGTGATTGATATTTAGTATTTCCAAAGGGATCTCTTATTTGTTTTCCTTCTAAGCAACTAGTACATACATCAGAAGATTTCTTGAGTTTGGGAAGACCATGAACCATATCCTATTTGCTCAATTCAACCAAATAACCATAACTCAAGTGTCCACATATTCTATACCATAAGTTTCCTAGTTATGTATCTTTAACCACAAGTGCTTGATGATCATTTTGAACAAAATCAAGCTAAAACATTTTACCAATGTTGGAAGCCTTGGTAATCACTTTAAAATTCTTAGATTTGTCTTTGACGTGGCAAAATTTTTGACCATTTTGGTGATCAAATTCAACCATGAGGTTGTGGTTAAGTAGCTGATTAACAGATAACATATTTTTTATAAGCCCTAGAATATAAAGAACATTTGAAATGTTAAAATTTCTATTTCCAAGTTGAAGTTTGATGTCACCACTACCTTGTATTGTATATGAGGTATCATCTCCAAGTGATACATTACCCATTGATTCTATTTTGGTTAATTTTAGAAACCATTCTTTTCTCCTTGTCATGTGTTTGGTTTCTCTTGAATCAACATACCAAATTGCACTTGGATGATTGGTAGACTCATGTGTTTGAGTAGCTAAATCATATTCTTGATTTGAATAATCATATTCTTCAACAACATTTCCATGTTGTTTAGGCTTAGAATTTTTTGATTCCACATATTTTGTTGTTATGGTTGCTTATTTTCTGTTTGTGGTGAATTGTTGAAAGAGGGATTATTGCTTGATGAACCCTTTTGAAATGTGTTGTACCAACAATGGTTTAAGTCATGCCTTTATCTTCCACAAATTTGACATACTCTAGAAGAACATGATTTGTTTCCTTGTTGATTTTGTTAATTATTCTGATTTGGAGATTATTTGGTACCCTTCATGGGTTTCTTCCCCTTTTGATTCAATTTGAGTGCATGCTCATCATCTACTTCCTTTTAATTATGCAAAACTTTCTCTTGTTGCAACAAATTTACCAACACTTCAAAGGTTAGTTTTTATCTTGTGACATTCAAAGTGGTCATAAAGATCTTGTATGTGGGGGACATTGCTCTAAGGATTATAGGGATAAAAGAATCATCTATCATCAGTTTGACCAAAGATTAAAGTGAAGCCCACAAATTTATAACTCTTCTAAGGAATGATTCTACTTTTCCACCTAATTTGAGTTTGAGAGTATGCAATTGGCTCTAAATATGCAAGATTTAATTTTGATTTTTTTTCTTCATATAATGTTTTAAGTTTATCCCAATCATCTTTTTTAGTTTTATCACTTTGGATATGAGGTTGTACCTCATCCAAAACTCCAAACATGATTATTAACTTAGCCTTTTTATTAGCTATCATATTTATGTTGTTGATCAATATCTATTGCATGTCAGATCCATGTGCCTTCTAAAACTAACCAAATATATTAAAAATCTAAATGTGTTTGCACGTTTATTTTCCAAGCAGTGTAGTTGTTAGCATGAAGTAATTACATGTCGAGAAGGACAAAATGAGGTTTCCAACCAAACATAGTGAAATGCAAATTTGCATATGAAAAGAAAGTACAAGTGTGTTTTAAGTGTAGAAAGAATGTGAAAAAATATAAGTTACAAATTCACATACACAATGAAATTTAATTTCACACAAACACATAAAAGACATCAGACTCTACCGAAAATGTGTCTTGGAATGCAATGGAAAATTGAGGAATCAGGATGTCAATTTCAAACAAAAATATGTCCAAAAAGTATACAATATGATATATAATAAAAATTAATATATATTTCATCTGTGAATATCATGAAAAACCATGCACTTCAAAAAAAAAGTATGCAAATCAGAGTTACCAGTCAAAAGTTATGGCCTCTTAAAGGTCCAAAATACATGAACTAGTCAGCTAAACTAAAAGTAAACTAAAAATTATGGAAATATGGGTGATCAAAATGTAAAAAATAGCCTTAACACTGCATATATATATATATATATATATATATATATATATATATATATATATATATATATATATATATATATATATATATATATATATATATATATATATATATATATATATATATATATATATAATAGCCAAGGTTAAAAAAAATCACCTTCCCAGGCTTCATGGATCAAAAGTTATGAGCCTTGGAAGAAAAGATTGTCAAAAATGGCTCATAGTCGTGAAGAACAAGCCCTTAGGGGCTAAAAATGCCCAACATGTGGTAATATGGCATGAACATAGGCTGAACACTATTGGTGGTATGATGGTGGTTCTATTCATGGAAGTGGTAGATCTAGGTGGTGCTCTACCCAAAACATTGACCCTGCACCAAATGAAGACTTTCAAATTGTCCTCTACCTTCAAACTTTCATCACAGGTGCCTCAGTACTCTATTTTCAGAAAATGAGTAATTTTAGAAAATCTATAGATGAGAGGAATTTTTTGATATAATATTTGATCCATGATTCTATAAAAAGAGTCATAAAAACCACCATTTTTATGTTGTTCCTCGTTTGTCCTACAAAATAGAAACTTAAAAAAAATCATAAAAAATCACTAGAAGATCCAATTTTTTTTGTTTTTTTCTAATTAATATTTTTATGAGTATAATTCATAAAAAAATATAGGATCTGTTCCATAAATTAGATATTTTTCCAAAAAATTAAAAAACCAAAAAATGACCCTAAAAAAGATTAGATCTAATACGCCAAGCTGGGATTTAAGATTGGTAGATCTGCATGACAACTTTTTCCTTCCATAATTTTTTAGAGTTCCAGAATGAGATGCAAAAAATTAGAGTAATGTGCTGCTATTAAGGCTAGCATAACTTTATCTCTTGATCTCCACCTTATCTCCACCACTTTGAAACCTCCTTAGGATTACCTTCTCTAATACCAAATGAAAGATGAAATGGAATTACATTAGCTAGAGCACTACAACAAGTGCTTATTTGTTAGGTTGTGGAGCTAAAAGCTTCACCAAGATGCAAATAGGAGAAGTTACGGAGGATGCAGAGTTGCGGGGAGTTGCAGAATCAGTTGCAGGAAAACCGGCATCGGTCTAATCAATCGACGTCTGTCATATAGCAAAGAAGAAGCAACCGGCGTCGGTTACCAGTCGGCCGACATCGGTCATGGAGGAGCCGACGTCGGCAGCCTGTGCATGAACAGGCAGTTTGCATGTTGATCTCGGAGAGTCTATTTTTGGACTGTGTGTTTGCATGTCAAAGGCTAGTCTTAGTCTTGAGTTGCGTGTCTAATTATTGTAATTAGGTTAGTCTAATTATTGTAAGCATGAGATCTATATATGGACTCATGGGCTGTATTGTAAAACGTGTAGCTAGAAAGCCATTGGGCTTGTAGAGAGAGCTAGAGTAGTTCCTCCTAGTTACCAATAGGGGTATTGAGAGTGTATGATCAAAGAGAGTTGCAGGTTGTGCAAGTTCTTGGAGAAGATCCACCGGGGTACTGGTTGAAGAATCATAAGGACTTGGTGAGGCAAGGACAAGGGTTCTTCAGGGGTGTAGAAAGACATCTACATGGTGAGTATGGTCTAGTTATTTGTAGGTAGCAGCAGAGAGTAGGAGATCTACTTGAAGTACAGTTGTGTACTTGGTGTACTGGCAACATGTTACTGACTGGTTGAAGAGGTGAACATCAATTCTGTATTGGAGTTGATTGTTGTGACCAAGAGAGAGAGGGAAGAAGGTCTTGAGGTGTGGCGAACCTTTGAGGTGGAAGAAGAAGTGGCATCTTCTTTATTGTATATTCTTCTGAGTGATTATTAATACAATTGTGTATTGTCTCTCAATTCCTGTGTTGTTTCATATTTCTAGTTACTTTATATTTCTGGTTAAATTCCGTGATTAGTTGCTTATACAGAGTAATCATATTTGTGCTCTTATTGAGGGAGCAAGATCCTGACTAAGTGGTAACATAGCATGTTTATTGTTCTTGGATTACTTGACAATTGGTATCAGAGCCTGGTTGTTGGTATCAGAGCTTTTGGTTGGGCTGACTAACAGGTGGTTTTAGATCTGGTAGTGTTTTTGATTACAGGTCACTCACAGGGGTTTCAGATTGAGTGGGAGTATAGCAATGGCAGAAGAAAGTAAGCTACGAATGGAGAAAATGAATAGCACGAATGGTCTGATTGATGGAAAGAAAGAGCAGGTAAAAAGAGATTGTTGGTTGGTAGCAGATCAGCGCGTAGGAGCAGATGTTGCAGGTGATGTTGCATAGGATGTTCTGGATAAAGTGGAATCTTTGTTTACAGATTCTTTTGCCTCTTTCCATGCAGCCTGAAATAGAGCATATTTTCATAGGTATGTCTTTGGAGACTTTGGAGAGATTTATTTAGGGGTTGGAGAGCCTTGTCAGATGATTGACGAAGGGGAAGTGAAGCTGAAATTGTAGACAGATGACACACAGTGGTTGAAGGAAGTCATGCAGGTACCAGTCTTGGAGATGAGTCTAATTTCTTCAAGAAATTTGGGTGATGAGAGATGCACTGTAACTCTCACAGCGGATACACTTGAATTAGATGGTGGTAAGAAAGTAGGTATCCTTTATCTATCTACTTATATTGCTGATTCACCTTTTGTTGCAGAGATGTGGCTTCATAGGCTTAGTCACATATTTAGAAGGAGAATGCAGGTTTTGAAGCAAAAGTCAGATGTCTTTGACAAGCTAAAGAACTGGAAAGCCTTGGTGTTTATGGAGGAGATGATGGACAGAGATCAGGTGAGGAAACTGAATTATTCTGAGCAGAGCAGGGTTGATTTGATTAAGATTTTGATCCATGGAGAGCTCGCGGGTAAAAAGTTATCACTCACAGACAAACACAAGTACTGGCATCAGTCATACAGTAATCGATGTCGGCAGTAGGAAGACCGACGTCGGTCATGAAAGAACTGACGTCAGCAGAAAGGACACCAGCATCGGCCAGGGAAATGACGTCGACAGTTAGGGTCAATACAGGGAGCCGACATCGGTCGAGAACAGACTGGGAGATGGCCGAGATCGGTCACTGGTACGAATGGTGGGCGGACAACAAGCTACCAACAAGTCTCAAACGCTCATATCGAGGTCAAAAAGGGTAAGTGAACCTCATATTCATTGTTCACCTTCTTTATATTGCTTACTGATGGTCAAGAACTAGGAAGATGGAAGAAGCAATGCAGGTAGAATCCAGATACAGTGGGAGCTTGGCATGGATGAGGAGTGTGAGTCCTTGGAGAAGAACCAAACATGTATTTGTTGGTAGAGTTGTTAGCTGGAAGCAAGCACTGAGAGACGGAATGGATTCCCAAGTTAAAGAAGAGCGTGGATGGATACGTGAGACGGAAGGCCAAGGTATATGGTCTTGAGGAAGCTGCAGGACAGTGGTACAGGTTTTGACAGGTGGATGACTAAGCATGGCTTTAGTCAATGTCATTGTAACTATTGTGTTTTATCTTACCAGGTGGATGATGGTCACAACATTATCTTGTTACTGTATGTGGGTGATTTGCTAGCAGGTTTGTACATACAGGGATTTACTGAGCTAAGGGTAAGGTTAGTTCAGAGGTATGTCAGGAAGAATTTGGAGCAGCAAAATTCTTTGGCATAAGAGACATGGAGATTTTATCTCCAGTGGGAGCTGATGTGAAGACGGTGTTGGCAGGGTTCATGATGCAGGATGCAAAATCGAAAAGCACACCAAAGGCTGGACAGTTCAAGCTTAGCTTGAAACAGGGTTCAAAATCACATAAGGTCTAGTGTAGACCTGAGTTTTCCCAAGCAGTGGGGGTTGTCAGAAAGTATGGAGCCAATTCGGGGAAGGAGTACTGGAGGACAGTTCAGTGGGACTAGCAGCAGGGATTCTTGTTATGCAGGGTCAAGTTCTTCACTACATGGATGTGTAGGTTCGGATATGGCAGGTTACTTAGATGACAGGGATAGCATCACAGGTTGTGTGGTGGTTGGTCTTCAGGATTGAGCTTGAAGAGGAATACAAGCCAAAGAATAATTTAGATGGTGTACAGGTACAGGTGCAGCTGTTTATCTCCAAGTGGGAGATTGTTAGGTTGTTGAGCTAAAATCTTCCCCAGGATGCAAACAGGAGAAGTTACAGAGGATGCAGAGTTGCGGGGAGTTGCAGAATCAGTTGCAGGAAAACTGGCGTCAGTCTGATCAACCGATGTCGGTCATATAACAAAGAAGAAGCAACCGACGTCGGTTACCAATCGGCCGACATCGGTCATGGAGGAGTCGATGTCGGCAGCCTGTGCGTGAACAGGCAGTTTGCATGTTGATCCCAGAGAGTCTATTTTTGGACTATGTGTTTGCATGTCAAAGGCTAGTCTTAGTCTTGAGTTGCGTGTCTAATTATTGTAATTAGGTTAGTCTAATTATTGTAAGCATGAGATCTATATATGGACTCATGGGCTATATTGTAAAACGTGTAGCTAGAAAGCCATTGGGCTTGTAGAGAGAGCTAGAGTAGTTCCTCCTAGTTACCAATAGGGGTACTGAGAGTGTATGATTAGAGAGAGTTGCAGGTTGTACAAGTTCTTGGAGAAGATCCACCGGGGTACTGGTTGAAGAATCATAAGGACTTGGTGAGGCAAGGACAAGGGTTCTTCAGGGGTGTAGAAAGACATCTACATGGTGAGTATGGTCTAGTTATTTGCAGGTAGCAGTAGAGAGCAGGAGATCTACTTGAAGTACAGTTGTGTACTTGGTGTACTGGTAGCGTGTTACTGACTGGTTGAAGAGGTGAACATCAATTCTGTATTGGAGTTGATTGTTGTGACCAAGAGAGAGAGGGAAGAAGGTCTTGAGGTGTGGCGAACCTTTGAGGTGGAAGAAGAAGTGGCATCTTCTTTATTGTATATTCTTCTGAGTGATTATTAATATAATTGTGTATTGTCTCTCAATTCTTGTGTTGTTTCATATTTCTAGTTACTTTATATTTCTGGTTAAATTCCGTGATTAGTTGCTTATACAGAGTAATCATATTTGTGCTCTTATTGAGGGAGCAAGATCCTAACTAAGTGGTAACGGAGCATGGTTATTGTTCTTGGATTACCTGACATTATTTATACATCAATAAGTGAGATTAAATCTCCTAATCTATATGGGATTAAGTCTTATAATTTAACTAACCACACAAGAAATAAAACCTTTAACTAACCTATATTGCATGTCAATCAAAGGTGTAACTAGATCATGTGACATTTATTACATATAGGCTAATAAAAAATAATTATTCTAACATTAACCCCCTTAATTGATCATAGCTTGAAGAGAAAAAGAGATAATTTTTTAATGTCTCAAACTTATCATGTCCAAGTCACTTCATGAAGACATCTACACACTGACCCTAAGTAGGGCAATATTAGAGTTGTATGTTGTGTTGTTGAACATATTTGCATATGAAATGACTATGAACCTCTATGTGCTTGGTTATATCATAAAACAATAGATTTTGAAAAAAAATTAAAACACCTTGATTGTCATAATATAGAATTTTAGGCTGAGTCTGTAGAACTCTAAGTCTTGAAAGAATCTGATGTATTTATATCACTTCATAGATAGCTCCTATTGCAGCATGATATTTTGCCTCTATGGAAGATTTAGAAACATAATTTTTCTTCTTACTTCCTCATGAAAATGGACCAGATCCTAGAAAGAACACAAATCCAGAAGTGGGTTTTTGGTCATCAATCGAAACTTCATGATCTACATCTGTGTATCCTATCAAGAACTTATCATTCTTCATGTATTCTAGGCCATACTCAATTGTACCTTTGATGTAATTATGCATCAATAAATATGATGTAGTTAACTAACCTATGCTACATGTCAATCAATTTGATGTACTTAACTATAATTACACTCAACTGTAACTACACGTCAATCAATCTGAAGTACTTAACTGACCTATGTTACATGTCAATCAAAAGTGTAACTATGCCATGTGACATTTATTAAATATAGGATAGGATAAATTAATTATTCTAAAAACATTAATGATTTTTGGGGCTCTATCAATATAAATTTTAGATTTCAAACTTGAAAATATTTCCAATCAATGGCGTGACATATCTAGATGGTAACATTTAAGCAAAAAACATAAAAAAAATTATGCAACTTTAATAGAATATGAGGCAATGCAAGTCTGTAGGCAATTGGATTAACTACTTCAAGGTCATTAGATAGTCCTACATATCTCAGAGCTAGTTTGGATAACTTTCTAAAATGAATAGATCTTTAATTTGGATTTACTATGAGAAATTTTTTATCTCCAACTACAAAAACTGTAGGAGTTCTATTCTTATTTTCATAATTATTTTGTCAGCTAACAACTATTGTCAATATATTTATGATTTTCTTGATTTTTTCATCCATATTTTGAAGCAATTCAGGTCAAATTATAATTCTCTCATCTAGACTATCCCAACTGAGAGGGGTAAGATACTTTATTTCATTCAAGGTTTCAAATGGTGCCATGTTATGTGAGGAATGATACAAATTATTAGAGGCAAACTCAACCAAAGTAAAATTTTATTCCCACTTGTATTGCTAATATATATAGTACATATGAAGTACATCTTCCAAATCTTGATCTACTCTCTTAGTTTGACCATCCATCTTTGGATGATGGGTTATACTAAAATTCAAATTTGCTCCCAAAGTTGCATGCAAATTCTACCAGAATCGAGATGTCATCCTAGTATCACAGTCTAAAATGATCTTTCATGGTATTCCATATAATCTAAACACTTATGAACAAACAAATTTTCCAAAAATTAGTGAATCATCTATAAAATTCCTAGGATTAAAATGTGAAATCTTGGTAAGTTTGTCCACCACAACCAAGATCATGTCATGTTTGTTTTTGGACATAAGGAGCCCTTGAAAAAAATCCATACCAATAACTTTCCACTTCCATGCCAGAACTTCATGAGGATATTTAAAGACGCTGCTAGATGTGCATGCTCGGGTTTGACCCATTGACACAGTAAACATCATGTCACAAAATTTGTAACATCTCTTTTGAGTCTTGGCCAAAAATAAAGTCATTTGAGATCTATCATCATTTTAATCACACCGAGTGATCTGAGTAAATATATATATGAGCCTCCTCCAAACTTATGATACACAAATCACTAAGGTTAGGCACTTATATTCTACCTTTAAATAAAAAAAAATCCAACTCCTTCAATCTGATAGCCCTCATACCTAAAATCAACTTCAAGGGTTTCCTTGAACTTCAAATAAAACTCATATGATGGTAACTAACTAAAAATATGTTTTTAAAAATTTCTCCTTACAGTTGTTATAACATTTATATATATTCTTTGACTAAGGGATTCTACCATTATGTCTTCCTTGTGCTTAATATGCTCAATGTTGAAGTCATAATCACTTAAAATTTATAACCAATGCCTCTAGCTTACTTTAAGGTTGGGTTGATTGAAAATAAATTTGAGTCCTAAATTATTTGCCTTGAGATCAAAATACTTTACTATGATGAAATGTATCCACATTTATCATGCATGAACAATCGCTGCAAGCTCCAAATTATGTGGTGAGTAATTTAACTCATATTTTTTAAGTTTACAAGACTCATAGGCCTCCACTTTCCCTTCCTACATCAAAACACTACCCAATCCTTCACTAGATGCATCTGTAGTGATTGAAAAGTTCCCATTAGGATCATGAATCTTTAAAATACTAGTGGTTAACTTTTCCTTAAGAAGCTGAAAAGGTTATTCACACTTATTGGTCCAAATGAACTTCTTGTCCTTTTTTTGTAAGGCTATGATTAGATTTCCTATCTTGAAAAATCTTTAAACATACTTTCTATTGTATCCTACCACACCCATAAAAATACAAACTTCATGCACATTCCATAGAGAGGGCCGATCCATAATAGCTTTTAAATTGGCTAGATCTATTGAAACCCCTTATGTTGAGATTATATGGTCCATATAGTGCACTTTCCCTTGAAATAAGGAATAATTAAACAATTTTCCATACAATTTTTGTTGTCTTAAATACTGTAAAACTAGGTTCAGATGTTGTATGTGTTCTTCCTTAGTTTTCAATTAGAATAAAATATCATCTAAAAATAATAATACAAAACCATCCAAATAATCTCAAAATACACTATTAATTAGGATCATAAATGTTGTAGGAGAATTTGTAAGTCTAAAGAAGTATGGTGAACTCATAATGTCCATAATGATTTCTAAATATTGTTTTTTATATGTCTTCCTCTTTGATTCTTAGTTGATTATAATCTAATCTTAAATCTATCTTAAAGAAGATAACAACCCCTTGTAATTGATCAAAAATATAATCTATGTGTGGTTAGGGTTACCTATTCTTAATAGTGGTTTTTTTCAACATCCTATAGTCTATACACAATTTGAGAGTACAATTTTTCTTTAAAAAAAAATATATTGGGGCACCCCTTGGGGTTATGCTTGGATGAATCAAACCCTTAAAAGCATTTCATCTAACTGAGATTTCAACTCAACCAATTATGTTGTTTTTATGCTACAAGGAGCTTTTGGCTTTGGTTATGAACTAGGTAAGATATAAATGGAGAAATTAAATTCTCTTTTTGGTGGAAGCCATAGCACTTCTTAAGGAAAACATCTTTGAAATCACAAATAAAAGGATAGTCATCTATGGTGGAATCCCTTTTAGCTTCAACTTCATCTATGTGCATTGAGTAAATGAAACATCCCTTCCTTTGATCTCTTTTTAGTTGCATAGCTGAAATTTTTCTCACACTAATCTCACATTTGACTCCTTGAATTATCGCACTATGATCATTATCATTAAGACATGTGATTGTCTTAACATAACATTAAACTTGAGCTTGATGTTGTCATAATTAGTTGACTCCTAATATCATTTCATATGAACCTAGTGGGGGAAAATATAAATTAACTATTGTTTTCAATCTAGGAAGATCTAATTCAACTTCAAATAAACATTTCTCTTCCCTCTGCTTTGGTTGTAATAATTAATTTCCCAACTATTTTCCATTAAACTAACTTTTCTAGATAATTTCACCAAATTTTCAGGTGCTACAAAAAATTTAGTTGTTATGGATAATATCTATAACATAGTAACGAGAGAACCCAAAAGTTTTCTTGAAGCTTTCACTATGGTTACTTGGAATTCAGGGTGACAATTGTTTACTGCTGCATGAATCATTTATTGAAAATCTAGTTGGTGACTTGGCAATGGAGGTGTTTTAAATTTTCTTCCACTTGTCTTATTAGTGTATTCATTGGCATGATTATTTCCACCATAGATGAAACATCCTCCTACAAGGCCTATCCCTTCCTTAGCTTGTACTCCCCTAGTAGATTTATCATTTTTTCATTGTCATTATTATTCCATATTCTATTTCCTTTGTTAGACTTGAAGAAATTTCCACTTCTGAAATTCTTGTTAAGACTTGAATTTCTATTACTTATATTATTTTTACCCAAATAAATATTCTTTTAGAATGGATTTTTATTCTAGTATTGATGATTATTCTATTTAGCCTTAAATTGCTTCCTAACTACTGCAAGGGTCTTGAGTTTTTGTTCTTTTTTACAACTATTTCAAAATTTTGTTCCATAGTTGAAAGTCCATGAAGGCCAACATCGACACCAATCCAAAGATTCAATCATGATATGAACTTATTGACTCCGAAGCTTTCATCCTTTTGGTATTGGGGGACATACCTTAAGAGTGGGTGCCATTTTCCTAAAATTTTGTAATAGACACATCCTCTTGCTTCATGTTTTGAAATTGGGTCATTTTTCCATCAATGTAATGTTGAGGAAACTATCTCTTCCTGAATTATGATATAAAGACATCCCATGTGATGAATTTAAAAGTAAGCTCTTGTTTAGCCTTCATATTGGTCCACCAAAATAAAGCTTTTCCTGAGAGCTAATATGCTCCTTAAACTACATTGGTTTATTTAGATAAATCTTTGAGCTCAAAATATTTTTCATTCTCGGTTAACCAAGTTTTTAATCCATCACCAAGTATGGTTCCATTATACTTTGGTGGAACTATCCTTTTTAAATCCCTATTGATTTATATTTCAAAACATGCTCTTTTTCGGGACCTGGTTAGTCTTGAAGGTTCTTACATTTTTAATATTAGTATCAGTGTTCTTGACCTTCCCAATTATTGAGGTTTTGGTTTTTATCTGGGTTTTTATTTCTCATCTTGTTTGAATTATTTTCCATACCATATTCTAGAGTCAATTCTTGAATTCATTCCTCTAAAGTACCTACCCTATCCTGGGTGTTGATTACCATGGTCAATATTTGATCAATCTTGTTCATAAGTTCCTCATCTTTTTGACTAGCCTCCCTATTAGATCTAGTGTGAAAGATGTTTTGCTATGTAGTTTAGAAATGTGAATGTACCCATCAATCCCAAGTGTTAAACCTAAGCTATGATATAGAAATATAATAACCCATTTAGGGAATATCTGAAAATGAAAATTTTTAATGTTTAATTTGTACTCCCAAAATATTCTTAACTATTATGGATTTCATTAATGATAACTACTACAACTAACAAGAGATAAATGCATAAGTACAAAATGATTATACTGACATCAAATTTGATTAAGTTTAATAACCTATATAATTAAATAATTATTATCTCAAGCACACATTCACATATCATTTATTCTTTATTTGATCATATCAATTATCCAACTTTACAATAAATAAATTAAACATTTGTAAACCGATATTTCCTTTTAATCATAATTTAAAAGTACAAAAATAAGATAACTCCTTAGTTTTAGTTACATCATTTGTAGTCCTCATAATTACATCATTTGTAGGAATACGTCATCTGAATACATCTTTTCATATATATATATATATATATATATATATATATATATATAAACAATGCAATTATACACGATCAAATTTTTTTTTCCTTAATATGATAATTGAGAAAGTAGATCATTACTAAAGCTGGAAGCAACTATATAAGATGTAGATATGGAAAGTATAAGAGAGGGATTTACCTTCAACCACAATATTTTGGATCCCTCACACACCTTTCATCTACTGAGAGTGGCCTTACCATTCACGACAATAATAGATACAAATTTGATGAAAAGAAAGAGGTCAATGTGTATATAGATCAATAATGCAACTACCCCATGCAACATGATGCAAGTATGATAATGATCTAGAATAGGAACTTATACATTCCTAATATATACAACATAATGAATTAACCTTCCTCTTAGGTATACATTTCTTATTGCCATAAGATTGGATTTAACAAGTCCCCTTTATTACATCTGAACTAAACAATCTAATGAATCATAGTGAGACTAACTAGGATTTATTCAATCACTTAGTATTCATGTCTTGAAGTTCGCAACTCGATCCCTAAGTTTCTTCAACCTATCCATCCTAACAGTATCTTTGTATAAAATGATCTCAAATAAAAAAATAGCTAGATCTTTGAAAAGCATGCACAAGATAACGTTTCGTATGAGTGTTCCATACCATCCATGCAACGTGATATTTCACTCACACTTCGATGAAGGATTATACATATAATATATTGATGTGTAGTAATTATTATACTATAATTTAAGCTTTTAGTTGATATATTATGGAAATGTCACATTTAATAACTTTGATTTGACACACTGCTTAACATGATATCTACGTAGGTATTTTAAAAAAAGGCTTGATAGAGAGTTTTGTAAAAAAATATTTTGAGTTTAAGCTTCAAGATTCTAACCTATCAACTATTATGAAGAGTTAAATGTGTAGAGGCATTTTCATTTTAATTTTGTTTATTTAAATCATAGAACATACTTGGAAGAGGGAGAAGGTTTGAATCAAATACCTTCAACAAGAATGCCTATGTATTTTATAAGAAATAACTATTTATTAAATGAATGCACATTTTGTTAAGTTATTGGTTGAATGAGCATGGACCACTCTCAAATTCTTTATTAAGTATTTTAGTTTGAGAAAATTATAATTAGTTTCTCTCTATACCTTAATTTAATATTTTGGTATGATGTGTTGAATTTGTACAATATATTAATTAAGAAATTTAATAATAATATGGTTTATAAAATACCTGCCTAACAATTTATTTACACAAACTAAAAAGTAAAACTCGTAGTAATGATATTATTGCCATTCACAATTCTACTTCACAAAATAAAAGGAAAAATATATATCTAGATAAAAAAGTAAGCTCACTACCCAATACCCATCTTCAAAGTTACCTAATTAAACTAATTTAACTTGAAAATTAACATTAAAATAATTAAATATTTAAAATTAATTATTTAAGAGAAACTAATACATTTAAATGCTATTTATCCTTAAATTGTTTTATACATTAAAATATAGTTAAGATACATAAGATTAATATTAAAATTTCAAACAAAACCATTTCTCCATTTAAGATTCATTTATCAATATTAAACTTATACACAAAAGTATAAATATATCTGAAGAAAAAAACAATATAATTTTTAGTTTATTACATTATCATCTGGTTATTAATATGAAAAAAGATTTTTCTCCTTACCTTATATGTTTAATTGATTATTACATTATCTACTGAATGAATGGCGTACCAGCACTTGAATCGACCCTGTTGCTTGCTTCTATACACCTTGTGGAGGGCTTCTTTTGTTCCCAGACAATCTAAAAATCTCACCTTCCAGTCATTTTCCTGTGCCAATCTGGAAAAGCGTCATTCTTCTAATCCCAACTTCTTGTTCTTGCTTTTTATTATTATTCTCTTGTTCTAGCTTTCAGTTATATGAATTCTTTTAATTTTCTATGCCTTTTATAATTTAAACTAGTTTATTGACTTTGGGGGCACGCTACCATATCATCTATTTTTTTAAAAAATAGTCTATAATATTTTATTAAATCAATATAAGTCTATTTCATTAAAATAAATTAAAAGAAAATAGTCTATAATATTTTATTAAAGTAATCTAAGTCTATTTCATTAAAAATAAATTAAAAGAGGGAAGGGCAAAAAGAATAATTAAATTTGATAGTGGAATATTTAGAGAAATCCATATAATAGAGTGACAACGATGGCAAATATTGACTTCACAAAATTAGGTTCATTTACAATCAAAGTGGTAAAAGAAATCTGTCAAATCGAAAAAAACCATGACTCATCTATCCCTGAAATCTGATTACTAACTTTTATAATAAATGCGGAGTTCAAGGTTTGCCAATTGTTTATAATATTAAAAAATGATGTGTATCTATACAAATAAGCTTTCAAAATATGAGTAAACGAAATATTTTAATATTTTTTATAATTTCAGTGTGTTATTCATAATAATGATATTTAAATTGATAGCACTTTTTACATATTTAAAAAAAAATTGGTTGTTTTCACATGAATTTTCGATGGTTTAGACATATATATTGAAACAAGAAAAAATAAATTAGCAATATTTGGTTTTGTGTGAGTTAGAAATATTAAGATTTCAAAAAAAAATCTATAAGTTTTCTCATTAACTATTTCAACACCATCTTCTCTACATAACATAAATTCATAAGCAGTTGGAATGGGGACCGATTAAAAATCAACCATATTGAATTTATTCAACATATCATTTGCATACTTTTTTTGACAAATGAATATTTTATCCTTACTTTCATAAACCTCCATCCTTATGAAGTATTGCATGAGACCTAAAAATTTCAATTCAAATTAATTCATCATAGAAAATTTGATTTCATCCTTCATCTTGGAACTGGTGCCCATATACACCAAATCATCAACATACAAATCTACAATAAGGATATCATTATTTTATTACCTATAGTAAAAAGTAGGCACAATCTTGCTTCTTTTACATACATTCTGCAGAAAATATCCACCAATTTTGGCATACCATGCTCGTGGTGCTTGCTTTAGGCCATACAAAGTCTTATTCAACTTGTACATTTGGTCTCCTTTACCTTGTTCTACAAAACCTTGTGGTTGTTGTACATATATTTCCACTTCTAAGTACCCATTCAAAAAGGAACTTTTCACATCCATGTGATGTATGCTCCATTTATTTTAAGTTGCTAGTGAAATCACTATTCTAATGGTCTCTTGTCTTGCCATTGGTGCAAATGTCTCTTTATAATCTATGCCATATCTTTGAATGAATCCTTTTGCAATTAGAATTGCCTCGTTTCTTTCAACACAACCATCACTATTGTACTTAGTCTTGTGAAGCCATTTAGTACCAATACACTTCTTTTCATGTGGAAGTTATGGAAGTTCCCAAGTATCATTCCTATGAATGGAATCCATTTATTTTTGCATTGCTTGCATCCAAATATCATTAATACATGCATATTCAAAACATGATGGTTCAAAACTAGCTTGTGTAAATAAATCATAATCTACCATCTCACATCTTGGAAATTTTTTATGTGATTGACTTGTTGTACTCTGATGAATTTCACTCAAGCTTATTACCTTCCTTGAAGCACTAGGACTTGAAGTTGGGCTTGCACCTAGAATGTAATCACTAGATGAGGGGATACTTGGTGTACTTGTAGCATTTGGATCTGAAGTACTAGTGGGTTTCTCATCAACAATATGATCATAATTACCCTCATTTCTAATAGATTTATACTTATCATTATGGACTTTATCTTTGTCATGACCATACACTCCCCATTCATTAAAAATAACTTATCTTGACACAACAATGTTGTTAGTGAGAGGATTATAAAGCCTATAAGATTTTTTTTGTTCAGTGTACCCAACGAAAATACAAGACTCACTCTTTGGATCTAACTTCTTTATTTTCTGATCACCTACATGAACATAAGGTAAACAACCAAAAAAATTGAAATATTTGACATTAGGCTTATTTTCATACCATGATTCATATGGAGTCATCTTATTAGGTGCACTAGTGTGACTCTGATTGAGAATATATACTATTTTATCAACTACATCACCCCAAAAAGTGTTGCTCAATCCCTTTGTTTGTAATATGCTCCTTGCCATTTCAACCACTGTACAATTTTTCCTTTCAGATACATGATTTTTTTGAAAAGTGTAGATAGTTGTGAGTTGTCTTTTGATGCCATTCAAATAAAAATAATCCATAAAATATTTAAACATCCATAGTTAGTTCTTAAGCACTTTATTTCTGTAACCAATTTCATTCTCTGCAAGGGACTTAAACCTCTTAAATGTATCAAATGTTTCACTTTCTGCTTCAAAAAATAAACCTAACACTTTTGTGAATAATCATCAATAAATGTAGTGAAATATGATGACTCACCCAAAAATTTTATTTGCATAGGACTGCAAATATCATAGCAAACCAATTGAAGTGGATGATAATCCCTCCATGCACTACCTTTTATAAACTTTTCTCTTGCAATTTTTCCTTTAACACAACCTTCACAAACCTCCTTGTGTTCTTCAACCTTTGGAAAACCATAGACTAATTATTATGATGATAGTAACTTAAAAATTTAAGTGTCCATACTTGATATATGAAGTGGATCTTATATCTCCCACCAAATCTATAGGTGGGGGGCACCCAGATCTCTTCTCTATGGATGGGGCCATAACTCTATCTGCAGATCGGGGATGCCCCTTCCCCCACAACCAACTCTTATCTTCATATGCCATATTAGTGATGTTGCTACTATGTTATCCAAACTTTGATGGGAACATCCTATTATTAGACATGCATACAATTGTATAAGAACATTATTTACTTAATTATTATCATATATTATACATTTATTATCATCAAACACCACCTTATAGTGATTTTCACATAACTATCCAACACTCAACAAATTATATTTTAACTTTGGGGTGTAATGAATATCATTAATACATTTCTTACCTTCTCTAGTATTCACCTTCATATTTCCTTTTAAAATAACCTCCAAATATTTGTCATCAACAAGTTTAATCTTGGTTTTTCCATCCATTGTAAAAAACAAATCATTATTCCCTGACATGTGACTAGATCAACGTGAATCTAGGTACCAAACCTCTTTAGGACTATTTTTAGCTATGTCATATGAAATGAATAAATTGCATGGAGAAGCATCCTCATCCTGATTAACATAATTAACATTTCTACCTTGATTTCCTATTTTTAATTTACATTCCCATTCATAATGACCATACCTATGGTTGTAATAGCCTTGAATATTTATCTTACCATGTCTGCCTCTACCTATTCATATTTTAGCTGAGCCACCTCTTCTTTATCTATTTCCTAGATAGAATAATTATTGATTCTTGTATTTTCTTTGTTCTTGGTTAATTTTTTTGTTTTCTTTTCTTTGTAATTGGTTTTTTTTATTTCTATCACTGGTACCTTAACTCAATGTAATATTTAATTTTGAGGCAAAAGAATTCTCATCAATTTCTTCAAATATATCTCTTAGACTTTCTTCATGGAACACACGAGATCCAACTAGGGGATCAAACTCAAGAGTATTCAAATCTTTAATTTCTTCAATGATGACAAAAATATGGTTCCACTTTGGTGTTAGAGACCTTAACATACTTCTCACCACAACCTCTTTGTTCAACATTATCCAAGAATAGCCATGTGATTTATCACATCCTTTACTCTTACACATAAATAACTCACACTTTCATCTTCTTGCATCCTCAAATTCTTAATTTTTCTCTTCAAAGTTTGTAACTTAACCACTTTAAATTGTTTACTACCTTGGTAAGCTTCATCTAGAGTCTTCTAGTTATCATTGGTGGTCCTTGCACCTACAATTATTAGAAATAGGCTCTTGTTTATAGTTGTTTGGATATGAAACAAAACTTGTGAGTTATTCTTCTTAGCTTCCTTCCTGGCTTGTTTGTCTCTAGCTGGAATAGTGGTCCAATCAGCTGGCTAGTTTCTACAACCTTTCATAAGTCTTTTCCTTTCAAAAGAGTCACCATATTGATGCTCCAATAATCATAGTTATTTCCATTGAATTATGGAATATGAAGAGAGTTAGAGTTTGACATGATCAATTGTTAGAGATATCTGAATAAAAAAACTAAAACCCAAACCTTGCTTGATGCCAATTGAAGATTTTATAATAAATTAAATACAACTATTTAGCAAAGACAAAATTTAAATAACAAATAACTAACAACTAGTATGCCATACAGAATGCAGAAAATTCATACCAACACATTTGTTCTATTGAATGTTTTGCTTCTTCAAATTCTTCTTCTCATTATCCTTATAAAAATTTATGTAATACATGCATATATAAAATTGTTTGTCAACATGTTTTTTATAAATAAATAGATTATTCTAAATCTAATAAAAAGATAAAAATAAAAATTAATTGTATGAAAAAAAGTAATCTTATTTATAGCCATTTCATAGATTTATTCTTCTAAAATTAGCCTAAAGATACACTAAGCAATTACATGGATTTATCTAGTCTAAAATTAGCACTGAACAACACTTATCTAACATGAAGGATATCATACTTTTGTTGAATCTAAAACATTTATATTTGTTTCTTTTTAGGTCACAAGCATATTTCAGATTTATTGTTTTTTATTTACTTATATTGGTGTTTAGGATTTAAAGAGATAATAAAACAAGATTGTAAATTCATTGTTATAAAATCATTTGCATAATCTTGGAAATATAAGACAATTTTAATTTGGGTGCCCTTACTTGACGATTTCCATTTTTTCTTGTAATTTATCTATTTTTTTCTTCTTCATTTTAAATAACCTTTTAGCTATGCCATGGTTTTATCCTTCCTTATCCTTTTGGAGAGAACCGTGTTATCCTTATAGGGTAATATGGCTTCCTAATCATCATCATCTTCTTCTCTTTTTCCCTTCTACCTACTATATTTCTACATTTCCTTCCTGCCAAGTCATTATTTCTAGATGTTCTAGGCCCTTAGATAAGGCTCAAGATATAATTTATTTTATGTAATACTATTAAATTACAATAAAAAAATCATCCTTTTTGTTTGTCCACATATAATAATAAGTTCACTTATTATTTCTCATTTACTTGAAGATATTTTGACAAACACTATACACATGGTCATTGCTAAATTTTATGTGTTAACAATCCAACATGCTTATCCTATTTCCTAGATTAAACAAGTGTGGAAGCCCATAGAGAAATTTTGGGTTAATTTAGGCCCTAATAGATTTTTTTATTATCTTTATAAATTTTAAAGATAGACACAAAGTGAGATAAAAATGACCCTATTTTTACGATGGACAAGTTACCAAGTTATATCTTAGGTAATGGACCCCAATTTCAGTTTAGATATAGATAATTTGAAATGTGTCCTTATATAGATCCATTTATATGCCCCCCACGCCCCCACCCCCTCCCCCCCCCCACCCCTTGTAATTTTGGTCAATCTCAAGGAATTTGTAAGTTTATTTAGGGAATATATCATTATGATAGAGGCTACTAACAATATAATATTATAAAGTTTCCATTATTGTCTGTGTTATTGGACTTAAGCTAACTGCTTCTACAATCAATTATTTATAAGAGACATGAATATAAATAAGAACAAGTGTCATGGTATGGATTTAGTACTTGCCTTTGTCAAAGAAACCCTCTCGAGTTTTCTGTTGGGCTTATTGACATACTTCACAAATTCATACCCTGACATAAGTTCAAACAAAATTGTCCCAAAAGCTAAGATGCCATTTTTGTTATTATAGAATTAAATGCCAATTCGGGATATGATATCCATGAACTAAGGATGCATGTGAGGACTATGTTATGTTAGATTATCAATCATGGAGTTCATCAAGATTTGGTGGAAAAAGTAAGAAAGCACATTAGATGCTTAATTTCTCTACCGATGGAGCAAAAGATGTTGGCATGAAAATCCTAAGATGGAGCCAATAGCTATGGCATGGTTAGGATTCATAACTTCTTTACCAACCTCACGTATTTCAATAACTTTAATTGCATTGTCTCTCCCTCACACCAGAAGAAACTACTTTGGTCCCATGATTATCATGAATTTTGGTAAGATACTAGTCAATTATATTATAATAGTGGATATGAATGTGGTGATGCATATTTTCTCACATCAATACAAAATAGTAAATAAAGATGAAATACTTTTATACATATAAGCATTGACAGTGCATGATGTTGGTAGTGAAAATAAGTTAACAAGATATTTTTGATGGTAAATATTTTAATTAGATGGTTAAGAGATAAATTTCAAATTACCTTGATAACAATCCTAACAAAATAATATAACAAATCATAGTCAGTCCTTAAGTCCCTACTTGTAATTTACTTCATACATGTGTTATTTGGTAGAAGTTTTTTTACTCTAATTATTTTAATAAAGTTGTTCCTACTCCTATTGGAAGATCAAAGAGTCGACCCAACAACTATTACTATGATATAGACAACAATGACTATGAGGATGACGTTGAATCTCAAGGTAATCATATTTATTCACATGGTATTTAGGAAAAGCTACCACTCAGCTTGCTTAAAGTGTCATCCAAGAAACTAGCTGCAATAGCAAAGCTCAAATCATGTTTGTGGGTGATATTAAAGGATCAAGTCATAATGAAGAGCTCAAGGATCTTGAAGAAAATAACTGGGTAGATAGAAGGATATTTAAATACTTCAATCTTGTTACCAAGTTCCCTTTAAATCCACCCATAGTTTTGCCTTCAATTTCCCACACAACTCATGGATTCAAAAATGTGATATATTTTTCATTAAAATAATAGTCACATTTTTACATGATTAAATATCATTTTGTGAATGTGAGTGTTTTTAGGGCATATAGTTAAATTGGTAAATATACTCATTTTGGCTACCACTGATAACGTATCTTATACTAAGAATGAAACCACTCTCTTCTCAATAGGAAACCACTCATAGTGTTGGTGATGTGTTGTAATGAGTATTTTTTGAGATGTGTATTTTGGGTGGCAATTAAACTATTGGGAAGTTAATGGGTTCCATTCCCCTTCAAGATCACCGCCATGTCTTTTCTCCAATGCTAGGGAGGAATTCATAGCAGCTACACAGATTCAACTTTGTTAATCATTCTCTATCAAGAAAATATATAAGGCCTCCAAATAAAGTGCTCAAACGGAATTCAAATGCTTATCCCACCAACTAATCAAACCTAGACTACCCCCTGTAGACACATCCTCCATACATCCATCATAACTATTAGATAGGTCAATGTTGTTTGAAAAGCAACTAGAATGCATAATTCAAATTCAATATAAATTCAAAGGATTTCATTGAATAGAGAAAACCTATTTTAATTTTTGGTTACCTTCAATGAATAAAATAATAAAATAATGAAAAATTACATCGGCACATAGTAAAAATATTTTAATTTTCACTAGAAAACAAATGCCATTCATTGGATAGGTTCTCAATGTTAATTAATGGCCTTTAGGGAAAAAAATAGTACATGAAGGGTAGGTACTAACAATCATTCAAATTTTGATAATGTTCCATTTTCATGTCATATATGTCATCAATATGGAAATCTATTTTTATAATTATTCATTTGTTTCCAAAGACATACAAGTGGGAAACAAATCAAGTTTAATAATAATTGTATATTAAACAAGTGGTAGATAAAAAAAGATATCATGAAATTAATTGTAAAAGAAAAAATATCAAAGGAAAGAAAAAGGAAAAAATTAACCGATTAAGGGAACTCATTTGATACATTGGAAATCCTAGATCATGAAGAGGACATGACTAGGGATAAACCAAGAAAATAGTAAACTCAAATGAATAATAATCTTCAAACTAAACATTTTGTGATAATTATTGAAGTCTCTCAAGAAGAATATTTGAATATACATTTGTTATTGTCTTAATTACATACCCCTCATCTAATTCTATAGTACTAGAAGAAGAAAATACCCAAGTGCTAAATGTGTGTAGAAGGAATATCATACTGAAGAGATAGTACCTTCATATTGAAAGAAGAGTTTTACAAGATGGAAATGATTTTTTAAAAAAAAAATAGTGTGTAATATACAAATAGATTCAATATATATTCAAGGAAAATAATAATTGCATGAATTTTCCCAAAATCAAAAGATAAAGAAGAAGAAGAATTATCCTCTTTATTTTTTTTTTTAATTTACTAAGAAATGTTTTTGATATAGTTTAAACCCTAATTTATCACTTATGATAGTCACTTCTATAATATATCAGAAAAGCTTAATATTTCATAATGGTATTGTAATATATTTTAATTTTTAAAATTGGAACCATATCATCATATTTATAAATAAATAAAATTTAGATATAAAGAACTTACATGGTTTACAATAAAAATGTAGTTGGTTGGTATTTATGCCCAAACTATTAGAGTCACACATATCAAGACAAACATGGCACAAAACCTCATAGAGCTAAGATAAGCAACAACAACATTATTAGAAAGTGGAGGAGGAAGATTATATTGAGGAGGGATATAGGTGTTGGTGAAATATTTAGTACTTGTGGAAAATACAAATTTCACAATAGTGAAGGAAATGAAAAGTCTCTCTTCTATTATGAGGGGAGGTTCCCCTTATTGAAAGAAATAAAAACTAACCTAAACATATTTATAATATTTACAAATTGAATTGGGGGGGTTTATTTTTTTGAAATTCAACTGAAAAGGAAAAATTGAGAAGGATAAGGTGAAGAGTCACGGGCAAACAAGAAAACATAGATTTTATTCAGCCATGCAATGAAAGAAAACTAAGTACAAATAAAATGACTTATAGGCATCAAATGCCATCACTTATTTGAACTATGGAACATGAATTAATATAAGAAAAATTTCTAAAATTCATTGGTTCTCAGTTAAATATTGAACACAAAGTTTCCTTCTTCTTCCTCTTCAAGATTCAATTCTCATGGACATCAAAATCTCCTTTTAAATTAAATATTTATTTTATTTATAGCAAGAGAGAATGGTCTAAACCTTCACATTTAAAATGTCTCTTGGTATTATATTTTTCATCCTATTCTACTTTTTTATAATTTTCAATTTTACAAAAAAGAAAATACGAATTTCTTGAAATACAAGTTAGACAAAAATAGAAAAGAAACTTTGTAGACTCCACTAGGGAGCCTTCTTTGGTGAAGAAATTGGTGATGAAGAATTAGGTGAAACTAAAGAATTTATGGTCATTATTTATCCTGAGCAACCTTGAATTTTTTGAATTTCTTTACTACTTAAGAGGCATCATTCCCTTTTAGGACTACTACATGTTTGCATCATGTCGGCCACCTTTTTGAAGTTAGTAACAATGCACATAGAAATTATGTTAATTTAGTTAATTTATTATTCATTTATTAAATTGAAACATGGATTTCACTAATCACAAAGATAAAATCTATACTAAAAGTATTCTCCTTGAATAAATTTTCCTTTATTACTTTCTTGAACTAATCCTTTACCTCATTTGTAATTTTTAGGGTGGTCACATCCTATTTGAAACGATCATAACGTATCTCATCAATATTTGAGGTGATAATTTTATACTTTTATTTCACATTATGGACCTATTATTCTAGTTATTTTATTGCCCTGTTCAATATCTTGATTCCTTGGAAAATGCACTCAGATCATTTGCATGAATTATCATCCTCTACTTTTTCAAATAATTTGGCCTTGATTAGTATTGATGTTTTGACATCAATAATTTAAAAAATATCACCTTTGATGTTTTCCCATTCCTTTAACTCACTCTTTGAGCTTTGATCCATTGTTTCATATTGATAAATTCTGAATTAATGGTGAAAAACAACTCCATCATCTATTCAATATATTTAATTTCACTCAACAATACTTCATCCACCCAAGCCTCTAAAATATTGACATATGAATTATACTTACTAATTATGGCAATCTATTCTTTGCTTATAAATGACACTTGAGAAGGAGCATCAACTTGAGGTGATGTGGGTGTATCAAATGGGTTGAGAAGGTAGTTGACATACCCTACCAACTGCTTTATCTTCTCTCAGAGTTGATCTTAGGTGAGTTTACCTTGATCTAACATTTTTATTATTTTTTCCATGGTATCATGCAGGTTTTGAATACCACTCCCCCTGATTTCCTCTTTGAGTGATATCCTCTTGAGAGTATAGTCACTCATAGTCATTTATATAACATCCTTCTCAACATTAGGCTCTATAATTTTAACAAATTATGTGCTAGAAGGATCAGGCACTAGTCTATAAGTGGTTTAATCCTTTTTATGAGGATAATCCTTGAGAAGATTAGTTACTACATAAAAATTAATAATATGTACTTTCAACACTCTCTTTCTTTTGTTGATCATCAACTACATCCATTGGAAGGACATATCACTAAAAGCAGTCATTTGAGTTCTAATGTGATGGGGTGTAGGTTTCTTTGGATGAGTAGATTATGGAAGAAAAGGAACAATTGGTGAGACTGAAGGGGATGAAGGGATTAAAACCTCACCTTCTTTATCAAGTCCTTACAAAATTATCCCTTGAGTGGAGGCAAGATACTGCTACATTGTATTGGTAGTTAGGAGAGAGGGGTCACCAAGATTAGCAAAAGAAGACTAAATCATAAAAGTATCTTTTCTAGTTTTTTCCTATCGACAATAAGACTTTCCTCATAGAATTTTATTAATAACTTTCTTTGTTCAGGGTCTTCATTATCACTATTTTTAGAACTCAAATAACTGGATTATTCAGTCATCAAGCTATCACTACACTTCTTAGGATTCAGTGTAGGGGTCTTCTTGGTAGGAGTTTATGTCTTTCCATTTATATAATTTCCTACTCTAGTCACTTTGGCCAACTTCTTATTGAAACATTTTTTAATTATGGCCCATACCTTTCAAGTTCTCCCATGCACATCTGCTAGCTCTCTTACTAACCAATTTATGATAGGAAAGGGGAATATACAATTATTTTGATGTATTCAAGGTCAATAATATCATTCATTTCATAAATCATTCCTTTAGGAAGCCATTCATCTATGAATGATATA
Organism: Torreya grandis; assembly: GCA_037957365.1. NCBI lineage: Eukaryota > Viridiplantae > Streptophyta > Pinopsida > Cupressales > Taxaceae > Torreya > Torreya grandis. The sequence continues at coordinate 3,260,683 of JARHVA010000944.1, forward strand.
ATTTATTCCATGGACTTTTAGCTCTAGTCTCTTCAGACTACCTCATATTCACCTAAACAATATGCCTAGTAGTCCTCTAAATAGGTACATGTTCATATTATTGTCACTTGGATTTACACTCTTTGAGGAAATGTTTTATCTAAGAATGAGGTGAATCTCTAGATAGGGATAGTTCTCATGATGTACCACTTGTAAATCATTACTACACCTAATCTTGTGAGGGAAGAGGGAGATAAAATTGAAAGTAAACTATACTAAGGGATGTGATACATTGAATTGGTTTATGACTACCAACCAACTACATATTAGACATGAGAACAAGGGGCTAACCAAACATACACACTTCTCCAATCTACAACTTCTCATATCAATTTTTCATTATGAGGTTGTGATAAGTGGTTAGGATAGGAGAACTAGACAAGAGGCCCATAATACTAATATTTAAATATAATAACTCACTCAATCTTGATACATCATAAAAAACTTCACATGACCTACAAGAAGAAGCTTTCCAAATGTAAATAGGTGAGAGAATGAGACAACATGCTAAGTAAACAAGAGTTATCACTAATCAAGATCAATCATCTAAATAAAAAACACTATGAAAAGTCATGAAAGAGGTAAAAATTAGTAGTCTTTATTGATCCATGATATGTGAATGATCAGGGCTTTTCCATACTTAGGTGGAGCATAATTTACAAAGGCCAAAATGGCTAGTTCTTATAGAAATTGAGAGAGAAGTGAGAGAAGAGAAGTCCAAAGGTCATAAGGACACTTATCATGCTAAGATAAGGAGTTACATGTGCATGGTAAGCGAGTTTGAAACTAATCATGCAAATTTAGGAAGCACAAGTGTCACTCCAAGTCATGAAACTCTTGAAATGTGGCATAGGAGTTCTCATTCTGGCTTAGAAAATTGACTTCATGATTTAGCCCTCTTTAAGAATCTCAAAACTAATTAGGGACAAGTATGATGATTGGAATGAGGGGGAAGGATTTTATACAAGGGTGTTAATGACATGTTTCAAGACCCTCCATGGCTTTAGAGGCATCAGGAACACCTTAAAATCACGTCCACTTAGAGTTTTCACACTTCTCACTACCATGTTCACTATGTCAGTTTTGACTGGCTAAGATGAGAGATATTTTTTGAAAAATTAATAGTTTTTAAAAGTAATAAAACTAACATGTGGAATTATATTAAGTCCTAAGCTTCCTTTCAAAGTTTATTTCATCTCTTGCAACCTCCTAGAACCTACATAATGCATAAAATAGTCATAAATACCCTATTTTGTACTCCATCTATACAATTCCATACAACTCAACCTAATGGTAGGGATATTTAATGAGTCTCATACAACATATAATCAATTTCATGGTTAAACTAGGTCATTAGAGCAGCTCCCCATCCTCATTTCCTTCATTGGGTCCTTCCAAGGTTTTAGGTTTATTTATGCTCTTAAGGTTTGTTCATAAAGATGGAACATTGGTAATGAAAAAAAATATCACAAGAATGATGTTCAAGGATGATATTAACCTCCCTAAAATTCCCTAACCTCCATGAAAAGTGTCAAGGGAGATATGAGCAATCAAACCTCTCCTATTGAACTTGCTTCTCATTTGCATAGGCCATGATATGGTTCTTAAGCCCAAAAATGGATTTTATGTGCTTTGTATCCAAAAAAAAATCTTTAAAACCTATATTATTACCTCATAATTTTTTTTTAGTCCATTGGAGTCCACTCCTAGAGCTAAAAGTGACATTGGTCTCACATTTAGTCTTTAGGCCTAAACATGCCTAATAGGCCTAACTGTAACCCTTTTAGGTTTGGACTAATTTGCTTAATTTCATCTCTTTGTGTAAGGTATATAATTTTTTATTGGATTTCATTCAGCTTCCCAAGTCACCCTAAAAATATCCAAGCATTCTTTCTCATCTCTTCTTCTCATTTACCAACTAGGCCAAGTTGGAGTTTATTTGGTTGAGCTATGTGCAAGAGAGTTTTAAAAATTTTAAGAATACTAAGATTTTATAAGTGTTTCCTATCACCCATTCACATTCCATACACCTCAAAATATTTTCCTTGAGATCCCTTTGGCCTCCTATCAATTTTCTTACCCATTTTGGCTTCATTTGATTGACTTGCCAAAGTTCTGATTTTCATGACTAGCTAACCTCTAAGACAAAATAGTGAGGTATATCACTCCTTAACGTTTTATAAGTTTTATTATGTCATAAGTACCATATTAACCAAAGGGGTAAGTTATACTCATCTATTTAGTCACTTAACCATCTCAATCTCTCCAAAAAACCTCTATACCAGGATTATTTTTGCATTCTCTCACTTTCACCTAAGAATGAATTCTCAAGGTTAAAACCAATGTGCTTAGGTTACCTCAAAATTTTATCCATATTAATTTAAATCTTTAAAAATTTTACATTGACTAAACCATACCTTTCTCCACTTCTAGCTCTTCCTTCAAGCTACAAGCAACATGAAGTTCTCCAACTATGATTATACGGACTGTCTCACTATAAAGTCTGAGCTTGAGGTGCTAATTAAAAATTTGATGTTGTATTAGAGTGTGTGAACACTATAAATCATTTCATGAGACATTTCAAAACTATTATCAAGCCTTCTTGAAGCCTTCTTATAACTTTCATCCTTCAACCTTCATCAAGACTAAGCACCCAAGTATAGGTACTCATAGGGCCTTAAGAAGTTTGTGTGTAAGATTGTTTTAGATTATAAAGAGATTATAGATAATTATTTGATCATGATGGAGGATTTATAATATTTTTCATCACTTCAACCCCCATGTACTCTTTCCCATTCATTGACTATTCAAGACTATATACACCTTTCTTGACTGTGTTTTTTGAATTGGAGGGGGCACCTATAGGTAGAGTTATATGATTTAGACCTTTTTTGAATGCTTAATGTCCTCCTTGAAGTTATCTACACCATAATATAACTTCACTTGTTCCTTTCATGCCTGGATCAAGGTCTATCACCAAGGTTATCAAGCCCATTACTCATAGTAACCCTACAACCAACATGTAGGTATATATTTTATTGTGAAAAGAGACCTATAGATGTTTATGGAATTGGAACTCAGTATATCCTCCTCTTTAAATGGTCCTATGAATAATAAATTCCAGTTTCATCATTTTTAACTATTTATTTTTGATGGCATGGTCTAGTTTTGTAACTGGGGTGGATAAGGTCTCCTTTGGATCAAAATCCTGTAGATATCAATGCTTGAAATTAGTACATAAAAATGCAACTTTGGGCTTCTCAATATCCAACCTCCACTAGTTATCTACCCTTTAACACTTGTAAAAATCCTATCCTATATAGGGACTACTAGGTTTACCTATCTATATGATTCAAAACTCTTTGCAACCTTATATAGGATATCTATAAATGGGCTTGGATCTCTGTTTCATCAGTTTAGGGACAAGGTCCCTGAACTGAGTCACTGCCCTTTGAAAGTAGTTATTCACTTCCATTTTACAAAATATCATTCCACATGAATATTCCATTATTATAAATAACATCTTAGGACTTCAAAAGAGTTTCACCACATGTTTCAACCTCTTAACATGTCTCTTTAGCTCTCTGGTAAGCCACCAATAGGTGGTTACGCAAATGTACATGTTGATAATGTAACTATCCTTCAAACAATACATAATGTATGGACCTTTTATCACTCCTATTCCATTAAAATATCCTCAAATTCATTCTTTCAACCTTGAAGAAATAAAAAACCACTCAATTAGGTCTTTGCCATCATGTCATCATCCTGTAGGGCACCTGTAGGTGTTTTTTCATGGTTGTATATAGGTAGATAGGAGCATTGGAAATGATTTATGGACTATGAGCATGTAGCACAAAATTACCACCATTTTAAGGTTTCATATGGATTCCTTCATCTTATGGAAACTATAAACAAGTCTAGATTACTCTTTTTAATGTGAATATACATCTTGAGAGTACCTATAGGTGTGTTTTCATAGCTGAATGTGTATATGTTATATTTGACTGCTACAATCCCATTTTACACTCTTTAGAGGATATAAATTATTTTTTACTACTTATAAACACATTTAAACCTATTAATACCTCCAATATAGCTCCAAAAACATACTAAATAGGTTATACACATGTGATCAACATGGATGCAAGTGAGATTAGGTAAAGGGTTGACTGTGAGTATGTCATGATGAATGTTTGGTCCAAACATGATGTTGAAGGTAAAGTGATAAATATGGAATTAATACATGGGAATCCTCATATCCTCTTCACATGAAACCCTTGCAGAGAACTAAGCATTCTGTAAATAAGGAAAACTAAGACCTCATATGGTGACACCTCTCTACAACATGAGATGACTTGCTCATAAAAAAAATATGAAACATAAAACCAACCATTAATAATATTTTATAAGAGAGACAAAATCCTTTGGAGTCAACATCACTAATTGGATTGTATCAACCTATCCAAAATAGTGCAAAACCTATAGGGTGTAGGAAATAGTGAGTAAAAAAACATAGTCAACTTATTAGAGATGGTTCATAAAGCATAGTTGACCAATATTTTAACTCTTGTTATGAAAATTAATCTCTCTAAGTTTAATTTCACCTCCCAAAGGTGTTCATTCTGAAACTTCTCCAACTATCCTTACCAAGCATAAACTTGCTGACTAGTTCTATGTCTAGAAGGGTGAAAAAGGAGCTGAATGGTTTTGGGCCTTTTAAAAAAATTTAGAGTAATTAAAGTATATAAATTATTCTAAGGAATGTTAAGATTAATTCCATGACCTTATCCCATGTGTCACCTTCCCTCATGAGCTGTACAAGTAACAAACTCCCTCTTTTTAATTGGTTTCTTGATCTTTAGTTAGATAACCTGCAAGATTTAGATGGGTCTAACATTATTGATATGTAATATAACTTATTATATGTTTGAAAATAACTTATGACAATTGGACACCTTTAAAACCATGCCAATTGCATTTATGACCCCTAAAATGACTTTAAAAGACATAAAGATTAATATGATTAAGACCAAGGCTAATATGGCATTAAATGACATCAAATAACTTATAATACATCCCATGATAAAATATTAAACCCCATATAAACCTCTAAGTATCATTTTTTTACCTATAGGGATCTTAATTTGACTTCCAAGGTCAAATTTGGTCTACAAATTGGTGACTCATAGGTGTAGCATACCTGCTATGCTAATTAGACTAGTAGCCTTATTAGTCTATTGGGATTAGAGAGTCATCTAAAGTCTGAAACACAACAAGAGGAATTGACACTTGAAAATAATCTTTGATCAAGACAAGACCAATGAATACCCCAAACACACAAAATCAAAGACACACATAAAGCAAAATCAAACACACATGTGCTTCACGAGCACTTATGGAACACACACACCAAACCAAACAAACAGACTCAAAAACTAACTAACCTAAGATGAAAAATCCCTCCTAGATCAAAGGGGAAGTTTGAAACCCTTCTTTATTTATGACATGAAGGAATGAATGGGACATATAGTCTTTTGATCCTTGACATTGATACCTCCATCTTTTCCATGACATTTACCAACTTCATTGGAATGATGTTCAATGAGAACCAAGTAGTTTCAAATAGTTTGGCTATGTAAATGAACTCTTTTTTCATCTAAACATCCACAAATTTCTCATATGGATCCTCAATTACAACCTTTGATGGTGGTTCAACAAGGCATACCTTCTTGATTTCCATAGTGTTCTTAATAAGATTGGGTTTCTTCTCAACTACAAGTTATTATAGCTCATCATGGATCTTTGAATATTCTACCAAATCTTGGTCATTTTCCTCCATGGAAGACTCTTTTTTCCCCTTGTTATGTACTTGACCCTCAACTTGGCAGGGCTCTTCAAGCTCTTGAAAGAACTTCATTTGCAACTACCAATCATCTTTATCTTCTTTATCATATAGAACCACTACCTCTTCAATCTTCTCTTCTTGATGTATGAGGTCATAAAGATGGTGTTATTCAAGATCCAATGCATCTAAGGGTGATTTAAAATCAAGATGAGGTATTGGGTCATCTTCAAGAGTAACAACTTCCACCTTGGTCTCAAGGGGTTTTTCTAGGACTGCAACCTCTTTGGGGATGACTTGAAATTATTCTCCATCCTTAATAGCACATTCATCTTCATTCTTGAGATGATTATCCACAATTTTTTTTATCAGATATAAAGTCTTGTTCAAGTACTTCCCTCTTCAAGTTTTTGTCACATTCCTCATAAACAGCTATAAAAGAGTCTTCATCATGTTTCTTTTCATACAAGAAGGTAGAATTACATTTGTGATCACCAAAGGGAGTCCCTATAATGATTTCCTCTTCTTCAAAATTTAGAACCTCTTGAGGGATCTAAAGTTGTACTTCAACCATTGTAACCTGAATTTTCTTCTCAAGGACTGAAAAATCCTCAATTTCTTTCTCCTTGGTGATGCCAAAACTAGGCATCTTGTAATTAGGAGACTTAGCCCAATGAGGCTACCAAGGAGGTATGTTTTATTCAAGAAAGAGTTATAAATTCTTATCAACCAAGTTCTCTTCTTTAGGTTCCCACACCACAGGTCCATCAAGGCAAATAGTGATAGGGTGAAGACAAGATGAACTAGTTGGTGGAAGTGGAACATATAACTCAAAATCAGATTGAGAGTGGCATTTAGGGGATTCTTTTAGAATATCTTGAGGAAGAGGAGGAAAACCTTGGGCTAAAATAGCTTGATATTATTCCTTCTATTTGACAATCATTGCATTGATATCTGATTTAATTTGAGCACTCTTTTAAGGAAGGTTAGATGGGGTGTGTTTAGGCATAGAATCTTCTTTAGGCTCTAAAGCTTTCATCACACCTTGACTAAGTAATTTCATCCTTGATTCTAACTCTTCATTTTTATTGTCTAGGTTCTCTTGGAAAAGTCTTTTTTTAATTTCATAGGAATCTTCATGAGAATGAGGAGTACAAGAGGGATGACATGGAGAATAAGAGGTCCCTTGAGGAAGGGTGGGAGGGACTTTCATATGATAAAATTCTTTCTCAACCTCAAACTCTTTGTCTAGGCTTTTATCCTCTTTCCTTCCCCATGATTCCACTATATTATTCCATCTTAGGATGTTAGTATTAAAATTCTCTTCTTAAGGTGGTGATGCAATTTTAGGAGTGGATGAATTTTTTTTTGTGTAGACTAATTACCTAATGATTACCAAATTCTTGAGTTTGATTAACATTAATTATCAACCCAAGGTGCATACACTTTTCAAGGATATCAACACTATATATGCATCATTGATTCAAAAATCAAATTGTTTTTTTAGTTATAGTACAATGAACTTATGTTGAATTCAAAAGATAGCTATATTATGAATTTATTATGATAGAATTATGGAACTACTTCACACTTATTAACCACACATGCATCACACCTATATAATCAAACTAATAATAAAATCAACTTACACAACACACTAAAACTAAAGAGGTTTAGGATCTTCATTGCAACTCCTTCTGAGGGGGCCCTTCCTTGTTCAGAACTAAGTTCTAATCCTTCTTTGAGAGAATTCAAAAACTTCTTACAAAATCAACATTCTCATTACTCAATTTTGTAGCAATTAAATATTTCTATAGAAGGTTACAATATTTATAATGCAATTGCTATAATTCCAATACTTCTACTATTATCTATCCAATTGACTAACTCTTGATCTGATTGAGGTTCTACCATTAAATATAGAAGGAAATTTATTAACTTTTAAACAAAGAAACCAAACTAGGAAGAATACAAATACTTTACAAACTACTCCAATCAACCTTTAGGTGGTTGGTAACCGAAGTTACTTATTTTAGACTTGATGGGGTTAAGAATAAGGTATACTATTTTGCTATTTTATTTCTTTTTGTATCTTTCCTATTGTCCTTGTATTTCTCATATTTGGTAGCACATCCAAAGTTCCTTGTATTTAGGGATTTTTTACAACTATGATCCTTTCCAATCATCCATTCAGTTCCCAAGACAACTAGATATGTCCTTAAAGTCTAATCACAAAATATCCCTATTTTGCATAGTGGCTATGCGCAACCTATAGGTGAAGCCTATAGTTGCTATGGACACTCTATAGTGGCTATTGGCAACCCGTAGGTGAATCCTACAATTTATATAAGCACTCTATAGTGGTTATGGGTAACCTGTGGGTGAAGTCTATAGTTGCTGTGGGTAGCCTATAAGTGTTGTGCCCTGACAAGATCCTACAGCCTTATGTTATCCTTCAAATGATTTTCAAATAAAGTTACACAAGTATAATCTTAATCAAGGAAGAAAAATCAATAATCCATAACACACACACACACACACACACACACACACACACACACACACACACACACACACACACACACACACACACACACACACACACACACACACACACACACAAAATCATAAATTCATTCATTCATTTACATAAGTCACAGATAGTTATGGTGTTTACATGGAAAAGATATATACTAGGTATGGATGAGGCTATAAAAGGAAATAATTGGTGGACTCATTAGTGTTCAAGAAACTTGGAATCTCCTTAGGCTTGGATTCTATACCTTGTCTCCAACTTGTGATTTCATATCTAGAAGTATTCTCTTGAGGTGGGGTGTAATGGGAGAGGGTAATGAGGGCTTAAATTCCAATTCATTTATTTATGATATGGACTGTTGTATCTGATTATTATCCAACTCAATCTACCTATCAATATTTGCTTCAAAAACAAGGTTTCTCTTTCCAAGTCTCTCTTCTAGCTAATTGGGAAACAAATGAATTTAACAAGCTTGATTGGGTTCATGAGTAGGAATCATGTAGAACTGATAACAATATTGGGTAAGTGGATATAAAGGTTGATAGGTTTGGTGAGGCTAATTTTCATGAATTCTTAGCCTATCCTCTACGGATGAAACAAGGCCACTCACATCTATCATCTCACTTGTGAGCCTTTGCCAATTGGCTCTCTCAATAAGTGCCCACTCTCTTTTAACAAGATGTAATGCATCTCTCACCTGATGAAATAAAGACTAGTAATATCTTGACCATGTCCCCTTAGTGTTTCAAGATCTAAGATGTACTTCTCATAGCCCAAAAGTGTCTACTTGAAAGTTACAATGGACTAATTAGAGGAGTGACTAGGTTGACTAGGAGGAGTGAGATATAAAGGAGGTTGGTTATAGGACTAATACAACTCATGATAAGGTTGAAAATGGTCATATTAGAGCTTGTAAGAATCATATTGGAACTGGTAAGGATCATGACAAGGCTGATAGGGAATTCCATAAGCTTGATAAACCTCACTAACTTGTGTAAAACAATACTCAACACCAAAGTCAGCCATGAAACTTGATTAGGAATCAAGAACACAAGAAATTATTATCAATAATATTCAAAAGGAATACCTAGGCCATTTGACTAGCTAATGTAATCTCAGAGTCACCATTGATGTTTAGATAGATGCCTCTAAAGGCTAATGTGTTGAAAGACAACACTAAAAATATTTTAACTTCTTAGACTAAGAGTCCCATTGAGCATGCCAAAAATTATTGTCACTTGTATTTTCACTCTTTGAGGAGATGTCTTAGATCTCCTCATCCAAGTGGAACAATCGAAACACCTCTCGGTTGTGGGTAGCCTAAGAATGAGGTGAATCTCTAGATATGGGTAGCTGCCTTTATGTACCACTTGTAAATCACTACTACACCTAAACATATGAGGGAAAAGGGAGATAAAAGTAAAAGTAAACTATCCTAAGGGAGGTGATACATTGAATTATTTGATGACTACCAACCATTTACATGATACACATGAGAACAAGGGACTAACTAAACAAACACTTCTCTAATCTGCATCTTTTCACATCAATATTTCATTATGAAGTTATGTTGAATGTTTAGCCTAAGAAGACTAAACAAGAGGCATATAATGGCACTATTTGAATATACTAACTCACTCAAGCTTGACACATGATAAAACACTTCACATGACCTACAAGAAGAAGCTTTTCAACTACAAATAGGTGAGGGAATGAGACAACATGCTAAGGAAACAAGAGTTATCACTAAGCAAGTTCAATCATCTAAGTAAAACAAACTATTAAAAGTTATATAAGAGTTAAAAATAAATATTATTTATTGATCCATGGTATGTAAATGAGCAATGATTCACCATACTTAGGTGGAACATAATTTACAAAGGCCAAAATGTCTAGTTATTATAGAAATTAAGAGAGAAGTGAGAGAAGAGAAGTCCAAAGGTCACAGGGACACTTTTCATGCTGAGAGAAGGAGTTACATATGCATGAGAATATATTTTAAAACTGATCATGGAAATTTAGGAAGCACAAGTGTCACCCCAAGTCATGAAACTCTTGAAATGTGGCATAGAGTTCTAATTTTGGCTCATAAAACTACCTTCTTGATTTAGCCCTATTTGAAACTCCAAAAAATAATTAGGGATAGGTCTAATGATTGGAATGAGGGGTAGGGTTTGCATACATGCCTCTCCATGCATTAGTTTTAGTCTTTATCATTTGAAATCTTCTAGAAGTGAGTTATCACCATTTATAGTCAAAATAACTCTTCTTTCACACACCTACACATTTGGCCTCAAAATTAGCTTTAGTTGATTATAAAAATATATACAATGGGGTTAATTAAATGTGTAAATACCATCCATGGACTTATAGTCATTAGACACACCTTAAAATCACTTCTGCTTGGACTTTTCACACTTCTCACTACCATGTTCACTATGCCAATTTTGATTGGCTAAGATGAGAGCTATTATTTGAACACTTGGGAGTTTTTCCAAGGCATGAAAATAACATGGAGAGTTATTTTAATTCTTAATATTCCTTCCAAAGTTGATTTCATCTCTTGGAACCTCCTAGAACCTTCATAATGCATAAAATAGTCAAAAATACCCATTTTCTTACAACTCATCCTAGTAGTAGGGATCCTGAGTGAGTATTATACAACATCTAATTACTTTCATGGTTAAACTAGGCCATTAGAGCATCTTCCCATCCTCATTTACTTAATCAGGTCCTTCCAAGGATTTAGCAAGGGTTTAGGCCTATTTCTGCTCTTAAGGTTTGTTCATAAATATGGAACATTGTAAATGAAAAAAATATCACAAGAATAATGTTCAAGGACCCTATTAACCTCCCTAAACTTCATTGACCTCCATGAAAATTTCAAGGGAGATATGAGCAATTGAACCTCTCCCATCTAGCTTGCTTCTCATTTACACAGGCCATAATATGGTTCTTAAGCCCAAAAATGGAGTTATTGTGATTTGTCTACAAAAAAAAATATTTAACACCTCTATTATGACCTCATAAACATGTTTTAGTCCATTGTAATCCAATCCTAGAGCTGGAAGTAACATTGGTCTCATATTTGGTCTTTAGGCCTAAACATGCCTAATAGGCTTGACTATAACCCTTGTAGGTTTGGACTACTATTATTAGTTTCATCCCTTTGTGTAAGGTATATCATGTTTTATTGGATGTCATTCAGATTCCCAAGTCACCATACAACCCTCCAAGCATTCCTTCTCATATTTTCTTCTCATTTACCAACTAGGCCTAGTTGGAGCTTGTTTGGTTAAGCTATGTGCAAGAAAGTTTTGACCATTTCAAGAACACTGGGATTTTTTGAGTGTTTCATAAAATACATTAACCTTTCATACACCTCACAAGATTTTATTTGAGATAACTTGGCCTCCTATCAAGTTTATTGACCATTTTGGCTTCATTTGATTGACTTGTCAAAGTTTTAATTTTCATGACCGACTGACCTCTGAGATAAAATAGTGAGGTATATCCCTCATTTCCAAGGAAAAATGAAGATTTTATAAGTTTTATTAGGTAATAATTACCCTATTAACCAAATGGATAAGTTAGACTCATCTATTTAGGCACTTAACCATCTCAATCTCTCAAACAAACCTCTAAAACATGACTATTTTTTGCATTCTCTCACTTTCACCTAAGAATGACTTCTCAAGGTTAAAAAAATGTGATTAGGTTCCCTAAACATTTTATCCATCTTAATTTCATTCTCAATAAGTATTAAATTTACTAAACCATTTTTAGCTCTTCCTTCAAGCTACAAGCAACATGAAGCTCTCCAAGTGTGACTATACAAACTCTCTCACTATAAAGTCTAAGCCTGAGGTGCCAATTAAACATTTTATATTTTATTAGAGTGTGTGACCACTCTTAAAAATTAATGAGACATTTAAAAACTATTATCATGCCTCCTTGAAACCTTCTTAGCACTTGCATCCTTCAACTTTCATCAAGACTAAGCACTCAACTGTAGGTGCTCATAAGACCTTAAGAAGTCTATGTGTAAGCTTGTTTTACATTATCAAGAGCTTATAGAGAATTATATTATCATTATGGAGGAGTTATAATATTTACCATCACTTCAACTCCCCATGTATTCTTTCCCATTCCTTGATTGGTCAAGACTGTATACACCTTTCCTAATTGTGTTTTTTGTATTGGAGGGGGCACCTATAGGTAGAGTTGTATGATTTAGACCTTATTTTCATGATTAATGTCCTCCATGAATTTATCTACACCATAATATAAATACAATTATTCCTTTCATTCCTGAATTAAGGTCTATCACCAAGGTTATCAAGCCCATTACTCATAGTAATCCTATAACCAACCTGTAGGTATAAATTTTGTGGTGAAAAGAGACCTGTAGATGTTTATGAGATTGGAACTTAGTATATACTCTTATTTAAATGGAAATTTTAATTAAAAAAATTACACTTTAATCATTTGGAACTATTTATATTTGATGGCATGTTCTAGTTTTTCAACTTGGGTGGAGGTCTCCTTTCAATTGAAATCTTGCAGATATCAATGCTTGAAATTAGTGCATAAAAATGCAACTTTGGGATTCTAAATAACCAACATCCACTATTTATATTACCTTAAATCATTTTATAACTCATTTCCTATGTATTTAATACTAGTTTTACCTATATATATGCTCAATAATTATTTGTAACCTTATTATAGGATATCTATAAAAGGGCTTGGATCTTTATTTTCTCAGTTTAGCGATAAGGTCCCTGAACTCAATCACTGCCCTTTGAAAGTAGTTTTGCACTCCCATTTTCCAACATATCATTAAAAATGAGTATTACATGATTATAAATAACATATTAGAACTTTAAAATATTTTTACCACATGTTTTAGCTTCTTGACATGGCTCTTTAGCTCTCTGGTAAGCCACTTGTAGGTGGTTATGCACATGTACAGGCTGACAATGTAACTATCCTTCAAAAAATACATAATTTATGGACCTTTGATCACTCCTATTCCATTAAAATATCATAAAATTTATTTTTTCAACCTTAATTAAATATAAACCACTCAACTGTGTCTTTTACCATGATGTCATCATCTTGTAAGACACCTGTAGGTGTGTTTTCATGGCTATATGCAGGCAGATAGGAGCAATGGAAAGGATGTATGGACTATGAGAATTTATTATGACCTTACCACCATTTTAAGGTTTCATATGGATTAATTAATCTTATATAAACTTCAAATGAGTCAAAATTACTCTTTTCAACATGAATGCAACTCTTGAGAGTGCCTATAGGTGTGTTTTCATGGCTGACTATGTATATGTTGAATTTGATTACCACAGTCCCCTTTTACACTCTTTGGAGAATATAATTTTTTTTTCATAATTATAAAAACATTTCAATCTCTTGATACCTCTAATATAGATACATGAAAATACTAATTAGGTTCTACACACATGATCAACATGATTGAAAGTGAGATTGGGTAAAGGGCTGACTGTGAGTATGTCACGATGAAATTTTGATCCAAGCATGATGTTATGAGAATAAAAATTAAGATAAAATGATCAATATGTCATTTAGACATGATAAAAATCATATCCTCTTCACATGATACCCTTGTAGAGAACCAAACATTCTATAAATAAGGAAAACTAACTGAGACCTCATATGGTGACACCTCCCTGCAACGTGAGATCACTTGCTCATAAAAACACAATGAAACATAAAAAAAAGAATGAAAAATATATAATAAGATATCCAACATCATATGGAGTCAACATCACCAATTGGATTATACATATCTATCCAAAATAGATAAAAACATATAGGGTACAGGAAATAATGAGCAAAAAGACATAGTCAACTTGTTAGAGATGGTTCATAAATAAAATTTGAATAATATTTGAGCTATTATTATGGAAATGAATCTTTATGAGTTTAATTTCACATCCCTAAGGTGTTTTGTCTAAAAATTCTCCAACTATCTGTACTAAGCACAAACCTTTTTACCAATTTTGTGTGTCTAGAAGGGTGAAAAATGTGCAGAATGGTTTTGGGCATTTTTAGCACTTATAGATTAATTAAAGCATAGAAATTAGTTTTAATAAGATGAATATTCAATCCCTGACCTTATCCCATGTCTCATCTTCCCTCATGGGTCATGCAAGTGCCAAACTCTCTCTTTTCAGTTGGTTTCTTGATCTTTAGTTAGATAACCTACAAGATTTAGATGGGTCTAACATTATCGATAGGTAATTTAACTTATTTAATGTTTGAAAAGAACTTAGGATATTGGTACACCTTATAAACCATGCCACTTGCATTTATAACTCATATAATTATTTTAAAAGACATAAGGATTGATATGACTAAGACCAAGGCTAATATGGCATTAAATGACATCAAATAACTTATAATACACCCCATGACAAAATATTAAACCCCCTATAAACCTATAAGGATCAAGTTTTTACCTATAGGTGTCCTAATTTGAATTACAAGGTCAAATTTGGTCAATGCATACATCATACCAATGCTAAGAAGATCTACTGGCATATGATCGAAGAGTGAATTGGGAGATGGCTGATTCTATATATTGAGCATTGACCATTATTTTTCATGTGAAACATCCCAAAAAAATAGGGAATGAGACACCTAATACATGTCTATCTCTACAAAAATTTTACACTACACCCAATTATGTATATAGCTATATCAATATTATTTTATCATTTTCCAACCTTGAAAGTTTCAACAGGTAGCCTTCAAAACCACCAACCCTAATGTAGGTGAACTTATGATACTAGATATAATAGATTCCATATTGGTTGATCAAGGTGGTAATGTCATTTGATATTATTATGCCCCAATTTTCATCAAGAGATTCCATAACCCTCATTATGAATACATTATTCATCATTTTGAAATTTTTATTTCTTTCTCCCAAAGTCATCTAGGTAAAACACTCATAGGCTTGGGTGACAGGAGTAATACTTCCATGTTGTGAAATTCCTATAAAAATTATATGGAAAGCCAATGAATACACAAGGTAGGAAGTCATGAAAAATTGTTTTCTCGATTACACATTTAGTATCCGGTGATGTAGGGAGTCACCGATCATCTCTCCCTAATAAATAAATTATTTTCCATGTTCATGGGTCATTTTGGTATTTTGATCTTTCTTGTGACTTGTTTTTCCATATTTTATGCACCCCCAATGTTCCTATGTCATCCTATCCTAGTCACAAGGCCCCCTTAGCCTATTTTCCATAGTCATTACTTTATTTTTTGGTCTTAGGACACTAGCACATTTTTTGACACTAGTGAAGTGTTCCAGTGTCCACTTCAATGCTAGTGTCCAACAATCAATTTTTCAACATGTTTTGGGTCCTTACCCTTCTTTGAACCTCCTCTTATGTTTTTATCTTTATTTTTCAACTTGTCAACCAATGAACAAGGATCTCACATTAAAATTAATGTTCCTTCTATATAGATAGCCTCACAAGGCATTTTACAACTAAAAATTATTATTTTGGCACATAATTACATAAAATCAATCAATAATATAGCTCAACATTCTGCATATTACTTAGAAATAACACTTAGATCTACATGCTTCATCAAATAAGGACTTAAGTGAAAGTCATTATATCATCTTGTGCATGATGATGATGCTCATTTACTAAGGGAGAACTACATGCAATTTGAGACCCCTATCATTGGATTTAATGTAGGTAGTGGTTAGAACATCAGGGGTTCTATGTCATGTGATTGTAACATCCCACAACACTTATTTTTCCTTCCTTTTACATTTTATCTCATCGTTGTTTCATGTGTGCATGTATTCATTAGGGGTTTGAAGAAGAATTAGTAAAACATTGGCATATATGAATGAATAGATGCTCTCTAACACACCTACAGGTTCTTAAAACCCTATGACTACATCCCTAAAAGTCTTAGGCTCTCTCTAGATAATGACACTAGCATGGTACCTTGAACACTAGCATGTTACACTACTGTCCCTCTGACCAAATAATTGTTTGAAGGTAGTTTTTAACCCTAGTTCTAGATATAAGGAATTCAGATTGATTACTGGCCTTTCAGCCTTTTCATCATTTGATGACTCCTATTTCACTCCAAATAAGTGGATTTCTTCATTTATAGTTATATTTTAGGTAAACAAGTTTGATATATCTATTTGTAATAGTTATCAATCTTTACCCATTATACCAATCCCTTTTAAAATCTTAGGATTTACATATACTAAGTCCTAAATAATTAAACCATTTAGTGAACTCGACTTACTATGAATATTGCTTAACCCCCTTGTTTCATCCTAGGGCTTGTCTTCTCCATTTTGTGTAATAAATCAAAGTTTATAAAATTTTATTTTTTTCCTCATTTTTGCACACCCTAATTGATTCATATCAATCATCTACTAGGGTTTCATTAATTTAACATATCTTAAATTTTATTTACAAACCCTCTAAATCCTATATCTGCATACTAGGTCCTTATACAAGTGAACTAAATTCTAATTTTGATAAAGCTTGGAATAACAATGATTATTATTATTTTAGTGAAGAAGAAATTACGTCTAGTCCTTCTAGTTTTCTCCCTACTACACCCATCCCTCATGTTCACATTGGTTATTTATCAAAGGTAGTTCATATGATAATATGCCTTTAGACAAACATAAGTGAACTTATACTTATGTTCATAGTTTACACAATTTACATTCGTAGGATAAAAATGTATCTTCTAATCTATTATCATGTGATACTTCTTTACACATTAACAAAATAAGAATACGAATGAATCTCACTCACTCCTCTACTATAGTAGAAACCATTTCTCATCCTAACCTCCACTAGGGTGATAGCCAATTTTCCTCTCACCAAGTCCAAACTATCACCCCTTCAAAGGTTATGGTAAACAAAAATAAAGGTCCTCGATGCAGTGTACCAATGGATAAAATTAATAATAATATTTAGGAATTAAAAGAACCTTTTGATGCTGTTAATATACCTTCACAAGAGGCAATATATTTGATGTATGATGTGGGTGACTTACAACTACAAGTACACCAACTCAATTTGGAAAATAAAGCATAATATTTTTGGCTTGATTCTAATGCAATCTATAGAAACCTTATCATACATAGAATATTTAGTGAAAAATTACAAAATTAGTTTAAAATACCAATATTACCAAAGTTCAATAGACATGGAGATCCATACTTACACCTCAAAGCTTACAGAAAAGCTATGGAACAGGTCACTCATAGTTTGATTCTCTTATAGTTATTTCGACAATCTCAAGAGGGCGAGGCATTAAATTGGTTTCATCATTCACTCCCTAGTGGTTCACTACATACATACAATGAGTTAGAATAAGTCTTAATTGTGCATTGTATTTATAATAAGGGACCTCGAGTCACATATGAAAGGTTACCTTCACTACACCAAGGCGAGTTAGAAGCAGTAAATGATTACATTCTATAATTCAAATCATGTATGAAATAGTTGATCTACCAACCTACACATTTAGAGGTATAATACATATTTTTTAGATGTCTCACTTTACCTCTCAAAGATAAAATATTATTTGAGACATCCAATTCATTTTGACACTTATGCTACAAGGATATCACATTAGATTAGGAGTTGGGATTACATAAATACATTCATAGATAAATTTTGAGGATCTAGATTTGGATTTAGGTCCCTCACAACCATAGTCATCCAATATGGTACAAGCACCTACTCCACTTATGATTAAAGTAAAGGTGGACTAAAAAAAACTAATAAATATACTCAATAAAGGAAAATATCCACTTTATAGAACATCTCCCACAATGAGTAGAGCATAGGACATCCGCATTGGGGCCATATAATTTTCATACAGAGATAGGCCTCATGATATCATATTTACATATATAAATAGAGGGATGATCACCCTTCCTCATACTCAACATCATCCAACACACTATTTGAAAATAATAAGAAATAAAACAATTACAATTATCACAAAATTAATGAACATTGGGACAATAATTATTGTGCACTCAGAGATAATATTAACTAATGTGTTGATAGAGGAATTATAGAATTCACAGAGGGGGCATCAAGATCTCCTTATCCACACTCTCCTAGATCACATTACTCTATGAGTTAGTTTTCCCAGGATGTTCCTTTTAAGGAACCATTATTTACTCATTGTACGAGCCATGTGGTTTATAGGACACCTACTTATGTGAGATCTCATGCACCATAGATTCAATAGAGATGGAAATCGGTTCACAAAGATCAACCTACTTATAGTAGCATGGTAATAAAATGGAAAGTATCTCAACCACCAATTTCAATTCAACAATTGATTATGATATTTGGTAGAGATCAAAGAAATCAAAGCATAGTTTCAGTTCAACAACTAATTAAGATATTTGGTAGAGATCACATAGATCAGAGCACAATGTCAATTTAAAAACCAAATAAGATATTTAGCAAAGGTCATAGATATTATAGCATAGTGTTAGCATGATATTCAATTAATATATTTGGTAGAGAACATAAAGATAAGAGCACAATGTCAGTTTGACAATCGATTAAGATATTTGAATAGGTTATTTACTACAAAATATACACATCTAGTTACTAGCACTCTACCATGAGAAGTATCAGTTTTATATTCTAATTATACACCTACAAAACATGATTAGTATGATCACTTATTTACCATGCCATCTGGATTCAGATAGTGCATGTCATAGTTACATTATCCACACTCAGATATACTACAATACTCCTATAAAAACTATACTAACAACTAACATTCCTAATCTGATATACATATATACTCAAGCATATATATACATATCATAAATCAATTACCATTCCTTATCCAAACAAACACATTTATATCTCAACACATAAGCAATGAATACAACTAAAACACTTAATAAAGTAAATAATGCCATAAATAAAAATGCTAGATAACATAATATCCATGTAACGAAAAGTCCATATATATAAAAATTGAAACAAGTTTTAACATAATATACATAATCACTCAATAATCAGAGTTTGGTCACCAAGACCACCCTTCTCATTATCACTGTCAGATACATCCACACTAGAGCTAGATGCCCTCACATCCCCTCTAGATCTCGATTGAGACCTACATCTCCACTCTCTATCTTGTAGAACTGCCACCTCAACCACCATCTCCACATGCTCTCATTGTAGATGAATATAATCAACCATAATACTACCACCTACCCCCCCTAGAATTAGTTGAAAAGCTTTAGTTATAATCAACCATAATACTACCACCTACCCCCCCTAGAATTAGTTGAAAAGCTTTAGTTATAATCAACCATAATGGAAAGCTTTAGTTGAAAATGAAAAAGTTTAAAACTAAAATGTCTAAGATTAGATAATGGAGGTGAGTATCGTAGTAACACTTTTAACAATTACTATTTATAAAGTGGAATTCATAGAAAAAAAATAGTTTTAAGAACACCATAACAAAATTGTGTCTCAAAAATAATGAAAAAGACTATTATGGAGCATGCCAGATGCATGAGATTGCATGTAGGTTTGCATTTACAGTTTTGGGTAGATGTTGTAACTACAATAGTTTATTTGATAAATAGAGGACCTTCAAGTGCTTTGGATGGTGGAATACCAGAGGAAGCATGGACTAGAAAGAAGGTAGATTATTTTTTTCTAAGAGTTTTTGGTTGTGAGGCATTTTCTTATATTGACAAAGATCATAGGAATAAGTTAGAAGCTAAGTCTCAAAAATGCACATTTATTGGTTATGAAACTGATGACTATGGATTCTAGTTGTAGAATCTGGAAGATATGAAAATAATTAGCAGTAGAGATGTTGTGTTCCATGAAAAATTCATATACAGGGACTAGTTGTAGGAAAAAAAGCAAGAAGAATCCAAAAGATAATATATAGTATAAGAAGACAATACAAAAAAACATGTCCCAGAGGTTCCTAATCAAAATGTTCAACAAGAACAGGTACCTCAAACCCCTATTAGAATATCTACAAGAGTAAGTAGACCATATGATCATTATCTTCCTTATTTATATTATTTATTACTTATTTATGGTGGTGATCTAGAAATCTATGAAGAAGTAGTGCAAATTGATGCCAAGGATAAGTGGGAGCAAGCTATGGATGAGGAGTATGATGCTCTAATAGAAAACTAGACATGGCATTTGGTGAAGTTTCCCAAAGTAAAGAGAGTATTGCAGAAAAAGTGGGTATACAGGATAAAGGAGGAGAATGAAGGTAAAAATAAATTCAATGCTAGAATATTTGTTAAAGGTTTTACACAAAATAAAGGCATATAATTTGACAAAATATTTTTTTCAATAGTTAAAATGACTTCTATAAGAGCTGTTTTAAGTTTGGTAGAAGTAGAAGATTTGCACCTTGAACAGTTAGATGTGAAAATTGCATTCCTTCATGGTGACTTGGAGGAGGAAATATATATGGATTATACATAGGGATACAAAGTTAAAGGCAAGGAGAAAATGGTGTGCAGGTTGAAGAAGAGTTTGTATGGCCTAAAATAAGCTATAAGACAGGGTTATTTGAAATTTGACAATTTTATGATAGAATAGGGTTATTGTAGATGTCATTCAAACCCTTGTGTATATTTTAAATTTTTTGAAAATGGTAGCTACATTATTTCCCTATTATATGTAGACTATATGCTTGTATTTGGTTCTAACATGTACAATATTAATGTACTCAAGAAGTAGTTAAGTGATAGCTTTTCTATGAAAGATCTAGGTGCAACTAAATAGATCCTTGGTATGAGGATAACTAGAGATAGAAAGAATAAGAAGATGGAATTATCTTAAGGAGAGTACATCATAAAAGTGTTGGAAATATTTAACATGTAGGATGCAAAATTAGTTAGGACACCTTTGGCTAAACACTTTAGATTAACAAAGGAACAATGTCCTAAAACACAAGAAGAAAAGAACTTGATGCCTAAAATTCCATACTCATCAGTAATTGGCAGTTTAATGTATGAAATGTTGTGTACGAGGCCATAAATTTAACATGCAGTGGGAGTGGTGAGTAGGTTCATCAGTCATCCAATAAAGGAACATTGGAAGGTAGTAAAATGGATCCTTTGTTACTTAGGAGGGACCATAGATATAGTGTTAATCTATGATGGATCATATGTGATATTATAGAGATATGTTGATTCAAATATGGTAGGTGACTTGGATAGTAGAATAATCACTACAAGATATGTGTTTATAATAGGTGGTACAATAGTTGGTTAGGTATCATGGTTACAGAAGGTTGTGGCACTTTCAACCACAAAGGTTGAGTATGTTGTTTATATAGAAGCAAGTAAGGAAATAATTTGGTTACAAAGGTCGATGGAAGAATTAGGACACAGTCAATAAATATGTACTCTATATAGTGATAGTCAGAGTGCAATCCATCTAGACAAAAACTCAGCTTTTCACTCTAGAACAAAACACATTTAGTTATAGTATCATTTCATTTGTTTAATGATAAAGGAAGAGTAACTAAAATTAGAGAAGATACATACCAGTAAAAATCTTGTGGATATGATGACCAAGGTGGTTAAAAGAGAGAAGTTGAATATTTGTTTAGTTTCAATTCATCTTCATGGATGATTATTTAATTTAATGAAATTATCCAGGTCTAAATAGTATAGTGGATGCAGTAGTGGTGGAGTTGCTACAATTAGTCTCTAAGTGGGAGATTGTTAGGTGTGGAGCTTGATTGTCTTCCAATATCAGAGGTTAAAATATGATGTTATTTTAGCTAGGTTTTGGATCCCATTTTTTGTATTTATGATGTTGTGGGGGTTTCCTTATAAAATTATAATTTTGTAGTCAATCTAGGCCATTGATTAAAGGTTTCCAGATCTGATGGTAGAGGTTATGTTTAGGTGTTTTTCACCCTAAAATGTATTGTTACATGGCTGAGATGAAAGATGAAATAAATTGCACACAAAGAGGAGGTAGAAAGAGGTAGAGAGGTGTAATAGGGTTTGTTGTAGGATTTATTTCTTCCTTGTATTTCTAAAAATAATATACTAGACAAGTTTGGTGGATGTATCATATCATGGGTGCACCACATTAAATATAGTGTCTAATATTTTATGCTTGTTTATGATTATTTTTTTTATGTTTGATTGATTTGTTTCATATTTTATCTTGTATGCAATTTAGGGATAAATCTATATTTTATTTTATCCTAAAATTTTTGGTGTCATACATGCAAATGGCATGGTTACCAATGTGTCTAGGTACCCTATTTTCCTTTAAAAAATCCAAGAGGTCAATTTTCCTATCAAGAATGTCAGTTCAATCAAAGTCTTGCAAGTTATCTGACTAAAGATTAGGTAATAAATTAAAAAGGGAAAGTTTGGCACTTGTACAACCCATGGAGGAAGGTGAAACATGGGAGAAGGTGATGTAAATTCTCTTTATCTTCCTATAACTCATATCAATTCTTGACATGATCTAAAAGTGCCATTAAGGTAAAACCATTCTGATCCTTCTTTGCCTTTCTAGAAGTGACCATCAGGTTTGTGCTTAGTACGAATAGATGAAGAGGTTTTAAGTAATATAATTTTGAGATGCGGTATTAAACTTATGTACCTTTATTTACATAACAATATTTTAAATAATGGTGTCCTATGATTTATGAACCATCTTCATGAAGTTGACTATGATTTTCTACTTGTAGTTTTATACACCCTATAGGTTTTGATTCATTTTAGGAAAGTTCATATAAACCAATTGGTAATGTTGATTCTATAGGATGTGGGATATCTTATAATATTCTCTCCATGTTTAATTTCATGTTTCATGGTGTTTGGATGAAAAAATTATCTCATGTTGTAGGAAGGTGCCACCATGTGCAGTCTCAGTCAATTTTCCTTGTTTGAAAAATGTTTGGTTTTTAGAAGACATCTCATAGGAATTTTATGTGATGTTTCCAATGTATTAATGACATATTTATAATCCTACCTTCATTTTTAGTCTCATAACATCATTCTTGGACCAAATATGTAGTCATGAACACCTCACAACCAACCCTTTACCCAATCTCACTTGCAGGCATGTTGATCATGTGTGTATAACATGGTTAGTGTGATAATGGAGATGTATTGGAGGTATAAATAAGTTAATATGTGTTTATAAGTAGTAAAAAAAAGGATAGATCCTTCAAAGAGTGTAAAAGGGAACTGTCACAGTCCAATATAATATACACACAGTCTGCCATTAGAGTGTACACCTATAGGTGATCTCATAGAGGTTTTCCAATGTTAAAACAAGGTTTAAAACTTGAATAAATCCTTTTATATCATAATTTATTATTTTATATCTTTTTAATATCATGGAGTTGGTTATAAGTGTTTCTATCTAATTTTTGCTTTTTCTTAAGTGTGAAAAGAAGAAACTAGTTAAGAAGAGTGTGTAGAAGAATACCTATTGAATGCACATGTACTTAATATAGAATTTGTGAGAAATATTTTTTGTCTATGGAATAATTACATACAATAATAAATAACTACCACAAAACTTTTTGGTTAGACAAGTAGTTGGGTGGATTGCCTAGAGTGAGCTAGATCTTAGAAGTGAAAGCTTTCTAAGAGGCTATCAATCCACCTGATTTTAGCACTTAAGTTTGTGAATAAAAATAAAATATACTTGAATTTATAAAAAAAAATAACTAAAATTAAATAAAAATAGATAACAACAAATATCTAAATTAATAAAAGAAAGTTAAGTGCTTTTAAAACAATGATTAAATAGAGCAACTAATGCTGAAAATTAGTCAAGACAATGCTATGGTTTTGGTTTGGAAATTTAACAAGAGATTAAATAAAGGTGGTTTTATTGGTTTATAAATGGCTAAGGTAATAAAAATTTAAATTTTAAAATGGGATAAATGGATTAATGGTTGATTAGGTAAGAAGGTAAGTAGTTAAGATGTCAAATGGGGAAGAGGATAAGGAGGGTAAAAGTGGCAAAGGTGTGAATGGATAAAAGATGGAAAGGGAGAAAATGGATTGAGATAATGAAATGACAAGGGGAGAAAATGGATAAGTTGGGATGAAGAGATTAAAAATCCAAGGGGATGATAAAATGAAATTGAAGAAACAAAATCAAATGTCACCTTCCAATCTTAAAGAAGAATGTTGTTGTTGATGATGTTGTTGAAGATGTCTTAAGGCAATTTTGGCATAGATTCATTGCTTTTAATTCTTTTCCTCCAGGATGTGGATGACCTCCAAAATTATTAATTCCTTAAAATACTTACAACAATATCTTAATAACAAAATATTAACTTCCAATTTAACCTTGGGTGAAGGAGGGGGGTATTTATAGCATTTGTTGTCAATAACCATGCTAAAAGAGGGAATAGTAGAAGTATGGAACCATTTCCCATGTGTTGCATGAATGAGTCAAATATGAGGTTGTTTGGGATTCCCATTTGGGTTGGTGAGTCTCCCACCTTGCACATGAGTCCAATTTTGAATGGGAATCATGCACATGGGTCTAAATGAGGCTAAAGACTTTTCACCACCCTTTATTGTATTCATCTAAGCACTTAAAGAGATGGAACACAAAATGTGGCACCATTTTCCATGTAGTGCATGAATGAGTCAAATATGAGGTTGGTGTGGATTCTTATTTGGGTTGGTGAGTCTAAATGGGTTAAAAAGTCAAAAATGGGTGCCCTTTGTCTTCCCTAAAGCACTAAAGAGATAGGTATCTCATTTTGAAGGCCACTTTAATATGTGAAGGAAAAATACATATTGAATAATGGACCTATAAGGGGAAATTCACCATATTTCAAGGGAGGTCCTTGTGATGATTAAATGAGGTCATTAAGCACCTTAGGAAAGGGTCCTAAGTGGGGTGTGATGTCCCACATCAAGCCACCTCACTTCTAATTCATTTCCCTTGCCATATCACCTTTCATGTCACTTGTCATGTCACATGCCATGTCACTTACCATGTCACTTGCCATGTTACATTCCATGTCACTTTCCATGTCCTATGCCATGTCATCATGAATAGTGATAGTGGATCCCATAGTAATTAATACTTTTAAATAATATTTTTGAATAAGAGAATAGTGATTTGGTTAGATTAAAAAGGGTTGGTTAAGGGTTAAGTAGGTCTAGGGGGTCTTTAGGGGGTTTTGAGGCATTTAGTCATCAAAAACTATATGTGTGTAGTTTTATAGTATCTACATTTTGTCCATTTTTATTATGCAGCTTATAATTAACAAGATACAAATAAAAACAAATAGCTTGGTTGAAGGTCAGGATGCCCTGAGTGTGGGAGGAGGTTTTTATCCTCAAATTGAGAGTCAATGAGGAAAGGCTGAATCAAGTGTAGGTTTGATAAGTAGTTAGTGGGGAGGCACTAGGTGGTGCCATAAGGTAGTTGGGCATGTGAAATGCCAATGGGTTCACAAAATATGACTAAGCACAATAGTCAAGATTACATAGAGACTAAAGCTACCAATATTGATAAAAAGAAGGTTAGGTTCTAGATGGACATATGATAGGGTAATCTTATCGAGTCATCTAGACAAGGTTGATGTTGTTCATAGGTATCTAGTTTAGGAAGTGATCTTGTAGAACAATACCAATGGTCTGGTGGCACATGAAGTGAGATGTAAAAAGGGCAACATGGTAACCATAGTTGGTACAGCCAAAAATACCAAGACAAGGTCATTGCAAAATATACAAATAGGTTAGGTCAAAAATGGCCAACATCAAGGTGGACGTGGGTTGGTTGATTATAATGGGGTGGTCGAGCAGACTCCATATACCCTAGGTAAGTGGATGCTATCTACATAATTCCATGGACATAATGCCTAAATTGAACTTTAGGCCTAATGTAGTTCTTCTAAGGTGGGGAGTGTTGGTTAACTTGGTTGCCCCAATTTTATATCATATAATTAGGTCTAGTCGAAGGACATTAGAGAAAGGGAAGCTCTAAAGGGTCAAAAATATGGGTATCAAACAGTTTTTTGATTGGTTTGGTAGAAACAATGGATGAGATTGCCTAGGATGCAATTAGATGATTGCTTTAACTATGCAAAAGGAATTTGTAGCCATGGATAAGAAGGTTCAAGAATGAAATTTATATCACTATTTTATAAAAAGGGGGACATATGCTTTACTAGGCTTTAAAAAATCTGGCACTACTTAAATTGCCATGGTGTCCTGATAAGCGTTTTCATCACCATCCAAATAAGCTGACATTGTGCACACTCCACAATAATTCCATTAACAGGCTATGGAAGGGTATTATTCAATGATTCAAGGAAGCAAAGTAGTAGAGTGGGTAAATGATAAGTGGTGAATATTTAAATCCTTGACCCTTGAGCCAGTGGGGCCCCAAAATAAGTAAGCATTGAGTTTTGAGGGAATTTACAGAAAGACTCTAAGGGGTTTTGGAATATAGAGCAAGGTGAATAATAATAATGTTAGTTAAATGAGGGAGTATGTTGAAATAGGAAGGAAAATAAATGGTATAAATGGAAAAATGAGAGGGAAAATAGAAGAAGGATGTACGAAGATAGAAAGATTAGGGAGTTGAAAAGGAAGGTGAGAAAAATAGGCTCAAGGAGAAAATAGTTTGGTGGAAGAGGTTACTTCCAAAAAAGGTTACTAGGTGTAATGTGATTAAAGAGTAGGGCTATTATGATGCATAAGAGGATGTAGGTCAGGTAGGGAGAATCAAGGGAAATTATTGGTTGGGAGGTAGGTCACATGAGAGGGTATAGCTAGCATCCACACACAAGTAACCCAAATATTCTAGTTGAAGGTGGTTTTAGTTTTGATTCTAACATATTTGAAGCTCGGAGTAAAAGGGGTTTGAAATAGGTAAGACCAAAGGGGGTGGGGAAGGAATCTTCATCTTGATGGCTTAGCAGTGCTCAATATTTCTTGTTGGTCGTATGAGCCTATAGGCTTAGAAAATTATGTCATAGAGCTATAGGATTGGTATATATCCCAAATTTGAATGGAATACCTATAAGTCTGTAACATTCTATGTGTTGTGATCATATAAGAGAAAAATGGGTAGAGGGTTTAAAAGGGAAGAAGGTGATAGGTAGGGTTAAGGGAGTAGCTGGAGAGGGACAAAAAAGATGATCTAAGCTCAACATGCAAAGGCATTAAAGGAAGAAAAGGATGCATTTGAAGTAATGAGCATGACTAGATTTTGTACATTAAGGAAAAGCCATGGAGGACATGAAGAAGTAAACAAGGAGATTTACGTAAAAGGAGTACAAATAGTGACTACACTCTAAGGAGTTGGAGGTTAAATGGTAAGAAATAAGGGAGATCAAACAAGGGATGAAGAGATAGGTAGAGAAAATAATGAGGTCATATATAAATATGAAGGTGGAGAAGGATGGAAAGATCCAGGAATGGACATATAGCTCAGGAAGAACAAATAATGTCATCAAGGGAGATGAAAAAAATGAAATGAAATGAAGAATAGAGAAGAAAAATAAAACATAGAAGATGGGGGGTGAGAGATGCACTAAAGAATGATAGATTGGAGAATTGAAATGGATGGGGAGAGAAGTGTAATAATCATGAAGGGTAAGGGGAGGATGAGAAATATGGGAGGCCATGAAAGGTTTGAAAAAAATACCAAGGACAAAATAGTTTGGTGATGAAAATGAAAAATAAGGAGATACATGGAAGAAAAGGAAATAGGAGAAGAAAGGGGTGAAATGAGGACACAAATAGGATGATAGAAGAGTGAAGAAGTAGGTGGTATCTTAACTAAGTAAGCATGGATGATGATAAGTGAGGAGAGGAACAATGAATCAAAGTAGATGGTGGTTTTGGAGATGAGAACGGGATGGAAAATGGGAAAGGGGTTAATAAAAACAAGGGAAGTGAAGGATGGGTGAATAAGAAGCTAAAGAGATAAGGTATGCATCAATAAGCTTGTCAGAAGAGATTGACAAGCTGAAAAGGGTTGAGGTGGTGAAGAAATAAGGGAACACAATGAAAGGGCATGAGATGAAAATAAGGGATGAATATCAAGGATGATAAGAAGAAAAAGGAAGAATTGAAGCAAGGATATAAAACATGAATACTAACATAGATGCAAAATACAAGTGAGTACCGAGAGGAATGTGAAAGGTAAAAGGCAAGAACTGATAAGAAGAAAAGGGCCAATTATGGAAGGCTTCTCAAAGGATAAATATCTAAGGAGAAACTAGTTGTAGAGGAAAAAAGAAGACAAAAAAGATGAAAGGATTGAAAAAAAAGAAAACAAGAAGAATGGAAAATGGGTATGATGGGAAGAGGGGATAAATGATAGAGAATGGTGGTACACATAAAGAAAAAGTATGACAACAAAATAAATATAAAGCTTGCAGGATGCATAGTATGATGTGGAATTGGTGAGGAAATGAGAGTGACAAAGAGGGTGTGATAAATTTCCAAGGACAATGGGAAATTATGAGGATGGAAAAAGAAGACAAAGGAGATAGGGGGCAAGGTTGGTAAAAATTGGAGAGAGGGAAAAAATGTAAAAAGTGGGTGAGGAAGTGAGCCTCAAAGCATGCATACAGAAAGATGTCAGAGATGTAAATGAATCAGAGTAGGTGGTGGCTTCATGGGAGATAAGAGGGGCCAATGAGGAAGGCTATCAATTCTTGTGTTAAAAGAGATTGACAAGATGGAAAAATGGTTAAAAGAGATTGAAAAGTTGAAGGGAGGGAGGTGGTGAGGAGATAGGTGGAGGGGTGGAGGAAAAATATATTATGTGAGAAGGGAAATTAAAGTAAAGGATATGGCCAAGCTGAACTCAGTAAATGATTATTGCCTATATAGTCCAAAAAGACCTCAGGCCAATGTAGTTCTCCTAGTAATAGAGAAAAATGAAGAGGAATGATTAGATGATGTTAAAATACAAGGATGCTAGGAATAATCCAAAGCTTCCCTGACATAAGACACCCTAAGAAAGAGGGCATTGTTAGAAATAAAAGTGAATGAGAAGGAAAAGGGGAAGATAATTAGTTGTTAGTGGCTGAACTGCCATTAGAAGTCAAGCAGTGCCTATATAATTGATGGACATCAGGCCAATGTAGTTTAACTAGGGTTGGAAAATGGTGCTCAAATTGGTTGCCCCAATGTGATGGACCACATGGGTTTTTTGGGGATGATGGAAAAGGTTTTTTAAAATAGAGGTTTTAGGTTTTGGTGAAGATGATTGAGAAGGCGCATGGTGTAGATTGGTGAATAGTTGCCATAATGATCCCACATTTAGCAGGATGAGAGACACAAATGGGCAAGGTAGGATAAATTAGAAGGGAACAAAATGTGAAGCACAAAAATGACTTTAAATAGAACTAATCCAAAGAGGAGGTTCCTTTATAAGGAGGCCACATCTTCTAAAATAATGTGAATCTATAAGCATAGTGATAGCAATTATCTCTACGAGCTAAGTTTTAGAAGAGGGTTTTCTATCAAGATCTGCATAGTCAGTTTCAAAAAAGTTCATCATTGCTATGAGCTGAGTTTTATGGGTAGTAGTGAAGTGATGCCCTACAAATATTTTATTTGAAGGTATAGAAGATTCCACATGGTAGAAATGTATTAGCATGGTGAGTGATAGAGGATGGACTATGCCTATCTCAGGAACTGCATAGCCATGTTGGGAAAAAGTTGTCCATGTCTACATCTTCTATCCTAGTTACTTGGAATCAATGACTTGGGGTTCCACACAAAATAAGCCATGGTAGTAATGAGATATGTGGTCTAGGATATTGGTTATACAATTAGATTAGATGGGGGAGCTTTTACAATGGCAAGTATTTAGGAGTTACCACCACTAGTAATAGTGGTAGTTTCAAATGCATGACCATTATAACAACACATGGTTGAAAGCCAATTTATGTCAAACAAAGTAAAGATGACAATGATTATGCCCACAAGGATCGCATGATGCAAAATAATCAAAGACATCAAATGCAAATTGGATGACAAGGGTGACAAAGGGAAATCATGACGGTGCATGGTAACTTCATCATAATGGCTAGGTGGACCAAGTAGCACGTGTTTACACAAAAAGGCAAGTAGACATGACCATTTTAAGTGGGAAGACTATTCAAGAGAATCAATGACATCATATGACTTTCCCCATCAGTGGAATGAAGAATCATGTTAGAAAGGAAGAAAGGTCAGGTATTCTTTTTAAAGAATCATGATAAGGATGAATGTATATCATTGAGTTATTTGGTTTTTCAGGTTAGAGAGAGTGTAGAGAACTACACAAGGTTGAATATGGTGAATAATGGGAATAATGGTGGAGATAATCAGTAACCCCCATGACCTAAAATAATCAATATGGTGAATTTTTGGATCTACTAGATACTACAACGTGTAATGGTGATAATAGAAGTACTATTAGATCAACAACAAGAGGAAAGTTACCCATGGCTCCAGATTGAGCCTAAACTCTTACCTCTAAAGTAGTGAAGAAGGTGAGAATTTCACTACACAAGATATAGGGATGGAGAACATGATCATCAACCTATCTATGGAGGAAACCCTCACTATAAAAGGGGATGTACATTGAGGCAAAAATTGGTGGTAGCTATGCGAGTATAGCAACCTGAGTAGAGGGATGCAATGGCTATATCAAGTGATTAGGGTGAAAGACCCAAAGTGGAATATGATTCTCATTCTATGGGGATGAATGTAGAAGAGGAGAACAAAGTACACCCTTTAGTAACTGCTAATATAGGGAATGTTATGGATGTTAATTTAGGGAGACATCAAGTAGAAGGATGGTTAAACACAAATTAAGAGTCACCAGACAATTAGCCTAGTGCTTAGGTAGGAAAATAATGTATGTAGGGGCCTTAGGTGAAGTGTGGATAGTCTGATATCTTTGTATGTGTCATGTGATTCCTCATACCCTAAATAAAATATTGCATAGTTTATTGTAAATATGTATAAAATGTGTTGGATCTCATTGGTCGAATGTTATCATGCTTAAGGTTGTGTGGATACTTATGAATGCTATGGTTATGGTTATGATTAGTATGGTTATGGTTGTTTTGATATCACTTAATGTAAAAATAATGATTATTATTGTTGCAACATTGGATGGTAAAAATTGTAATGAAAACATCAACCAAGTACATTAAGATAAGAATAAGGCATGATGTTTTGTTTTTAACAAGGACTGAAAAAAAACCCAAAGTGGGATTGGCATAATGAATATAAGCCCTTCAAACACTATGCATGAGTGGTCATGAGTTGATAAAAAAAGTTTCTTGATCACAGGTGTCAAGTAAGCTCTAAATCCATTAATTTATAGATAGTCTAAAGGGAAGATGGGTGATAATGGTGTGAAGGGTAATGGGTGATATGCATGATGACCTCATATGAATTAGTTTTCCCCTTCTATAGGTGACCTAAGAATGGTAATAGACAAGTCCATGTCATATTCTAGATGTGGACTGATCAATGAAATAAATCTACATGTGAAAGTTGATTATGGCTTCCAACTTATTATGCTTTTTGAGAGTTGATTACATCTTTCAAGATTATTTATAATTTGCTTTCATTATGATAGCTATTTTTTTAATTTATTGTTGTATATGGGAAGATGATCGATGTGGGAAGCTTCCAAAGAATTTCTTTTATTTTGACAAAGTTAACTTAACCATCCTTCAAGGGAGTGGTCTATGTTTATTGGCTTTGTTTAATACTCTTGATAGTTATCCTTCAAGGGAGTAGTCTACCTTATATTTGAAAAAAAAAAATTAGTCAGTTATCCTTCAAGAGAGTAGTATGTAATGCTTAAGATATTGACCCAAGTAATATTTTGGTATTTAAATTATTTTTGGATGTGATTTTTTTAGACATGAATAGGTGTAATTAGATTTGGAGGTTTACCTTTATGAGGGTAAAATTTTAACACAAGAAGGTTAATGATATGAAAAGGTATGGTTTTTTTTTTTGTTGAGAGACAATGACCATGGGATTTCATCTTGTTAGAGATGAAAAGTATCCATGAGAATCATGTTATGGGTAGAGCCATGCTACACATATTTATGATTAGGCTATGACTATGATGATTAATCACATGGTTCTATATTGTAATAAATTGTCCTCAAAAGGAGAGAAGAAATATGGGTGAAGTTTAAAATATCATAATCAAGGGATGAGCTTAAGTTAGACAAAAGGAGTGATCTTGATCCTTCTTTAATAGAAAAATGGACACATATGTGAAGCATTGAAAGGCTCAGGTTTTGGTTTTCCTTTGATAAAGGACAAACAATAAGCTCCTAATCCATACTTATGGGTAATGATTTAGGGTCTAATTCAATTGAAAGTAAACTTACCTCATTTACTCTTTTTCATGTTGGTCACGTGTTGGTTTTATTTTAGGATAAAGTCTATGATATTGAAGTCTTATTTTTTGAGATTCTTGTTATAAGCATGTTTGATATGCTCTTAATAGATACAAAGGTAGGTGAGGGCTACTAAACGATGTTCATCAAGTAGCTCAAGTTGAGCTCAATGCTGCTAATGAAAATCTTCCATAGAAATGAGTTCGTACAAAGATATGTGAAGAGAGGGGATTTGGACTTTAAGAGGCAAGATTGCTAGTGTGATAGAGAGAAGGGGGTATCACTCATATAGGTTTGATTGCTAGTGTGATAGGCCCATAAAGTGAATGAAATGTGCAAGTGTCAATCTCAACCTAAAGCAATGATAACTTTGGTTAGTATTTTGGTGAGGGTTTTATTAGAGGCTTCCACCTATCCATTTTCTTGTGGTCAATAAGGTGAGGAAAATCTTAAATTTATGCCAAATGCATCACATAAAAATTGGACTTTCTTATTTTTGAAGGATTTACCATTATTGATGATGATCTTATGAGGAACACCAAAGTGGTAGCTGATATGATGGTTGATAAAGTTAACAATCTTTTCTGCTTTGGTCAAGATAAGAGGAATGGCTTCCACCCATTTGGTGAAATATTTGGTGGCTATAATGATGGATCTATGCTACTACAAAAAATGGGGGTTAATTTCCCCAATGAGATTGAGCCCCCATTAAGAGAAAGGCCAAAATTCCTTAGATACCTGGAGGTAATTAGCTGGTGTGATGCAAATTAGAGTGTTGTTGACATTTAACACACTTTTTTACATAATCACAATAGTCTTGGTTGAGGGTGGGCTAATAGTAGCCAAGGTGAAGGATACGTTTAGTGGCTGCTAGGCCACTAAAGTGTCCCTCATAGATCCTATCCTATGTTTCCTTGATGGCATGGGAAGATTTATGGATGCGTAAGCAAAAAAGGAGATCATCGAAACCGCATTTTTAAAGGATTACACCTAGTATGGTGCAACAAGAGGTACTCTGAACAAAGGCTCTTTAGGCATTCCTAGAGAGGTTAGGAAGAATGATGCCTAGGTTAATCTATTTAAGAGTTTGGTAATACCAAATGTCAGGTTGGGATTCCTCCACACTATAAATGGTAGGGCGATCAAATTGGTTATAGGAGGGAGTGGTAAAATGATAAATGGTGACAAGGATTTTGGAATCAGAAGGCTGAAAAGGGATCTAAGAAGAAATATAGGCCATTGTATCTATGAATTTATTGGTAGATCAGAGAATGGATTGGACTAGGTAATGTTTGAATGATGTTAAGATTTTTTTAACTAAAAGTTTATATTTTTGTAACACATCATTCTTACATTGATAGGATCCATTGACCTAGTTGACCACAAGTTGGGAATCACCAAAGACATATATTGTCTTAATTATTAAGGTTAGATTAGTTTAGAGACCTATCACTTGGGCTTCATACTCAACCATATTATTGATGCATTCAAATTCAAGTTTGAAAGAGAGAGGAAGGGGTTTGCCATCAAGAGGAATGAGAATAACTCTATCACCCCCTCCTTGTTGACACTTCAAGCCATCAAATAACATGGTCATTTGTTAGGTTAATCCATATTCTTGAAAAAGAGTCATGATAGACTTATCCAAAAATTCAAGAGGAAGTGGTTGGTTATTTGGTAAAAGATATTTGGCTTATTGGTCAATAAGCACCTGCCCTTTAATCAAATTATACTAGAGGAATTCAAGGTCAAATTTAGCTAGGATCATGAGCCACTTTGCCATACACTAATTTTGGTATGGTTTAGAGTGCATGTACTTGAGTGGGTTAGTATTATTTATGACATAGGTTTTATGGCTAATAAGGTAGTGGTGGAATTTGGTGATCACAAAGGTTAATGCTAAGTAGATTTTCTTGATATGTGTATATTGAGTTTCATATTCTACACACATGTAAATAATGTAGTATATGGCTTGATCTTAGTGTTTTTTTTATCTCAGTGAGCCAAAATTTCCCCTAGGGAATGGTCAGTGGTAGAGACATATAGGTAAAAGGGGTAGTCATCCTTAGGAGGGGTGAAGATAGGTGGTGACAAAAGGTACTATTTGAGTGAATCAAAGGCATTTTGACAATCATTATTCCATTTGAAAGAGACATCCTTCTTCAGAAGGAGATGGAAAGGTTGGAACCATTATAAAAGTTGGGAAATGAAATAGTGAATGGATTAAAGTTTTCCTTGCAGGCTACAGAGTAGCTTAAGGTTGGTTGGAAGAGGGATGTCCAAAATTGCTCTGACTTTAGTAGGGTCTACTTTGATTCTATGAAGAGAGATGATAAAGCCAATAAGATTTGCTAATAAGACCCCAAAAATGCATTTATTGGGATTAAGACAAACATGGTAATGAATGAAGTACTCAAATATGATCGTAAGAATAGTCACGTGATATTTTTAGAGTTTGCATTTTTTGAGAAGGTCATCTATATAGTCTTATATAATCTTATGGATGATATCATGGAAGATATAAGTAATGGCACATTGGTAGGTTTCCCCAACATTCTTTAACCTAAAAGGCATGACTCTATAGAAAAAAGTTCCCCAAGGGGTGGTAAAGGTGATTTTGTGTTGATCTTCAGGAGTAATCAAGATCTAATTATAACCTAAAAACCCATCCATGAGAGATAACATCTCATGGCCAGATGTAAGATCAATAAGCTGGTAATTCTAGGTAGAGGAATGTCATCCTTGGGGTAGGTGAGGTTAAGGTCACAAAATTCCACATAAATGCGTAGACCCTCAGTGACTTTAGTGATATGTATGATACTTGAGACCCATTAGAGGTAGTCAATGGGTTGAATGAAGTTTATAAATAGAAGATGATAAAGCTCTTTTTTGATGAGAAGGGCTATGTGAGGATGCATGCATCAAAGTTTCTATTTAATAGGATTAGCATCATGATGAGTGACTATGTTATGGGTAGCAATGGTGGGGTCAATCCTAGACATATCACTATAAGACCAAGTGAAAGCTATGATGCAGTCTTAGAAGAAAGATGAGAAGTCCCAAAGTCTCTTGCTATTTAGTGATTGGCCCAATTTGATAATACGGGGGTTGTCCAGAGTGCCCAAGTTGATATCCATGGTGGATTCATTTGACATGGTCGAGGCCTCAAGAGGAAGGGATTTGTGGATTAAATAATCCCCTGCACTAAGGTAGGTAAGAATGAAATCATCATATTGATATTGGATGGTGTTGATGGTATGAGAATCATTCTCTACCATTTTAGGGTGTATGAATGGAGGACTTTGGTTTGGCCACCATTTTGGTAGATGAGAGGGCCCAAAATAATGGTATTGAATAGAAAAGAAAGTTAGGGGGGATGGTGTTAGGATCTTTAGGTAGGGAAAGTGGTAGGGTTAGTGAGGATGGGATATCTTCCTCCATGGTGGCAATGGGTTTAGGTGAATTAGTGGGTTATTTAGGTGGTTCATACCCATGGCCAAATGACTCATGAGCTTGTAAAGTTTTGATATGGGGTAACTCATGAGGACCTTGTTCATAGTGACCAAGGCCAAATACTTTCCAAGCACATCTATAAAGATACAACTTAGCAAAGTCTGGTTTGTTAAGATAGGAAAAGTTAGAGGTAAATTGTTGGATGGATGAAGTAGTGGTAGGGGCTAGAAGTGGCCGATCAAGTCCCCCATATATGAAATTTATTTGATGGTTAGGGAGCCCAAATGGGAGGATGGTTCCAATGTTAGGTTTGTAGGAAGGGTCATGTTTGAGATTCCCATATTCTTGGGGAGTAGAGAAGTCATATAAGGCTAAGAGTATATATTCCCCAAAATAAATATGTTGAAATGTGGTTGTCATGGGGTCGTCTATCAAAATCTGGGAAGAAGAGATAAATGAGCTAGTGGAAGCTTCATCAACATTTGGTGTGGAAGTGTCACAGGTTTTGGTTGGTGGGGTTATGTCATTAGAAGATGGTTGTGAGGTGGATGGAGGAAGAAGGATGTTATTAGGTTGTTATGTCATATTTCAAGATGTGAAAGGAATAGGGTCATCCTAGATAGTCATAACTTACCCTTCGTACTCAAATTTGACACATTGATGTAAGGTGGAAGGGACACAACTCATAGCATGATTCCAAGGGCACCTTTGTAAAACATTATGTTGGAATTATCCTTATACAACATAAAAAAGTTAAAGAATAGTATGGGGCCCTATATAGATATGGAGGACAACTATGCCCAAGGTAGTAGCCATGGTATAATTGAAAGAGTGAAGGACCATTGTTCTTTCAGACATGATGTTCGTGGGTAAATGCAGCTGGTCATAGGCATGGGAGAAGATAATATTGATGATATCTCCTCCATAAATCATCACCCTTTTGATGTGGTTTTGATTAATGTATACCATAATGAAGAGGGGGATTGGGATCCTCTAGATGAATAGAAGGTACTTCTAAATCTTTGAAGGTAATAAGGTTGGAAGTTCGAAGAGCACTAATGAAGATGGCTAGAGGTTGAGGGTCATTAGGTTGGACCTCGATGGATTGAAATGATTATATGAGTTTTTGGTGGTGATGGGGAGAGGTAGAGACTAAATCGTATAAGCTCATTTCTATTGGAGTTTGGTGAATCTATTTGAGGATAACTTTTTAAACGGATATTGCATATGAGTTAGGGTATGGAGGGTAAGATGGGGAGGCACCTAAGATAGACACCTTGGGTTTGTTTAAAGATAGATATGGTTGGGTATTATTTAATTAGGATTTTAGGGAGGGGTAAGTCCAAGGAATGGATGCCTTATCCTTCCCTTTGTCCTTCTATTGGACTCAAGATCGAGTAACCATATGAATAGTGTGGATAAGGGTTTTTTTTGGATTAGGTGGTTGCTTTGGTTCCTCCTCTTTAATTTTGGGTGAGACCTAATATTGGGTGGGTTTATTTGGTGGTTGGATTGGAAATGGGGATGAAGGAGGTTTGTCTGATAATAGATCATTATCTTCATACAGGCTATGATCAAGTGCTTAGAGAACTTTAAATTTTTTTGTATCATGTCTTGGTG
Organism: Torreya grandis; assembly: GCA_037957365.1. Lineage (NCBI taxonomy): Eukaryota > Viridiplantae > Streptophyta > Pinopsida > Cupressales > Taxaceae > Torreya > Torreya grandis. The sequence continues at coordinate 3,298,647 of JARHVA010000944.1, forward strand.
CCCTATGATATGCACATATCAAGTTATCATTAAACCAAGAAGGTTTGGTACATGAATGGTGAAAGGGTTTTATGGGTGGTAAACTCAAGGAAGAAGTTTGTAATAACCATTGGATAATGGTTAAGTAAGATTTGGCTAAAGGTGGTAAATGTTTAGCAGTTTTTGTTTTGAGTGTTAAAGTAGAAGTTTGTGTAGATGTAAGTTTGGTGGTAGGTGTATTAGGTAAAGTGGTATGTTTGGTTTATGGTTTTTCTTTAGGAAATATGGTTGACAAGGTGGAGGTAGAGGAGGGAAAGGTAGGTAACTTAGGAATTGTTGGTGTAGTGAGGAAAGGTGTCTTAAAAAGCAATTCTGAAGGTGTGACCAACAAAGGTGGTGGAGTTTTGGTAAAAATGATGGAATCAATTTTAAAAATAGAGGGATGAGGACCCAAAATGGAGGGAAAGGTTGAGGGAGGTAAAATTTGGGGGTTTGGGCCTTTCAGTGGTTTTAATTTTTTAGTTGTTTTAGTTATTGGTTTTGGAAGGGATTTGGTCACTTTATTTGTCTTGGTGGGTCTAGGTGTTTGAGGGTCGATTAATTTGGAGGAGGTTTTAGTTGGTTTAGAAGGGCTAGGTTGTTCTACTAAAGAATGGGTTATAATCCCTAGTTTGGTTCCCTTACCTTTCTTTTGACTTCTGACAGAAGGTTCCAAATCTGAGGTTGGGTGGTTGAAGTCATATTCTCTTATGAGATAGCTTTCAAAGAGGGGGTGGATGGTTATAATAAAGGGGAGGTAGGTGTGGTATCCTCTAATGGAGGTGTGGGTATGATGGCTTCCTTTGTTTAGGTGTTTAAAGGAATAGAAGGTAGTTTTTTTTTTTTCATTATGGGAATGGGGAAAGAGGTAGTTAAGGTAATGTTTTCTTCAATAATGGGTTCATTAGTAACAACATTAATAGTATGTGCTTCATGAGATGGGTTTGGTTTATTTTCATAGTAAGGGGTAGAAAAATCTTGATTAGGAAAAGGATTGTGAAATATGTCAAGCGCTTGGTTTGGTGGTGCATTGGGATTGTAAGATGTAAGATCCCCCTTGTCAATGAGGGATTGGACAAGGTATTTGAATGTGTTACACCTATTGATATCATGTATTATGACTTAGTGAAAGGAACAATAGTCATTATCATTATACCAACCCAATATGGGGTGAGAAGCATCAAACTATTGAGGTGGTTTAATTGGTGGAAGTTGGATGATATTGGTTTTTAGTAACTTTTCCAAAATATAAAGATAGGGATCCCCAAGTGGAGTTAATTTCTTATGATTATTCCAAGTTTGGTTCCTTTGGTTTCAATTTGAATAATTACAGGATTCAAAGGTTTGGTTCCTTGGGTTATGTTGGTTGTTAGATGGCAGTGGTACAGCTTTGAGGATAATGGCATTGGTGGTTACTTTGTTTTTAGTGTTGGGATTAGCTTGGTTGTTTGTTTTGGAAGAAAAGGGCTCGTTGGGTTTGTAAGTTGAGTTTTTACTCTTCAACTTTAGCCTTCCTTCATCAGTGGCTCTATTCTCTAGTTTGTGATCCATGGTAAAAGCTTCATCAAAGGTTCAAAATCTTTGGACACATAATGTGGATGAAATATATTTTGTACATGCCTAGGTGAAGAGCTCTATAAGCTTAAGTTAAGGCAATGAAAATAAAATTTGGCTAATTAGGCTCCTCAAATGAGCCACAAAATCAGTAATAAATTCATCTTTGAATTGTCAAATGGAGAAGTTGGTAATGGAAACTTTCTTGGATATATTTATCAAAAAGTGATCCAAAAAGTTTTGAGCTATTTGGGTAAAAGAGAGGATGGAATATTTGGCTATGGTACTATACCAATCCAATGCTAGTTTGGATAATGACATAAGAAAGGTATGGAGGAAAAGAGCATCATTATGGGCAATCAAGTAACACAAATGCCTAAATGCTCTTAAATGTTGTTGAGGGTATTCTTTACCATTAAACTTGGTAAATTTTGGAATTTCCCACTGGGTCAGATAAGGTTTGATGGGGACCGAAAGGTGAATAGGTTCATTTCAAATTTGATCATAGGATAAGAGATTATTGGCTCTGGAGATGGATGAATCAAGGGTGGTCATCTATCCATGATCAACTTCATGAAGTCTACTTGAGGTTATTAGGATGCATAGTTATATGATATGTTTTTTTGAGGTTGGGCAATGTGTGAATAGATAATAGATGGTTTAGATGACTCCATGTATTGGTATGTGGTCTTTGGAGGTTAGGTGGAAGATATATATTGGTATGTGGATGTTAATGGTTGGGTAGAGATGGGTGGTTGGATAACAAGCATATTCCATTGTGAATTATGAAGATAGCTACATGTGCATGTTGGATCAAAGTGGTGGTTAGGTTAGTGGCTGATGGAAGGGTGGTGACTCTTGTGTTTATTGGTGGTAACATAAAGGGTATGGACACCACAAGGCTTAAAAGTGAAGTAGTGTTTGATGGATTGGAGGTAACTAGAGGAAGATGGGTGGTGCTAGTGGTAGGTAATCCTATTATAGAGAAGTGATTAGTATGAGGCACAAGGGCAATGGTAGTTTGAGTTGGTGGGTTAGTTTCAAGGGAGTTGTTGGTTGATGATAACATTTAGACAATTAAAGTTTGAGTAGTTTCCATGGTAGTGAAGGTATTTACCATGAGGTGGAGAGGTATTCCATAAGGTGGATCTATGGGTGGGGTTGAAATTAGGATTTAATAAGATGTGGTTCTTAGGTAGTGCTGTAAGGCTGTATGATTGTAGTTTAAGAAAGTGGGAAAATATGCATCTCTTGGGACTACCCAAGTAGGACTTCCTAGAGAGTGGGTGGAGTCTATGGGATTAGAAATATGTTCCATGGATGAAGAGGCGGAAGTTGGTGATGATTGATTTGGTGGTGGGTTTTGTTCTTCGAGGTTTTTTTGTTATTGGCAAGTGAGAACCATATAAGAAGATAAGAAAAGGATGATATGTTCTCACACCTCAAACAAAGAGAAATAAAAAGACTCAAGGCAAACAATGCATTAAATCGTATGATTCTTTTTAATCTCTCTTTTGTCTTATGCCTTAGAAAAGTGTGAAGAGGAAATTGGCTTGAATAGGTCCTAAATAAGGTAGTCTATGTTTGATTTTGGGTTATGTTTAGGCACTCAATAGAAGTCTATATTGGTCTAAGTATGTGGCCTGGTACTTGGGGCTTGTTCCCCTCATGCCATAATCCTATAGCCAGTGCAGGTGCTTAGCTAATATGTACCAATTTTCCAAAGTTTATACTTAGCTAGAGAACTGAGTTGGTTATCCCCTCAGTGATTAAATCTAAGTAAGATAACTGAGAAAGAGTGAGGTGATCTACTAGGTGATGAAATCCTAGTTGTCCCTTATCTCAAGTGTGTTTTAATGTTTTTTTGTGCAAGTAGTTTGGTTTGTGTAACATTTTTGAACTATGATTAATTCATAATGCTTTTAATTAAACTAGGTGAGCTAAAATCAAGCAAGCAGTCAATGGATGCACTCAATTTTAACCAATTTATTATTATTATTTAAATGAAGACAATAAAAACTATAATGCACCTAAATTCAACATAAAAATATAATCCCAATCCTAGAATGAATGCTCTTTTATTTCTTTTTATAAATACAATAAAATTTAATTTTCTAAAAAAAATGCAACTAAAACTTTTCTTTTTCCTTTTTTTCTAGAAAGAAAGAAGCTTAATTTTCTAAGAATTCAACTAAATGAATTTCATTAATTGAATTATAAATGTCCTAAAACATATAATAACCTAATAAAACTCAAGGGTCCCATTGGGTGTGCTAAAATGTTTTTGTCTATTTTTCACTTTTTTTTAAGTGTGAAAAGAAGAAACTAGTTAAGAAGGGTGTGTAGAAGAATACCTATTGAATGCATGCATGTTGAATCCAGACTTTATGATAAATCCTATTTATCTAGGGAATAATTAACTATAATAATAAATCACTACCACAAAACTTGTTGGTTAAACAAGTAGTTGGGTGGATTACCTAGTGTGAGCTAGATCCTATAAGCCAAAGCTTTCTAGGAGGTTGTCAATCCACCTGCTTTTAACACTTAAGTTTGTCAATAAAAAGGAAAGATAATTTCATTTAAAAAAATAAATAAAATTAAATACAATTAAATAACACCATATAAATAAATTAAGATAATAAATTTAACTGCTTTTAAAACAATGACTAAATAGAGCAACTAATGCTCAAGATTAGTCAAGACAAGGTTATGGTTTTGGTTTAAAAATTTAACAAGGGATTAAAGAAATGTGGTCTGATTGGTTGATAAATTGTTATGATAATAAAAATTTAAAGGTTCAAATGGGATAAATGGGTGAATGGTTGATGAGGTAACAAGGTAAGTAGTTAAGATGGAAAAGGGGGAAGAGGATAAGGAGGGTAAAAGTGGCAAAGGTGTGAATGGATAAAAGATGGAAAGGGAGAAAATGGATTGAGATAATGAAATAAAAAAGGGAGAAAATAGATAAGTGGAAATGAAGATATTAAAAATCTAAAGGGATGATAAAATGAAATTGAAGAAACAAAATCAAATGTTACATTCCAAGCTTGAAGAAGAATGTTGTTGTTGTTGATGATGTCTTGAGGCAATTTCGACAGAGATTCATTGCTTTGAATTATTTTCCTCCAAGATGTGGATGACTTCTAAAATGATGACCTCATTCAAGGACCTTCAACAAGATATTAATAACCAAAGACTAACTTCCAATTTAACCTTGGGTAAAGGAGAGGGGGGGTATTTATAGCATTTGTTGTCAAGAATCATGCCACATAGGGGAATTATAGAAGTATGGAACCATTTTCCATGTGGTGCATGAATGAGTCAAAGATTAGGTTTGTGGGTATTATCATTTGGGTTGGTGAGTCTCCCACCTTGCACATGAGTCCAATTTTGAATGGAAATTATGCACATGGGTCTAAATGAGGCTAAAGACTTTTCACCACCCTTTCTTGTCTTCATCCAAGCACTTAAAGAGATGGCACACAAAATGTGGTAGAATTTTCCATGTGGTGCATGAATGAGTTAAATATGAGGTTGGTGGGGATTCCCATTTGGGTTAAAAAGTCAAAAATGGGTGCCCTTTTCTTTCCCAAAGAACTAAAGAGGTAGGTATCTTAGTTTGAAGGCCACTTTCATGTGTGAAGGAAAAATACATGTTGAATGATGGCCCCTTAAGGGTAAATTCACCATATTGCAAGGGGTGGGCCTTTTTATGTTTAAATGAGGTCATTAAGCACTTTGAGAAAGGGTCCCAGGTGGGGTATGATGTCTCACATCAAGCCACCTCACTTCTAATACATGTCACTTGCCATATCATCTTCCATGTCACTTGACATGTCACATGCCATGTCACTTACCATGTCACTTTCCATGTCACATGCCATGTCATCATGAATAGTGATAATGGGTTCCACATTAAATAGTGATAGTGAATAGTACTTTCAAATAGTATTTTTGAATAGGAGAATAGTGATTTAGTTAGGTTAAGAAGGGTTGGTTAAGGGTTAATAAGGTTTAGGAGGTATTTAGGGGGTTCTGAGGCATTTAGTCATAGAAAAATATAAATGTGTAGTTTTCTAGTATCTAAAACAAGGTCAAGGTCATGATACCACTACTCATATATTTCACATATTGCCTCCATACCATTCAAGGTGCACATACAGCCTATCATGATGACATCATACTGGGGTGAAGATATTAGTGATGGTTGCAAGAATTTTGAAACATGAATAATAAATTTGAGGTTTTGATATGGATACATAGCTCATTAGAGGTCTAAAGAAATGCATATTGTCCATATTCTTACCACTACTTGTATACACTAGAAATCTACACCTACAGGGGGCTTAGCAGGGGGTTAAGGAGCCATTTTGAAATGTTATACAAGTGGTGAAACTCATCCTAAACACCTAACATGTTGAAAGGATCCTAATATGAAAATTTTAAAGTGATAGATGGCTTGGAAAATTTGAAGATCACCTTCTAGCAAGAAGAGACTAAATTCTAGGAAGGTTTCCCCAAAAAGTGAAAATAGATGTCTAGGGATGTTTTGTAGGTATCCTATAACATGTTTGAAAACATTTCTAAATCATATAAATATATAAATTTGGTAGCCTCTAGAATGGAAAGGAACTATGCCAAAGATAAAGGCTATAAATTTAATCCAAGTTATAAATTTAAGGCCTCAAAGTTGCCTTAAAAAACACTGAAACTTTGCATTAACATCTATAGGTTTGGAGGTTTTAGTGACTTTCGATATCCTAAGGTTGAAAATAAATAATTACCTCATGGATATGATGATTAAATTGGTTTAATATTGTGTTAATAGGCATGAGGATCATTATCATGATGTTGGATTATGGTGTTTCGAGTTTCATGGACACATACAGGTGTCCCTTCTTAGGGGGAATATGCACCTACAACTAGGAAGACAGATAGTGGGCTGAAAAGTGGTGTCAAAGTGGTGTTTTAAGAATTTAAATTTGAGTTGAAGTAAAAAAATATAATTTTTGACCTCAAGGGATTCAAATAATGCCTCTAAACATCAAGGCCAAGGTTAAAATAAGCAAATGCTCACCTACAGGAGTCATTAAGGTAGGATTTTACAACCAAGAGGGAAGAACTCAGTACTATGAGTTCAAGGTGATTGTAAAAAATATAGGAGGGCTTATAATGATGAAAAAATCAGGTTAACAAATCCATTAATATCATGATGAACTTCATAATATCTAAACAATGTGAAATAAGCCTATACAAACCTCTTAAGACCCTATACACACCTATAGCTGAGTTTGCAGTCATGATGAAGGTAAGAGGTGAGTATGCTTAGGAGGTGGAAGAGGGTTTGTTAGTGTATTTAAAATTTTTCATGATAGGTTATTATAGTTTTTACACAAGATCCAAGGCCCCCTTCAAGATGACCACCCACTCTTCCTCCTAGCCAAAGGTAGCAGTCTGTACAATTGCACTAGGAAACCCATGTTGCTCAATTGGTAAAAATGAAAAATCCAAAGGAGAGGAGTGTTTTTAGGTGAATTAAAAGATTATTTATCATAAATTTAGTATGTATATAATTTTTAAATAACATAGTAACATTTTTTTATCCTAGAGATATCATTCTTAGGTGGATTTGGGAAAACGCAAGAAACAGGGCCTTTTTGGAGGTCTTTTTTGGGCATTTTGAGCTGGTTAGGTGCCTAAATGAGTGAATCTAGATAAATACTTTGGTAAAATTTTTCATTATTACCTTATAAAACTCATAAAATATTCATGTTTCCTTGGGGAAGAGGGATATACCTCACTATTTTGTCTCAGAGGTCAGCTAGTCAAGAAAAATCAAGGTTTGGCAAAGCACGTAAATGAAGCCAAAAGGGTTAATAAAATTGAGATAAAACTTGGGTAACTTCATGTATTTTGTTTTTGAGGTGTATTAAAATTAAATATGTGATATTAATCACTAATTTAAGCTCATATCTCTCAAATTGATTAAAACACTCCTGCACATAGTCCAACTGACAAGCTTTAATTAGGCCTAATTGGTGAATGAAAGAAAGAGATGAAAGTGATTGGGAGGTTATGTAATGAATTTTTAAGATTTAATGAGGTGTGAATAATCATGATACACTAGATAAAATATGAAATATAATTCCAAATACCCAAAACTATTAAGGTGCATGCTAATTCCATTAGGACTTGAAGGGAACTAGAGTCAATTAGGGGTCCAACTTCACTTCTAAATCTTGGTTAGTGTTTTTACTAGTTTTAGAATGTTTAGTAGATTTATTTAGACATTTATGAGCTTTTGGTATTAAAATAAATTTATAGGAAAACTACTTTTATCTCAGAGACAGTCTAAGCATATAGGAAAGGTGGAAACAAGCTCGATAGGGTGATTTCAAGTGCTCATATCTCCTCTGAGAAATTTCATGGAAGCCAAATAAGTTTGGAGGGTTATTAAGGTATCTTAAAATCATGTTTGTGTCATTTTTTGGCAGTTCCAATGTCAGGTATTTATGAACAAATCTTAAGGAAAAAACTATCTAAAATCCTTACTAAACCCTTAGAGAGACCCAATAGAGAAAACAAGATTGGAGAGATATCCAATTGACATAGTTTGACCATGAAAGTTATTGTAAATTTTAAAGGACTCTCTCAATATCCTCCACACCTTTGTGAGTTGTATGGAATTTTATGGACATGGTACAAAATAGGGTACTTTTGACTATTTTTCAAGTTCTAGAAGAGATCTAAAGATGAAATCAAGTTTGGAAGGAATATATGGAATTAATATAACTCCATATGGCCATGTAATTATTTTAAAAAAATATTAATTGTTTAAAAGATATCTCTCATCTCAGCCAGTCAAAACTGACATAGTGAACACAATGGTGAGAAGGATGAAAAATTCAAATGTGAGAATTTTTAAGGTGTACCTAAAAAATATAATTCCATGGAGAGTCTTTCCAAGTGTCATCCACTCCATCCCATGTATTTTCATGGAAACTTGAAGCCAATTTTGAGGTCAAGTGTGAGGGGTGACTAAAAGAGGAGTTTTTAAGACTACAAGTAGTGATGGCTTACTTCCAAGATATTTTAGATGAGTAGGACTACAAAAAATTCATGGAGAGGCATGCATGAAATCTTTCCCTCTCATTCCAATCATCAGACCTATCCCTAGTCAATTTTTGAATGTTCAAATAGGTCCAAATCGTGAAGGCAGTTTTTTGAGCCAAGGAGTTTCATGCCACTTTTCATAAGTTTCATGACTTGTATTGACATTTTTACTTCATGACATTTCATTTTTCATTTTAAACCTATTTATCATGAATATGTAACCTATTTTATCAACTTGAAAAGTGTCCAAGTGACCTTTTTACTTCCCATGTCTTGCCTCTCTCCCAAATGTTATAAATAATGACCTTTTTGGCTCTTTTGAGTAGATTCCATTGGTTAATGGTGAAACCCTATACAATTTTGTATTTTAATGACTCTTAAAGCAATAAAAAATTAAATTTTACTACTTAATTATTGTAAAATTGAGTTTTGTTTCAATATTTTTGGTCTTGTCTAGTAGAAGATAATAATTTCTAGAACGTTATCCTTGATTATTCACTAAGTGGGTAGAAGTGTAATTATTACAAGTTTTTTTTAGTGTTCTATTTTAGTGTATAAGTCTTTTATAAGTGTTCTATGATTGTATTCTCCAAATTATCCTTCATAATCACTCCTAAAAATCAATATACCCCTTGAACCTAGCATATGAAACATTGATGTAACAATCTATCTTGAGCTGTGAATTTTGTGTGAAAGAGGATTTGATTTAATCTAAGTAGTATAAGTTCAGTCAATAGAAGGAAATTAAATATTGGTGCATCAAATTTTATATTTATAATTTTGTCTTCTTAACCCTTTTCATGCAAAGTTGATAGGTGGAACAGTGTTTCAAAGAGTGTATCAAGGGAACTAGCCCTTCTAGAGATTCATCTCACCAAATTAATCACCCATAGCAAGTAAGATGTTTCCATTATGTCAATTGGATGAGGAGAGTTGAGACATATCCTTAAGGTGTGAAAATCCAAGTGACAACACTTATATTGTATAAATACTTAGATAATTAATCTCATGATGACACCCTATCACACTTCTCTCTCCTTTCACTTGCACAAATGTAAGTTAAAACCAAGCTTACAAACAAAGATTTAAACCAAGTTTCCCACAAGATAAAACTAAGCTTGTATAATAATTCACAAGTATTCACTCCTTGTACTTTCATAATCTAACATCAAAGCTTAAACCCAAGATCTCAATGAAGTTTGACACAAGCTCTCTAGAAATCTTGTAACCAAAAAATTCAACAAACCTTCTCACCTTACACCTATGTAAGCTAATTCCAAACTTACCACAAGATTTCTTCCAAGATTTCATACTAAGACATCACAAGTCTTCAAGGCCTTTACAATTCTTACAAGGAGAATGGAATACAAGAATCACATATGCACTTCTTTCTATATCATACAATACAAAGAGAGATATATGCATTTATAGAATTTACATTATGAGAGATTAAATGAGAGAGAGAATAAGGGAGGAATACAATTTCGTCCCACTCCATGTGGTAACACTATTTAGGAATAGTGAAATTGGAATCATCATCAACAAGGTCGACCTTTCAAAGGGCATCTTATGACGCAATGTGGACCTCTTCCATGTACACTCAAATGGTATTTCCCACTCTCCCATGTGCAAGCTCAAGGGTAAAAAGATACCCCAATAAAAATTTTACTTCCAACATAGAATAACCATAAGCACATGCCTAAAGAGACTGATTAGATCCTCTTTCTTTATCTCCCACATGCACCCATAAGTCAAGGGTTAAGGATGGTGTCCCATATGCTCACTACATGTGACCTCAAAAGGTAAACCCATGTGCCCATGGAGAAATTCACCCCATTTCTCTCTCCTACCTTTCCAACAATGAAAGATACATTTTTGGGCCATGACACATCACCTAAGATCCATCTCACCTACCCAAACACCATTTCCACCTCATCCGTAAATAGTGACATGTGAATAGTGCATTCATGAATAGTGTTTTGTGAATAGTGAATTCACACTTAAAAATTATCCCACTTAAAGTTATAAACATAAAAATATATTCCCTCTAGCTACTTTAGCCACCTCAAGTACACCTATTAATATTTATTAAGAAGTTGCCATGCTACTCAGTGCATCACAACACCTACCAATTTTTTGATCCCACAATTGAGATACATACTACTCTACCAAATGTAACAACACATGACCTTCACATTCCATAGAATAATGGATCATGTGAGGATCCCTTCAAGATTATGCTTGCATCATATGAGGTTAGAGTTTAGAAAGGTTTGTATTCTTAACTCACCAAGATGCTTAATGCTTAGGTTATAAACATCACTTGTAGGTTGAAGATTAGAGCCTTTTAAGGCTATTATGTTTGGCTCACCTAGGTACATGGATTGGATCCTTGGAGATGGAGCTTAGAGGATTGATAGATCAAATCCTGGAGATAGAGGTAGATGTTACTATATCTCCCATGGATGTTATAGATGTTAGCATTGTAAGATCTTCATGTTGCAACTTGGATATTAGAGAATGAAATCTTGGTTGTAAACTTTGCTCACCTGAGTACTTGGTATTATCACTAAAAATAGTTGCTAAGAGGATCTATGTAAGAGAGAGTATTAATAATGAAAATGAAGTCTAGATGCTGCCTTTGCCTTGTGGTTTTCTACCTTGCTATTTGTTCAAGGGTTTTTCACATATATCTTGTGTAGTGGTTTGTTCTCTCATGTTTATGATTTTTTGTTGTAGCTTATTATTCTACAATTTACTTGCAGATATAGGAATGTATGTTTTCCTAACAAATTCTATATTCTTATGCATCACATTCAATAATGAAATATTTTTAAAAATTTGGGTTATTTAAAATTAGAGTAGTGCACATGGCTACTTTTATTTTCTCAAAGGCCTTGGTGGTTATTTCATTCCAATGGAAATAGTCATTTTTAACAATATTGTAAGTGGGGCTGCAACAATACCATAACTCTTCACAAAGTAGTGATAGTAACCTTTTAACCCCAAAAACCCATGGAGGATTTTTATATATTTTGGCACTAGCCACTCAATCATAGCTTTGATTTTTTAAGCGTCTACATTGACTTATTCATGTGAAACAATATGACCCAAGTATTCCACCTCTTTTAATACAAAATAATATTAGGATGGTTTTTCATAAAGTTTATGATTTTTTTACAGTGAACAAAACCTTTTTCACATGATGTAAGTGTTCTTCCCAAGTCTTAATATATATGAGAATGTCATCAAAAAATACCAACACAAATTTTTGTACAAATGGCCAAAAAATAGTGTTCATCTGACTCTGAAATGTTTATGGGGAATTAGTGAGACCAAAAGGCATTAACATGAATTCACAATGTCCTTCATGGGTACTAAAGGATATCTTATGGATATCCTCTTTTCAAATCTAAATTTTATGGTATCCTTAATGAAGACCTAACTTTATAAAGTAAACAACACCATATAACTCATCCAACAAATCATCAATTACTGGGATAGGGAACCTATCTTTTATGGTACATTTGTTGAGTTATCTATAATCTAGGCACATTCTCAAAGTCTCATCCTTATTATCAACCATGAATACTAGGGATGAAAATGTACTTTGGCTATGTCTAATGGTACCAGCCTCTAAAATCTTGTATACCATTTTTTTAATTTCACTTTTCTAAGCATATGGGTATCTATAAGGGAAAATTTTGGGTGGTTAACTACCTAGAATAAGTTGAATTAAATGATCATGATCTCAACTTGGTGGTAGCCCTTTTGAAATTGCTTCAAAAATGGTTGAGTGGTCATCAATAATCTATTAGATAGTAGGATGTGTAGACATATTCAATGGTTGAACTTCTATGGAACATAACCTAGAAACAAATTTGTTATCCCCTTTATGAACAAGACTATACATTTGATAAGAACTAACTGTGGATATTTTTCATGTATTTCCCTTAATTCATAGTCTTTCCTTTAGAATTAAAACACATGAATAACTCCTAGAATTTCATGTCAATCATACCCAAGGCTGTGAACCATTAGAATCCTAACATAATTGACCATACCCTCATTTGTAATCATGGACACTTTGATATTAGAGTCTCTAATTGAATAGAAAACATAGGGGAATTGAGATTTTAGTCTCCCATGGCCACTTTAATATTATGGCATTTACCAAAACAGTTGATCGTACCCTCTTATTTAATCATGACTTAAAACTTTGGAGTAGGGTAAATAAAATAATTCAATCATCCCACCAATTTATTATTGATGAAATTATGTGTACTCCTAGAATCAATCAATACTATCATCTTTTATTTATTTAGGTAACCCTAAACTTTGAGAGTTTTGGGAGTGATAATACCAAAAAATGCATGGTATAAAATAGTGGGTTGAGACTCTTCTTAATCTGATTTAGGTAGTTCATCCTCTTCACCAAATTTTATTTCATCATTGGCTCTTTCAATGTGGAATAATTTCATCTTAGCAAACTTATGAATTTTTCTCCATTTGATATCAAAATTTAAACATAACCATTTGGATCATTTCTCTTCAATGTGGTGATGAGTCAATCTTGTAGGCTATAGGAATGTTTGCGTTAGACCAAAAGTCTCTTTATTGATAGTGAAATCCTTATATTTGACTAGATCTCTTTCCTCTGCACTGAGAGAAAATAACCTAGATTTAGATATAGTGCTTGGATTAAACATTCAAACATCTAGTTGGATTGTATCCTTGATACCACCCAAGTAGATATAATTTATGTTTTCATCTAATATATCATATACCCTCAAAGATAAATTCTAAAATTGTTGAATATAGTCTTTGACTGAACCTAATTTTTATAGCTTTGTTAATTGGCTAAATTAATTTTTTGTTACACTATGACAATAGTACATTTGTATCTCATCCATGAACATTGACCAAGTAACATTAAGACCCTTATTTTTCTTCTGAACGCAAAGCCATTGATACCAAATAAAATACTCTGGCTCTAAATACAAGGATGCCATAACCACCTTTTATCCACATGAGATATGATGTACATGAAAAACATTATCCATTTGGTTTATCTAATTAAGGGAATCCTTTTCATTAAAATTCCACATTTTGACTTTTTGAGTCATGTTTCTTACATGTGATGGATTTGTATTTGTTTGAGAAAGGCTCAAAGATCCACCCAGGTTGGGTTGTGAAATATTTGGACCCAAAGATCCACCTTGAGTGGCCTGATTATTAATGATCTATGGTTTGTTTTGAGGATGTTGAATAAAATTCATATTTATACCAATTTTGTTTATGAGATCATCCAAAAATTGATTGATATGATCTACTTTATTCATCCTCTTCAATTGCAACCCTTGTATACAAATTTGTATGCCTTACATATCATACTCCAGCTAACTCACTTTATGATTAGTTGTAGAGAATGTCACAACCATAGATCCACTTTATGATTCCATATCTTATTTTTGAGGAGTTTTCCCTATAGTTTTAGCACCCTGTCCTCTACCCCTAGTCTATGGTCCTACCATAAATAATATTACCAATATACACCTTGATTTTCATTGTTGACATGACTTTGACTAGGCAATGTGGTAATTATTTCAGCCTCAATTTAGAATACACAAATAATGAACCTAAGATATATTTTTGTGAGCTTTCCATAAATGTAAATAAATCTAAAAAACTCCAAAAATTATGGACTATAGAGCAATTTTATGTAAAATAGTGAAAATCAAATAACTCGCTCAAAATTAATCCTATGGTCTCTAATTTTTTACTTTAGACTCCTTATATTATCCTCAAACTCTAGAAAAATAATTGTGGAAAAATTTTCACTGGTTTGATATATATAGTAAAAATAATTTTGTTTCCCTAATCGCTGCTTTGATATCACTTGTAAAGAACTTTCTTCATAATTTAATGAATAAATCACAAGATAAATAAAATATAATAGAAAATATTTAATCCACTTCAAGGGGGAACCTAAAAATCCTTATAATAAGATATAATTCACAAAAAGGATGACTGTACTAAGCCACACTCATCCATATATATAGAGTTAATGAGGGGAGTTACACACATTCATCCCACCCTTAGTTCTTAACAAGTCAGCCTAACACAATAGTTAACTAAGGAATGTAATTAGGCATTAATAGTATGTCATAGATTAAGATCTTAATAGGATCTTGATCCTTGTCATGTGGTGGGTGGATGTTGGGCCTTAGTTATTAACACTTTCTTGGTGGCTTCTATTACCTAGGACTTCTATATAAATTTATCATTTTGATTATGCCCTTGATTTGAGATCTGCCTCTACCTACTTGTTTACCACTTAATCTTTGGCATGATTTTATCTCTCTTATTCTTGCTTTCACATAGCTTCTTTCTTTTTATCTTCTCCATCTACCTTAGCTTGTGTATTAGCCTCAACCTTCATCTTTTGCATTATTTGTGCTTCTTAATTTTCTCATTCAGTTTCTTTCCTCACAAATTCTTCCTTTAGCTACTTCTTCCTTTACTATTATTCTTGTGTTACCTATTGTGTTTGATTATTAACTTATACTTACTCCTTTTTCTTCTATGAAATAGATTTTTTATCATTTTATTATTTCATTGTCTTTTCTCTTCTTTTGATCCTCCTCCTTGACATCTTTGCATTTCACTTATTCTTTCCTCTTCTTCTCTTCCTCCTTTTTGACCTTATTCATAACCACCTTTTGAGCCATATCTTGATTTAGTTGATCCTTATTATCTTAATCCCATGTTTCAATATATTCTTTTATAGATAACTACTTAGGTTATGGTTGTTCACTCACTTGTAGCTTGTGTCTAGGAGTTGGAGAATCCATAAATGAAAGTGACTATAAAGGAGAGGAAGAAGGGGATGACTCAACCATAGTCCACCTACTGACTGGTGTCATTTTTCTAGTTTGGGTAATCAAAGTCTTCTTTAGTCACTTGTAGTCTTGGGTTATCTCTTGTGGCTATAGTTCTAGTAGTTAAGCCTTTGATGAATCATCTTCCTTGACTGACTGAGGTTTAATAAAGGAACCCATATTATCTATGATATATAGTGACATTTGAGGCATAATATGGGTCCTTAGTTTTCACATCAATGAATGATGTAGGATTCATTGTTATTGTGTGATTGTTTATGCCTTTGAATACCTTTCCCTTGGTGCCCATTTAAAAATAAAAGCCATCCTATGTTTTCATTCTTCCTCCTCTCTAACTTTGTCTATAATTATTGACACATGAGGTATGGGAATATCCAATAAAACTATGTTTGACACATTTATTTACACTTGAAAAGTGTGCACTACTTTTTAGAATAAAAATTATTTTTCTTCTTCTTCCTCGTAGACCTTAGTGCCTATGTCTTCGAACATAAATTTATACACTTCCTCCTTTGTAATGACCAATTATGAAATATCATATTCAATAATGACCTATGGGACATTATTTCCTAAAATCCATGGATTTATACTATACATATTCTTATTTGGTGGAGGTGGTTATGTTATGCATGTTGGTGCCGTCCTCTTTATTACAACAGTCTGTGATAGATTTATTTTTAGTGTAGGTAATTTCTGCATATCTACTTGTGGTTATGATGGTTGTTGAGATAATGGATATTATGCATCTAGAGGCATCATTTTAGTGTTGGTACTGATAAGATAATATATTTACACCCAAATATATTTCATCTAGATAAATGTTCATAATACTCCCTATTTTGGTTTAGGCAATGTTTGTGAAGGTGGTCACAAGCCAAAATTTGACACTCATATTGATGGGGCCATCTAAGGACCTCTAGTAGGTGAAGCAGATAAGTAATATTAAGAATTGGTACTAGAAGGCCAATGATATCCCAATAATTACCTTATCAATATTCATGATGACATCAAAGGCCAAAAAATATGGATAATTGAAATTATCATTGAGTCAAATCATGCGGTAAGTGATATCAATTGCCCCTTTTGTGGCATGCTTCACACTATTAATGGTATGCCACAAGTACTTTATGATGCATTTAGAGATAATGTGCACTAAAACATATTATAAAATTTTTATAATGATCCCCCTACATTTCATACTCTATTTCTCCCTTATTTTTGAATGGATGGGTGGGTTCTTTGTCATGTAAGGGACCAAAATATTACCCCACATAGGCAATATTATTGATTATGAAATGGTGAATTTGTTGATGAAAATAATCATATATTATGATAAATGAATATAAACCTTATTATACTAAATTAAAAGTGTCATCATCATCTCATCAATCAAGACAAAGATAGACAATTTGATAAGTCGCTCTACATCCATTTCTTGTAAGCAATGTTATAATGCTAGGTCTTTTAATTGTGATATTTTTGGTTGGTTCGATATGAAAAATTGGATTATACTACATAAATTAATTAAAATGGGTCTAGGTCATGGTACCTTATTTTTATTATTTCAAGGTCGATCCCAATCTCTTCCTTTTGTGCATTAGTGAGAGGAATCAAAAGTTGTGAGTGATCCATGGTTGTTGTTCTGGTACCCTTTGAATGATAGCTTAAGATAAAACTCATATTAGTGAAAAATCAAAGAAAAAATGAGTGAATTAGGCACAAATCATAGAGGTATCTTAATTTCAAAGGTGTGTAATGGCATTTTATTTTACATGCCCTTATTTATATAGTTTTTCCCACTCAAATCTGTCTAACATGTTGCTTTGAATGTGTTGAGTTGTTTGCATGCCATTATGCTTGACAAATTAATTATACTTGACTTCTTATGATTTTATATTGTATTTTTTATGTCTATATTCATTGGTATAACTAACAAGATTTTTTGATGTAATGCACTATATTTTCCCTCATTAACTTTCCTTTATTGTACATCACCTAATTCTGACACTCAATCCACTTTGAGAAAGATGCCTTATTTTAAGTGTGTCATCATTAATGATTTTTTGAGTGAGCATTGATTTTCATTCATCCATACCTTTTTTGTTATTGCCTTTTTCCCAACTTAATTTATGACCCCTTTTTGACTTTGCATGATTTTTTTCATTCTATGCTAGGTTAATTTCTTTGTCACACTTTATGACTTTGAATTTTAAAACTTGGTTCTGATGTCATACAATATAGAGACTGGACTATATATCTACACTATAAACCTAAAAATAAAAAAATAAAACAATACATGAAACAAAAATATTAGCCTACATGGTATTACTCAATACCCTCTCTAATTTTTTTGAGAGATCTAATAGAGATTATTAATGGTAAGGCTTAAGCCTAAAACCATTTACAATTAACACAATTATTAATTTTTGTGATACTTCATGGATGATGTAAGGTCCTTTCCATTAGATGCATAATTTTCCTATAAATTCTTAAAATCTGATATCATATAGTACTACTGCTTGTTTTGGGTGAAATTATTTACATCAAAGATTATGATCATGCCACACTTTTTTAATTTGTTTATTGACATCTTATGTCCAATGTGATCTTTGATTGGTTTCCTCCATCTAGGTTAAATCCATCAATCTTATTTGAAGAGAGTCATGATAGCCTAGTCACAATCATTGTAATTCATAGACTATGGACTATGTAATGCATTGGCATGACTGCTTCTAATCCATAATCCAATTAAAATAGAGTGAAACATATCAAATGATTATAGTTTGTCCTATATGAACATATGAACTTAATAATTAGATCCTCCCAATTATCTCTTTGCACATTGCATATTTTTGTGAGCACTTTTTCAAGGACTTTACTTGATGCTTTTGCCTATTTATTGGCTTGTGAATGTTATGTTGTGATTTTATGGTGTGATATCAAAAAATCCTCTATCAAGGTCTTGATGGTATTATTGAGGAAGTGTTTTCATATTTTTCTAACCAAATTCATAGGACATCTATATATGGTTATAATATTCTTATATAGAAATTTGGATGCATCCTCAATACTGTAGCTTGGTGTCGCAATAACTTTTGCCCATTTGGTAAAGTAATACATCATAATAATTATGTACCTTTCATGATTGAATTTACTGTGAGGATTGATTGGATATAAGAAGTTACTTCCCCATTGTTCAAATAGTTTTTAAAATAACATGGGATCTAACATAATTTCAACTCTATGATTAGGCCTTCTCATCCATTGACATAGGTCGTAGTGTATTACTACTCAATGTGCATCCTAAAATAGAGTAATCTACCATAGGCCACTTTGTAATATCTTATTCATAGTGGATTATAGTAAAAAATGTACACTTATGATTACTTGATGTGACTCTTGAATAATTTATGGTCTCTCATGCTCTAAAGGTACTCTATGTAGTACGTTATCTTTGCCCATTTTGTATATAAATCCATTTATAATGTTACATGGAATGGCTCTTGTGATCAACTAGATTTTTCCCCTTTCTATATAGTGTGTAAGAAAAATTCAAATAATATGGCCCCATATTTTCTCTTATAGGCATCACATTGACTACAAACTTAAATTATTGAAACAACATCAACCACCTAGATATCCTACCTAATAACATGGGATTATTTACTAGATATATCAAAGCATAAAGATCAGTGAAAAATGTGAATGACATTACTATAAGGTAGTGTTTGAACTTCTTGGTTACAAACACCATTTTCATGGCTTCCCATTTTGTAGTTGTGTAATGTTTTCCTGAAATTGAGAGTTTTTGGCTTATGAAATTAATTGGATTGTCCAATACTCCATCTATTAACTATGTTAAAACTACTCTTATCATAGTTCTTAAAGCATCTACATGAACATGAAATGGTTTTCTCCAGTCGAGATACACCAATATGGGACCTATTACTAGCCACTAATTTAGATCCACAAATATTTTTTATCACTCATTAGTCCATTTGAACCTAGTGTCTTTATGTAGTAGCTTATCCATGGGAGAAGATATAATTGTGTATCCTTTTATGAATTTCATTTAGTCTAGTATGACACAATAATGATCACACTTCTGTAGAACTTGTAGGAGGTGGCATACCACCATAGCTATGATTTTGGCCTGGTTAGCCAAAATCCCATTGCTTTATATTATATAAACTAAAAGTAAACCAAAGGGTGTAAATAAAAAGCACTTAATCAAGTTTAATACAATACACATAGATCAAAAACATTCTAACATCAACCACAACTTAGATATCTACTCCTTGAATAAATAAAAACAACCCAATTGTCTATATAAAATTCCAAGAAATCATGGATTAAGTCTTTAAATACGGTTACCACAACCCTGGAGAACACAACATGAACATTCTTCAATCTAAAAGGCACTACCTATTGATCTTCAATTTGGTATATGATTTTGGCTCTAGGCTCTTCAATTTCTCATTTAGGTTCAAAAAATATGTTCAAATCTAAGTCCTTATCATTGTCATTGGTCTTAGCTTATTCCCCATTATTGATTATTCTATTGCAAGGTTTTATCAAAAAATTCTCTTTCCATTTATTTTCCTTGTAGTTTTGAAGAGTTACATTCAAGTCCTTGGTTGCTTCCTCTTGTGAAGTCCAGTCCTATGTACAACTAAGATCCTTCACTTGGCCATGGCATAATAATATATTTAGCTTTTAAATGGATTAATGTACCATGTGTTTATTGTCTTCAAAGATAAATATTTAAATAAATTCATGTTGGACTTCCAGCAAATTTTTAGTCTCCATTCTATGCTCTTAATACATGTACCACATTATTGGAAGTAATGCTAGAGTATACATGAATATGTGTACCTAGTATTTGGTTTATAAACCATGTGAAAACCATACATATACACACCTATGGATATTCATTTATGGACACTTCCCTACCTATAAAAATGAGCATTGTTCCTTGAAGGTAGGTGGTACTTGGAATCGAACTCATAATAATTTGCAAGCCTCATCCCATTGTAACTAGTTTATGTTGTGAACTACCCACCAAGTCACAATATTTATCTTTATTTCATATTTCAATGAGCTCACCCTTTGGTCTATATTGCTCACATGATGTTATAGTCTAAAGATGAATTGATTCAAGTCATCAATTATAAATATTGAGGTAGTTGGATTTTTATGGTAAAAACTATTCACATCAGATGCACCTAATGATATCCTATTACCAAATTCAACATGTGGGTATCTAAATAACCATTGATTGAAGACACAATTTCCCAAGGTAAAATACCTTATTTTGTTGTCTAAGTATAGTCCATCTCTGTCACACCTACTTTTTACCATAAATCTACTTTGGACCTTATTGGTTATCACACTGAAGGTGACTTACAATATACTATTTGGAACTATAGAACTTGTTACTTTGTTATCATAGGTTTATATAAAAGATATTATGTTTGTTTTAACTATTATTGAGGACCCATTTTTGGATGGGAAATGTGATACTATATATCTCCTAGTGTATTATGCTTAGATTCTAAGCCCACCTTGAACCAACTATTATATCCATAGGGTGAATCTAGATATTTGGGTATGATATATGGATTTATCTTGGATTTGTTTAGGGTTATAATAATAAATTTATCCTCTTGGTGCATGTCTAGCTAATTGTGCACTGTATTAATGGTCTTCTAACCATCATAATCCCACTTGTTTCCAATCAATACAAGGTAATGTGTTTCATTAGTCTTTATGTTAATTAATTCAAAATCAACTCTTAATATTAGGTAAAAAACATTGATTTCCACATCTTCTAACTTACTAATAGGTTTTACCCTTTTGTAGTCTTTGGGACTTAGCATTATAGGATTATAATTGAGAGACAATCATCTAGTAGCTTTCCATGTGGATCAAGGGATCATAGTGACTATGATTCCAAAATTAAATTAAAAATTTGGTACTTCATATCCTACCAATTCAATATCTATGTGTGAGCCAACATCCCAAGGTTTCTTAGTTCTCACATACCAAACTACTTTATCAGTATGTTATTGACCTCTTTGTGCACACTACAATAGGTTGTGAAATTTTTTTTTGATATTTTGGGACATGTCTTCATTTCATAGAGTGATTAAAACTTTTATAAGATCAATCAAGGTAATAACTACTCCCTCTTGCCTCATGATACACATAATTTGTCCATACATTCTACATTAATGGTTGTGGCATCTCCCGTTGATGCATTCTATTGTTATATGGTTTTTAAAACCTAAGATAATTTATACATCAAAACCTTTTATTTTGTAGGGTAAATATATTTATCCTACTGGGCCTTTATAATTCTCTGATCTTCTGGTATTTCTAAGGGAGGCAATTGATTCTCTAAATATTAATGTTGCATAACTTCTTGCATGAAATCAAGATCCTTGGGGTGTGAATTTATCATATTCACATTTCACACATGATTCTATTTTTTTTATATTTTCTAATACGAGACAACATTTAATGTGGTATTGTCCTGAAACTATGAAATAAATGTTGTACATATGCCTCTGAGTTGGTAAATTTCATATAAAGTGGTTATATTATCCACATAAATAGTATACAATCAGTTGATGCTATCTTTTTTGTGATTTCCCCCTTGATATCCACCACGAATCCCTCTTCTATTTCTATTTTTGATTGTAAACCCCAACCTTACTATTGCTATCCAACATATCCTCCATGTCACTATGTTGAATCCCACCCTTGTTTTTGTTCACTATCATATCCTAGATATGGCCCTTGGGGAGAATATAGGATCCATATTATTGACTATTGTTAGGCTGACACAATGTTCCATGACTATTGATATTAAGTATATGGTGAATTCCATCTTGTATGGTACTATAAAGAATGTAGTGTCCATCCTCCTAAACCTTGAGGCTGATACTAAGTCACAATGGTCATTTCTACATATGGGCTTAGAATCTTAGGTTTAACAATAGGTATATGCTACACAATAACTACAAAAACATTCTTGGTAATGTATTCCTTAAATTTTTGGAGAGATCTACAATTCGTATCATCATGACTGTGCAACTTTCAAAAATTGAAGTATAGAATCTGTGCTTGTTGGGTATATGGTTATATGAGATGAAATTTAGTATTCAAATGTCCTACTACTCAACATATTTCACAAAATTCTATTTTTATAGACAATCATTCCTATGATGACCCTTTATTCTACATTCTATACACCATAATCCTATATTATACCTATTACTTTCATGTAGCTCATCCATCTTGTGCAAAACAACATCTAACATTGCTTTAGATTTCACAGTAGACTATGGACTTTCCCCATAGTCTTCTATATGCTCCACCTAGAGTAAAACTGCTCTAGCATTCTCCTTGAAAGTGAATTAGGTTTGACCAATAGAAAACATAATCCAAGGTTTTAGACCCTCTAAAAACTATGTGGCCTTATCTATATCTTGAAATAGAAAATATACTGTGTCAATTACATCAGAGAACCTATGATCATAGTCCCATAATGACTCTACAAATTTTTGATATATTTATTTTGTATTTTATATTATCTAAATTTTACATTTATTCATTTTTAATTATTCTATTAGTTGGTATCTCAAATTTTGAAATATCAGTTTGGTAGCATCCCTTTTGTGTATGAAATCTAGAGCTCTTCCTATTAAGGCTCCTATGAGCAAACACTTCTTTACATCATCCATTTTAAAGTTAATAAATATTGCTTTAGGTTATTATACCTATCATATGATGCCAAAGTGACAAATACTCTTACATTGAGATCCATGCTTCCTGTGTTCACACTTGAAACTAGGGTCTACTATGGACTAGACTTTACCAACATCTTAAGGTTTGATGTGAATGAAATCCAAACTCAATTAATTTATTCTTATCCAATACTTTCTTGGTGTCTTCACTATATTTTCTAAATTTATTTGAAAAATATTCAAACCAAGTATTAACTTTATCAGCTTCTACACTTTTTATTCCTATTTCTGCTAATAAATTAGGCACAAGGGATGTGTAACCTTGAAATAAATTATCCATATCTGTGACTTCTACTTCATTTTAATTTGAACTTGATTTAATCCCATGACTTAACATAACTTATTAAAAATATTTTTCCTTATGTTCTCCAAATAATATCATCCCTTGTAACTTCCATCTAAAATTGCCTTCTTATTGATATAATCACTTCTCTTCTCTCTTTCCACTCTCTTCCATCTCTTGTGAATCCCTTTTCCAATATGTGTTCATTTATGCACTCTCATCTATGTCTTCTCTTCTTTCAATCCCTCTCATTTCCTCATCTTCATCCTCTCCAAAATATTTAGCTCTTCCTTAAGCTCTCATTCCTTATTTATCTTCTAAACTCTCTAATTTATTCCTACTGACAACTACATTAGGATTATTATATTTATTCCATCTTATCTATTGCCCCAGATCTCACTCTAGTCCTAGAATTAACTTTTAATTCTATTTTTATAATTCCCTCCATATTCTAGGTTTAGATTCAAGTTTCTCTTCTCAGTTCTTCATCATTCAAATCATTATCATACACATCCGTTTAACATTTGAAGTGACTACTCCATGTTATCCATAATAGACACCATGGTCTTTTCAACAACCAAAATTTTAAGCATGATAAATATTTTCTATAAAAAGTTTCCTCAAATACCTTTTACAAATAAATCTTAAGTAACTTCGAATGTGAAATACCCTCGCATGAAAAAATCAGTAATATATCCATCAATGGTAGTATTTAGCCAATTATCTATTAAACATGTCCAATCAATATCCATATTTCACAGTTGTTCTATCTTTTTATATCTAAATAAAGTGCTTTATTTATCTCATATTGAAGTAATAATACTCAATTCTTGACAACCATGTAGCTAACAATCCAAGCTCATACCAAAATATTTTTAATATTTTTCCATGCATATGCCCACTTATAACTTTTTTCATAGATATTTCTATCATTTTTCCCTCCTCTTTTAAAAAAATTTGAATTCACTCATCTAACCTACATACCAAATCTCCCTATAGAGGTAAGCATCTCAACATGTTTCAATGTTCCATTATCACCACACCATTATTAGCAGAGCTTCCTGGAAAATCCTTTATAAAATGCTAATTGATTTTTTTTTTGTGAAATGTAATACAAAAGATACTCACTGAAATTACTATATTAGATTAAAGTTAAACCAAATGTAGGATTGTATAAAAATTAACATGATTTTCAACCATAATTTACCCATAACATTTAATACTTCAAATTATTAACACATTATAGGAAAACAAAACATTATTATGAAAAGGCATAAGTGTAGACATAAATAAGAACCATTATCAAATATATATATTTATCTCTATATTTTATTACCCTTCTACATTATAATTGAGTTTTATATATAGATCTTAAAAAGGCTTTGTCACTTAATATTCTAGTCTTTCACTATAAATAAAAGAGAGACTCTTTGTATTCGATAGACTCTTAATGTGCATTTAAGTTCCAAATACATACAATTTGATATGCAATGTACAAAATAGTGCAAGTTTCACATGTGTCATACAATTATACTCTACAGTTTCATAGCCCTTTTCTACTACTAACAAAATCTTGCAAAGAAATAAGATCACATATAGCCTTTTTTAAAGAGAGAAAGAGCTTTAATTTTTTTTAGTTTGTGCAAGTAAAAATTTATTGTTAGTGATTATGGGAGACCAAAAAATATTATGGTTATTAAAAAAATATGGTATTTATAAATCCATCCCTAACCTAATTAATATATGGTTTGAATGACTTAAAGGCTTTGCGAATGTTCCAGGAAAAAAATGAACCTTTGATTTTAATTGGGGTTGTGGTAATGATAATATTGTCAATATTAAATACCATTACATAATTTTTAACTTTAGGTGATCCTATATAAATGAATTTATTTATAAAAAATTTCCATGCTTATGAGCCTTAAATAGATCAAACAACCCATATAACACATAAGGTAATACTTTGTCTATGGACATCAATAATTCCCATAACTCCTTTATCTTGAGGAAAGCAAAAATATGTCCCAAATAACTAAGTAGAATCTGTGAACCTATTTTTAATTAGTTTATAAGAATATATAATAATCTTGACAAGCTTTCCATGTTCTTCCTTGGATGCATCTGAATACGAGGAATAATAAACATGATATGACGTAATAATATTTACAATAGACCTAAAACTTCCTAGCCAAAGACAAGGGATTGTTAATATACTAATAAATATTATTCTCAATCTATTTTAGAACATATTACCAAAGGGAAGACAAGAAGATTTAAAATGTAAAAGGGATTGAAATTAATTTGAACATTTCTCCTTTTTTCAAATCCACTTTGAATTGAAATTATTTAGCTAGATAGGCATTGGCATCATACTGTGTTGATAAAATTAAGTTTTTTCCCATTGTAGATTCAAACCAGAGGCTTTATAAAAGGTGTTAATGCATGTTGGATCTTTATATAAGGTTAAGTGTAGGAATGTAATGGGCCAAAAAGTGGACATTTTTACTATTTAAATGTAAATGCATACATATTATTGAAATAACAGTGTAGGTTATTTGAACTAGGCTTGGTAAATACAAAGCCTATAACATGTACACACTATAATGTGTATGCATAAAAGTGTATATGCACTATAACACATGTAAATTAAAAAAAATACTTGACAATTACATTGACATTTATATAAATTATAGAATTTAAAAGTGTGTCTTTGTTATAATAGTGTACATGCTATAACATGTACACATTCTTTAGAGTATGCAATGTTCAAGGGGTATAAATTAAAAGAGTTGAATGATTGAAAGATAGGAGATGTTATTTAATTAAAAAAAAATGTTATGTATAAATTTACCTTATACTTTAAATTTATTTTAGTAAATATAATAAATTAGGGTGACTCTACATCTTATATAATTGGTCTCATAATTCCATGAGTTACGATTTAGAAAATAGTTTTTAAAAATACAATCTCATCAGTAATTAGTAATTTTTAGGATTTGAGGTCCTAAATTTTTTAAGTGCTATACATTTTTAGGCTTTGGGACCTTATAGATTGTTTTTTGACATTTCTAAGAGATATAGGTTTGTCAAAATTATATTTTACAAACCAACACACACCCCTTTATGTTGATTTTACTTATGATTTTGTACTTTATAGGCTAAAAGTGACACAAAAACACCATAATCATTTGTTACTAGGTTAAATGGGGAAGTTTTGGGTCACATTTGTGATAAATCACCACAAGTCTATTTCAATTCATGCCAAAATGGTGTGCATGTGGAAACATAGGTCATATTGGTGACCCACACACACCCAACCACCCATTTATGATAATTTTATTTCTGGTTAGGTCCATTATAAGCCAAAGGAAACACAAAAACACTATAACCACTTGACACCAAGGTAAATTCAACCAATTATAGGCACATTTATTCATGATCACCCCATTTCACTTTGATTTCAGAAAAAGGTGTGATTATGGTAAGATAAGTTTCATTATGACCCTTTCACATTGCCACCAATTTATATTGATTTTGATTATGATTAGTTTCCTTGTAGGACAAAATTGATGCAACAAAACTATATCCACTTGTAATTGTGTAATGAAAATAATTTTAGGCACATTTATGCATGATCATCATAATTCACTTCAAATTCAATTCATAGTGGTGTGATTAGGGCAACACAAGTCGCATTGGTGACTTACACACACACAACCACCCCTTTATGTTAATTTCAATTTAAATTAATTCCCTTATATGTCAAAATTCACAAAAAAAAACCATACCCACTTGTGACTAGGAAAATGAAGAAAGTCATATGAAAAATTAATATGCACAATGACCCAAATTCACTTTGAAAAGTGAAATTCATATGGTTGGGGAAATTTTTCTTACATCGATGACCCACACATATCCAACCACCCCTTTATGTGGTTATTATTTGAGATTATGAGAATTATAGGTCAAAAACAACACACCAACACTATATTGATTCCTATATGAACTATGGGGACATGAGATTTACAAAGTGTACTTTAGAAATCAACACAACACACTGACCCCCTTATATCTATATGGAAATACATAATAGGTAGTACTCGTCTATCATGTCACATGTATATATGAGATAAAAACACATGAGATGAGTTTTTGGTGAGTCATGATACATGGTTGTTGTCTTGAGATAGGAAACAACTAGTTAGTTTACTTGAGTATTATGATAACCTTGGTATTTTATCGATTCTATCATTAATGTATTGGTATGGGAGAGACTCAATATTGGGCTAGTTGATATTGTAAAACCATGTCCCTCAATTCTCCCATAGATATGGTTGATATTAGTCATTGGTTATATGGATGTTATAATGGAATCATATTATTAAATTTAATAGGGGAGGGGCACACTAGTATGTTGGGCCACCCACACCACCACACTAGGCTATATAGTTCTAGTCAATGGCATCACAGTATTCAATGGGTCCACTACACCAATGCAATGTAACAAAACCCATTTGATGGCATCAACTAATAGAAATAAATTATCATATCAATAGGGAATGCATTATGCATCAAATCATGTTACCCACACCCATTCCATTATCCATCACATCAACATCATGTTATGTATAGAGATGACGTCAATCTATGATATGATATGGATGTGGATTGCACCACACACATCATTCATGCCATGATAGACATCATGCGTGTTGGGTCACTATGGTTATACCATACATATTATGTATGTAATGAAGTATCAGTGATCATTAATAGACTTGTTTAATTGTTAATAGACTCATTCAATGGATATACTAAACTAGATATAGAAAACAACATTGATAGACCTTAGCCCCTATCTCTACTCACTCTAAATATATATGTGGAGTGAGGGTGAAAATATATATTGTTTTAATTAAAACATATATTATGCCAATGCTAATGAAACTCTATATCTATACAATGGGGGGTGGTCATGATCATGTCATTGATCATTGGTGAAAGGTGGTGATATCATATCATTCATTTATATTTGTTATAATCATACAATCTGATCATATTATGTATGTAATAAGATTTACATCGATTCAGTAGCTCAATGGGCCCCTCCCCTATATAGATATGGGATATATGTATGACATTGATTCATTGTGAAAATATACATATTTGATGAAGTGGGGTAGAGTAATTGGTGAACTTGTTAGGTCCATGACTTGAAGTCTGTATGTTTAAACCCTGCCCCTACTTGTCTGATCCACTAAAGTGGAGTCATGAATCTACCTTGGCTGAATTTAGGTTATTTTGTGGGCTCTCCCCTTTATTACATAGGGCTAATGGTCGATCCCATTGAGTGTGCCATAGATAGGGCTCCCAAATAGAAAGGAATGGTCACCACCATAACTAATCTATATATAGGGAGAAAATTCTATATTACTATATATATCATCCCTTAAATAAATAAATAAATAGGTCAACCATATATAGACAAGGATGTCATATATGGATAAAGGTTGTGTATACCCTACCTTCCTTAAATATAAAAAGGGTGGGTAAATGCATGTAGATAAGGTCCCTCGATTAATATACAAAATTAATTGAGTCTCCATCTATAGATAAGGGGTCTCATCCTCCCCAACTATAGATATGAGTGGTAGAGTACCCATATATAGATAGGTAATTTCAATTACTTTACCAATTGAGTGATTTATTGACCTTATATATATAATGGTGCCCTTATCTCTAAATATTTATTGATATGAAATATATAACACTAGTCATCAGTGATTGATGTGCGAATTATGCACAAATTATTATCCTTCTACCATTCTATGTCTATAGGATGGAAATAGAGTATATTTGATATAGTGGGCACACTAGTGGGTGGTGGCTATCCCCTCTATATATATATGGGGCACCTATATATATAGACTGATCATCTATACTTGAGGTCATAGATGGGGGCAATCGATTGATGATTGCAACTATATCTATCTGGCAAGGGCCCCACATAGAGAGGGGGATGGGGGATAAATTTTAGTTTCCATATATAGGGGAAATTAAGGGCCCCACATTATAGTGAGTATTGTGTAAAGTTTTCCTTTTATTTATATATGGAATAGATAATATAATTATGAATTAAGGGAGATGACAACACTTGATTGATAACTTAAATTAAGGGATGACACTCGATGGAGAGGGGTGATTGTGTGATCAAGAAATGATTGATGGAAACTCATACCCATATTGGGGAGTCAAGGATTAATTATGTTGTATTGTATTATATTACATATATAATATAATATATCAATCACTCTATTATATTTTGGAAGAACATAAATGATTGTTGAGAAGAACATCAATGATTGCCACTAAGAACAAGGGAGTGATGCAAAAAAAATTCAACTAATGTGGTGTACATATATCATAACTAAGTTTCTCCCTACCTCTATATAATAAACAAATATGATTGATTATTTTAGATTTAAAGGTTAATTTAAAGGAGGTGGGTCAAGGTAGAATAGTCAACTGACTTCAAGGAGCTTTGTGGGTTATGACTTGGAAGATAGTTTTTCAAAATTATATGCATTTTCCTTGGCGACATAGATATGGTGTTATTATATCACTTTTAAATTATAATAAACCTAATTTTAAGTAAAATAAGTATAAAGGATTGGTTGTGTGTGTGCTTATTACCAATAGGACCTACATTATTGCAATCACACCAATTTTGCCTCAACTCTAAGTGAATTGCATTGATCACATATGGATGTGCCCTATATTATCTGTATTTTCCCTCATTACAAGTGGATATGGTGTTTTTGTGTATCTTTCAACATATAACTCTCAAATTGTAAGTGAAAATGGCATCAAGTGGTGGTTTGATGTGATTAAGTCATCAATGTGACCTATGTTGTGCCAATCACACCACTTTAGCTTGAATTCAAAGTGAATTAGGGTAATCATGCATACTTGTGCCCAAAATTATTCTCATTTCCATGGTCACAAGTGGATATGGTGTTTTGTGTTACTTTTGACCTAAAAGGGAACTAATCATAAGTAAAATCAACATTATTTGGTGGTTAGATGTGCAAGGGTCAAATTATGATTTACATTTCTACAGTCACATAATTTTTACCAACTTAAAATTATTTACATTTACCTTATACCTAAGTAGATATGGAATTTTGTGTCACTTTTGGTTTATTAAGGACCTAATCATAAGTAAAATCAACATAAAGGGGTGGTTGGGTGTGTGTGGGTCACCAATGCAAGATATGTTCCCCCATGCATACCAATTTGGCATGAATTCAGATTGAATTTGGGTGACCATGCACAAATGTGCTTAAACTTATCTCCATTTGCCCTCATCGCAAATAATTATAGTGTTGTTGTGTCACTTTTGATATATAGTGAATGTAATCATAATTGAAATTGACATAAAGGAGTGGTTGGGTGTGTATTAGTTATAAACTTTAATTTTGACAAACTTAGAACTCCTATAAATGTCAGCAACTAATCCAGAAGGCCCCAAAACCTAAAAAATGACTATATGTTTGCCCAAAATAGACATAAATTACAAAAGTTATGCCCTGAAATCCTTAGGTTCAATACTAAAATCTTGAAAAATGACTAAGTATTGACCATATTGGATTTTGAAAAACTATCTTCTAAATCAGAATTTGTGGAGATGTGACACCAATTATAGAAGATGTAGAGTGACTCCAATTTCTTATATTTACTAAAATAAATTTAAAGTATAAGTTAAATTACACCTAACATTTATTTTAGTAAACAACCACCCACTACCTTTTAGTCATATAACTCATTTAATTTATTCCCCTTTTAAATATGCATATTGTTAAGAACATACACATGTTATATCTGTACATAGTTTTCAAAGTGCATACATGTTATAGATCATATGCTTTTTTTAAACTGCATATGCACTTTTAATTTATATAATTTTAAAAACTTGCCTCTAGGCTTAGAAATGGATTGAATCCCTAAGACATACTCAAATTTTGAGTGTATACATCTTATATAATCTACAAAAGTTGAGGTTTATCATATTTTAGGGAAAAAATGTCCACCTAAGACCCCCTTTTGGCCCACCAATTCCCAACACTTACCCATAATGAAGCTTTGTTCTCTAGAAAATAAAGAAAATATTTATCAAAAAAATTACTGTTAAGAAGATAACTCATATTATTATGGAGATTATCACTCCTAATAATATGTTTCTTGACTTTTCAAGCTCAAATATAGTGAAAGAAACAAGAAGGTAACCCTATGTGGTTGAGTGTAAGCGACAAAAAATCTCAAACTTATGACCATTTATAATCAAACAAACTAAAGATTCTACAAAATGATTTGAATAGTGATAATAAATAATTATCCAAACCCTAATGTATTTTAACATGGATAAAATGAATGGCCATTTGATGCAATCATATAATTTATCAAAAAAACTTAATGAAAAAAATGTTGCCTAGAAGTTTGAGCCCACTCTATACCTTCACAAATAAAAATAATGTAATAAAAAATGTATATAATTTAGATGAAACATGTTTATTCTGGTATAACAATTATAGGAATGTTGTGTCATAGATGAAGCACAAGGGATTTAGAAAGAGTCTATTAGGAGACATTCAACAAGGTGATGGGCCTCCAACTAGTAATAAGCTCTAGATTGTCTACTTTAGGAATGAACTTGATATTTATTTGATCAATAATGTATCATATGGAAATAGAATATAGAGCCTATTTATAAACATGAATAAATTGTATCTAAAAAATATTCAAAGTGGTCTTATATAACTCAAAATGAAATCCATCATGGCCCATAGCTTTATCACTGGCCATTTGAAGCAGCTCTACATGAATCTCTTCAGGGGAGAGTGTGTATCACAAATTATTTGAGCAGAAGGGTTGAGCTAGCAGGGAAATACATCAAGTCATTATTTGAAATCTTGAGTTGGCTCATAGATATTTTTCTATACCTAAAACACTAATTTATAGTGGTCCATAAAGGCTTTACAAATCTCAAGATTCTCAGTGAGACAACTACAGGAAACATTAATGGATTTAATGGAAAATAATAAAAAAACCTTTCAAACTTTTGTTGTTGACCTTAAGCTAGTGAAGGTGGGAAAATTTTTGAGCTCCTTTAGACACATGAAACTCCAAAAGTTTGAACTTGTGTTTGAGATGAGGGTAGATGTAGAGTAATGGGGGAAAAAAGTGGGGTCTTAAAGTGCCATAATTTTTGTTTTGAAAATATCAATACTTGAACTCAGAGAGACTTTTAGAGACACTCAGACTATAGAATTTTGAATGTAGCTTTTAAATATATATATATATATATATATATATATATTCAAATACCTAGATGATAAAGTATGCAAAATTGATGCATTTCTAATAATGGCATAATACTTTTTTGTGAAAAATAAGCAGACCACATGTGTACAAACACACTTTTTTGGAGTAAATGAATGAGATTTTGTATGAAATTTCATAAACTGATAGATGAAATGTCAAATATTATTAAGCTCAAGAGGGAGTCAAGAGGTACTAAGTTCAAGAGGATTATAATTTGCCTAAAATATTGGAGCGATTTAGGTCTAAGCTTAGGTATGGATGTCAATGGTCAAGATATATATAAAGGGATTCATATATATAGATAGGGACTTAGGTATGGATTGGTTGAGATAGAGATAAGGATGAATGACATAGGAATCCCTATATATGGTGCACTGCCTTGAATGTATTGGTGGGAAACATTAATTGGAGTGGATTTTTGAAATGCACTATTATATGAAAATGGAAATATGATATCATACAAAAATGGGATTACATCATCATGTAAAAATTACAATGACCTTCATGCATAATTTTCACTAGAATGAATCAACTTAGATCTCACTAGAATGAATAGACCTAAATCTCACTAGTATGGTAACATGATTGCATGGATGTGATTTCATGAATCATAGTACCAACATGATATTGAACGGAATATCAATAGGTCTTGACCACACACCACAAGAGTATATCTAACTCAACCAACCAGCCATAGTATTTGGGAGAGCACTTGACCAGAATCAACTATATAAATTTATGTTCTTGACTTGATCGATCAACGACATAACTAGTTGATGCATGTTAAAATGGTTGGTTCATATTACTCTAATGCCAATTTTTAGTTAACTTGATATCTCATTCCACTTGGATATATTTCTTAATCACTTGATGTTAATCACATGGGGAATAAAACCAATCAGGTACCCTAGGGGGACACAACCCTGGATCACCTAACTAGTTTTGAACTCAAGAGTAATGCCCAATCTACCCAATCATGATATAAATTTTGGATAGTTTTAGTGATAGTGATAGTGGGGATCAAGATCATGACAAAGATTTTGGCAAAGAGTCTAGATCATGAGAGCGATTCTAGATAGTGATAGAGCAGATCATGAATAGATCACTTTATAACACCACAATGATAGAATTGCTTTGACACAATGGAGAGGAAAATAAGAGCACTTTATTTATCTCAATACAATAAGTCACTCTGGTTGTTGAATCACATAAATCCATCATCCCAATTGTAAAATACCATATTTATATATTTGGTAGCACTGGGGAGTCCCTCCTTTATATCTATATCTATATCTATAATGGGTAGGTAGTTCTGCATGGAAGAATCATTATCTTCGGTTGTTGGATCGGACTATGCTAATTATGAAAGTGTGCCCTTCCTTATTTTTCATTCAATCTAAATTTCGAGGTAAATGCTCATGGATCCTTCACCCACATAATGCTATAGATAGGAATAACTTAGTAGTGGAATACAATGCTATAGACAAGAATATTTAGATACCATAGATCTAAATAGAGGATTTACAAACTCAGATATAGATTTGACTACCACATATCTAAATATATATGCAGAAGAAGTGGTAACAAATTGAAATACCAAAAAATATGGATGACTATACATTATATCTAAGGATCTAGTTTCTTTAAGACTTGTTTGAGTGAAAGAGGAGTTTTTTGTTCATCGAGATAGAGTTTTTTGGAGCTGCAAGTGAAAGGGAGTTGCAAAGAGAAGATTTTCTTAATCAAGTGAAAGAAGAGTTTCTTAGTCAAGTGAAAGAAGAGTTTCTTTGAGACTTAGTCTAGTGAGTCAAATATGGAACTAGAATAAAATTTGATCAGGCATAATGAGGAAGCCATTGCACCCACCATTGATTGCACTTACCTTTTGACTATCTTATCTTTAGGCTGGTTAAGTAATAAATTTAAAGGAATCCTTGGATAACGCTCCCACACCTTCCTCATAGAACCTATTACATACTATGTATGTTATAAATAGGTTGGGTGCATTAATAACCCATATAGATATAGGATCTATGATAACAAAGATGCATCATCCACTCAATATGATGGAATAGAGATACACACACATATTGAATTATATCAACTGATACACCCAACTCTCAATGAAAATATGACAACTTCGCATTTACTTATTTATTTTCACCTTTGGCTATTTGAATTTAGGGACATCTATTATCTATTTAAAAAAATCAAAAGAAGAGTTGGGTTGTGGGCTAAACCTCTCGATCACTTTCTCACCCCAACATAAGTGTAGACCCAAATATCTTCTTTCACTATAGAGGAGGTGGGAGATAGATAGATGACAATGAGTCACTCTTATAAGCCCATTGATTGACATAGAGATAGAGTGAGTACCAACTTAAAAATCCCATTCCATGACTATTATTTTCATTGAAGAATAGAAAATACTCAAATCATGAGATCATATAGACCCAATTTTTGTTCGCTCATTAGTGAACCTCAAAAAGTATAGGTGTTAATCCAGATAGGTAGGGTCTAAAATACATTTTACTACCTATGATCACACACTCCTTGTCCCCCCCCCCCCCCCCCCCCGCCCATAACATAAATGACTAGCTTGTAGTATACATGTAGTCATGATATGGTCTTGTAGCTCTCATGAGAATTGGTCACACTGATTCTGTTGGGTGAATATTTTTTTGTCAAACAACTAATGGCAAAATGGGTATATCAATCATAATACAAGGAGATTTATGTGGCAAAAAGTGTGGGTTTACCACATCATAGTGAGATAAATCTCTCCTCTCATCAAGGGGAGGTTCTCTATAAACTACTTATATGATATATATATATATATATATATATATATATATATATATATATATATATATATATATATATATATATATAAGCAGAAAATAACACTTAGGGTAGGATAACACCATCCATCTCTCTTTTTTTAGAGATGATGTTCACATAGCAAAAGAGAAATCCTGGTTGATGACTGAAAGCATTCCTCTTCCTTCAGAAATGATATTCAACAAATAGCAAAAAATCTTCTCAGGCAGTAACTAGATCTATGAGAAACTCACGAAAGCAAAAAGTCTTTTGTTGCTTCCCTCGCCGATTCAAAGCGTACATAACAGTAGAGTGAAGTACAACTCAAAATCTTCACCTAAAACTAAAATAGATTATAAGATCACAAAGGATAAAATTAGTTCAAAGACTTTCTGATATCCTTCAGAATGTCTTCAGATAATTTCCATTCACACTTTGCTTATTTAATCAAACAAATGAGAGATTATTAGGAAAGAGAACATAAGAACGATCTCCTAAGTAACACAAATTATTTCAACACAAAGTCTGAAAATAACCTGCTTCTCATTCATTCAAGAAAATATGATTTACAAGCTGAGATCAAAGTCTCAGGAATAATCTTAATTTTAGCAGAGTTTTTTGCTCTCAATTATCAAAAGATCCCTTTTATAAAAGAGGCTCCCTCTATATATATAGGGAAAAAACCTTAAAATTTGAAAAAAGACTTAAATATTAAAACCTAGTTAAAGATGAGTCTCCATTGACTTTGGGACTTTTCCATATTTTTACATGTATTATACACATGACAAAAGTACATGTGCAAATGTCCCAAGTCAATTACAAAGTACATGAGAAAAATGGAGAAGAAAAAATGGAAGAATAGTTCAACTTTTGTCACTAGCCTTCTTTAAATGATCATCATACATAGCAATAGCTACCTATATCCCGATGCTATCTTGTGCAATAGTATTTTTGAAGACCACCTTAGCCCTGACTGTGGCATCTCTCACTACTGTGATTGATTTTGCATGACTAGTTAACCTAGTTCTCAGATTGTCTAAAGTTAACTGATTATCTAAGATATTATCCACAGAAGCCATTGAGAATGCTTTCTCCTTGAATTCCCTTTGGATCATACCTTCTAACTCCTGAATCATTTCTTCTACTAAAATGAATTGGCTATCTCTACTAAAATGAATTGGCTATCTCGAGAGGTAAGTCTGCAAGGCAACTCTTCCAATTTTTTCAATAGACCGGTATCACTTTGTTCACTGGCATCCTTGGAAGATTTGAGGTCATTGATCAATTCTTTAAGCACCCAGATCCTATATATTAATGATTCTTTAATTTCAATATAAGAATCTCTATCGGCAATGATGTCGATTGATACTAGGGTACGTATTTTCAGCTCTTTCATCTCTATCCATTTGCTAAGATATTTATCTATGCTTTCAATATCTTGAGAAATAATATTGATAAGATCTTATAAATCTATTCTCACTTTATTCATTTTACCTGTCTTCTCAAACACCTCTGTAAACAAGGAAATCCCCTATGCATGTATCTTTTCTAAGTAGTCTTCAAGTACTTTTCCCTTTAGATAAGTCTTCTCTACTTTCTAAATTACAGGATCATCTATGGAGATGGCCTCTGGAGTTATCGCTTCTAGAGCAAAAGTGAATCTCCTGATCACTACGATCAATTGTTCCACCATTTCTTTGTAATGATCTTTCATTTCTCTTTCTCTGTCAAAATTTTGAACCATAATATCTATCACGGATTGCAAATCACTCTTGGCACCATCGTGAGTTATTTTCCCTAACTCAACTCGAGAGATGGAGTAGCTGATCATATGAAAATTTTCAAGAGTCGCATCCTGTGGGGGTTTGGATATCTCCAAAAATTTGTGCCCCTTATCTCCAATCATTTTTGAAAGGATTTTTGGCTTCTTGGGGGTCTTAACTTTCACCAGTACTATTTTACCAAAGTCAAAGTCATCTGGAGAGATGGCTTGCTTGTTTCTTTTAGGTGTGAAAATTGACAACCAAGGTGGGAGAGTAGAAGCACTTACATTAGAAATAGTCCTTGTAGTTGGTGTCATTGGGGTAGCACCTACACTACCGGTTGGAACAATAGGCATAGTGGGCATAGTATTAGTTAAATCACACCTGCTATTGAATGGTCGAAGGTGGAACTATCTCTAATGTTGAAAGAAGGAGATGATAGACTGGGGATGGATCCTAATGCATGAAGAACATCTCCAGAAGCACCTTAAGGGTCACCAAAAATAATTTTAGAATGAGAGGTGGCTCCAGAAGAGGGAATACTGATTAGAGAAATAGGCAAAGGAGTTACACTAGGTGAGTGGGGTAGAGAAGAAGAAATTCTTGTGTCTGGTTGTGTACCTTCTTGTAGAGATTAAACTTCTATTCCCTATTGACCTGCAGGCCTGTCATCAGTTTCCATTTGTTCTATCACTGGCTCTTCAGTGTTTTGTTTCTCAACCTCCATGATTTTCATTTCTGGCTCTTTCTTAGGAACTTTTGATTTCTTCATCACAAAAATGATCCTAGGCTTATGGGGCCTAGAAGGAGAAGGAACATCACTTTTATTCTTTGTTCTATTTTCCACTCTCCTCCTTATCTCTTCTTAAAATTTAGCCTCTAATCTCATGATGAATTCTTTTAAAATGATCCCCTTATTTGCTAACTAATCATTGGTGTTAGCCAATATTGGTTTGAATCTCATCCTCAAGGAGGTCAACTCTTTCTGAGACCATTGGATTAGAGGAAGAGGAGAGTTAGTGACTTGTTCAACATTATATCTACTATTGACCAGATATCTATCATTTAATAGATTTGGAGGGATATCAGTGAGCCTCAGATACTCTATTTATTCAAGAGATAGTCTGTTGTAGTCCATCTTCCTGATATCTTTTGTTGTCTTCAAATCGATCTAGATGTCTTCAATCATGGGTTCATGGAACTGAGTCTTCCTCTTGATCATGTCTTTGACACCTCTATAGTCAAACTTGGGTCTCCTTTTGAAATGATTCATGGTTACAAGCTACATTTCGGTCTCTATTGCCCTTGCTTTTGTAGCGATCAATACCAAGTACCTACCAATTTCAATTGGGAACCTAAAATTGGGTTTCTTTAGTTCCATATGCTTATTGTGTATGATAATAATTTACCTATACAGGTCCATCAAGACCAATTTATCTAAAGGAAATCTTGGGAGCATATAGGGATAGCCTTGGAAAAAGCCAACCCATAGATAACAAAAAGTAGGGAACTACAAGAACATACAGTTTAAGTCATTCACAATAGTCCAGGCTTCATCTAACACTCTTTTTTGTTCTAATTGAGGGTCAAAAAAACATAAAAATACCGAAAAAACATCATTTACCCTCCTAAAATGATGGATTGAACCCTTCAATGTCAACTGAGGGTAATGTTGATATACAGGGGTGGTTTTCCTGTCTCCCTTTGATGTCAAACCTGGAAAGGTTCTCATTGAAGCTGCAATGTATACCAGGTATGAAGTCATATAGAACTTTCAGGTAGTAGACACCTTTGTCAATTACTCATGTAGAGCATTGTTGATCTGTTCACCCTAGAAAATGACTTGTTTTCTCTAGAAGATTATCTTGATGAAGGGATACATCCATTTGTGAAATTGAGAAGAAGAGGGTAAACCTCGTACTCTGCTGAGAAGAGTAATCAAGTTGCCAACTTCTTCTATAAAGTCACTCCTCAGAAAGTTTCATGGCCATCTAGACAAGTTGGCTCTGGGAGTTTTAAGCCATCTATTGTTGATCACCTTCTTCACCTTCTTGAGATCTTTATCATATTTTTTTTATGCTTCAACAAAGTCAATCTTCAACACTTCAGTAGCAGGAGGGCACATGAAAACTTTATCAATAAATTTAGGGTCTAGTCGAATTACTATGTTGCCATTAGCATCTGACACAGCCCTGGTATCTTTGTTGTAGAATTGGGCACACTGGATAATGAACTCTATGTGATGAGCCTCCATAGGAAAAGAGGAGACCAAATGGATATTGCTCTCAATTATCCTCTTCATTTTGGAGCTAGGATTGTTTGCCTTGGTTCTCTCTATGAACTCGACCATATCTACATGTTTGATTTCTATATCCCAAATGTCATTGACATTAGAAGTGATTGAGGTGATTGAGAAAACACCTTGATATTTTTACTTCATCATCTTCAACTTCTTTAGAGAAACCTTAGTCATCGGGATGAGCCTTTGTCAAAAATATGCTGACGAAGAAGGATCTTGAGGAACAACTGTGATAAGAGTCATGATCACGCTATTAGGGGAAATATTGGCAATCTAAGAAAATTATACATTGGGTGATCATGACCAAGGGAATGTGCTTGAAAGGGCTAAGGCATCAGTAGGTCAGAAAGTGAAAGGGAAGTAGGCTCAAAAAATAGGAAAAATGAAAATTTTCCAGAGTTAGTTAAAATGGAGAGAAGGTATGCATGGGCGGCAAAAATTGCCACCCTTGCATGTTAAGGATTATTAATTGTGTATAGGCAGTAAAAATTGCTGCCTATGCATATGGAAGAAGGAAGGATGCCTCAACGGTGATTTTCATCACCTATGCATGTGAAAGGACATCAGGTTTGTGTATAGGTGGTGAAAATCACTATCGATGCATCCTTCAAAAAGTTTCATGTAAAGGTGGAAAAAATTGCCACCCTTGCACATGGTTGGGAAGTTAAGAGTTTTGCATTATTGGCAAATTTTTCCACTGATGAACGTGGTTAAAAGTTTTCATGTAAGGGCGGTGAAATTTGCTGCCCTTGCACGTGGTGGTAAGGGATTCGTAAGGGTGGCAAAATTTGCCACCTTTACATGGGGTAAAAGACTGATGGGGGGAAGAAGGGGAAGAGGGTCGAGGTGTGGGAAAAAGGAGGAAATAGAAAGACAAAATAAAATAAAAACCTAGACCTAGAAGGAAAAGAGGGAAAATAAAAATAAGAAGAGAAGAAAAGTGCCAAAAAATAAAATAAAACCAAAACTAGAAGAAAAGAAACACAAAACCCTACCTGATAATCATGAAACAATGCTCGAATCTGATGAAAACACACTTCCTCTTGCTCGCTTGATCATCCAGATGCATGGAGGAAGGAGAAACAAAGAAGAATGGATCAAAATGAGGTGCAAAAGGGGTTAAATGGGGCAAAAATTTCCCCTAACCACTCAGCACATGCGGCCATAAATGTCGCACATAAAAACTGAGACCATGCAGGGTTGGCAAATTTTGCCACCTCTACATGTGAGGTTGGAAGAAGGGATGTAGGGGTGGCAAAATTTGCCGCTCTTGCATGAAATGAAATAAAAGATGCAAGGGTGACAAATTTTGCCGCTCTTGCATGATAGATGCAAGGGTGGCAAAAAATGCCGCCTTTGCACGGGAAACTCAAAACATGTAGTGGCGGTAAAATTTGACGACCCTGCATGCAAACACAAAAAACACCTAATTTGAAAAGAGGGAAAATTTGTCATCTGGCTGCATCAAGATTGTAATGATTTTCACATTTTTGGGAAAACACAGCGAGAGAACATCATGAATTTCAAATGATGCCAATTAAGCAAACATGAGAACAAGAAAAACTTGCCTTGAAAGTTGAAATTAGAGTGAAAAACATGAAACAAACACGTTTCATAGGGGTTTTTCTAAAAATGAGCGTAGCTAATTTTGGGAACAACAACTGGCTCCTATTGGGGAACTTCCATTGATCAAACCAATTGATGGGAGCAAAAACCAGTCTCTAAGTGCCTTCATCCAACCCATTGGGCTATGGAGTCAATCCAAGAAATGAAAAGACATGAAAAAATAAAAGAAAACAAACAACACAAAAACTATACAAATGTATAAGTGAACTCATCTAATACTTTAAGGATTGAAGTGTTTCAGATGTTTCTCATTGTGAGGTAATGAGAATGGCACTCCATCTTGATAATCCAGTAAAAAGCTATTTTCACCACAAACTTGATGAATGTTAAATGGACCTCTCCACAAAGAATCAAATTTGTTGTGCATTCCTTTTGGTTCTCTCCTCTTGTCCCACAACAAGACTTGATCTCCAATATGAAAATCATGAATCCTTGCCCTCTTGTCAAAGAGTTTCTTCACCTAAATTTGATGTGCAGTAACCTAATCCACCACCATGGTTTGTTGCTCATCTAATTTGGTTAGGCACATGATCCTTTTATCAATAGAATTTTTGAAAGTTGAATCTTCGATTGCTTTTGCCAACCTAAGCGTTGGTAGTTCTAGGGTGATTGGTATCTCTGCATTCAAACCATATAGAATTTGGAATGGTGACATGCCTATTGCCCTCTTGGATGTAATCCTATCTGCCCATAAAGCATCAAACAATGCTTTATGCCAAGTCCTATGATTATCATCTACCAGTTTCCTGAAAATAGTAACCAGATTCTTGTTACTCGATTCTTCTTGGCCATTTCCTTGTGGAAAATAATCAGAAGTGTGGGAGAGGGTAATTCCATAATAAAAGTAGAATTGGGTAATCTCATGGGAAGAGAAATACGCTGCATTATATGTTACAATCTTAGTTAGAACGCCAAACTAGGAAATAATATTTTTCTTAAAGAAATTACATACCACTTCTGAAGTAGCATGCTTGGTTGGGATGGCTTCCACCCATTTAGTAAAGTAATCAATCATAGTGAGGACATAATCATGCCTAGCACTTGAAGATGGGTTGACTGTGCCAATGAAGTCAATACCCCATTGTTGAAAAGGTTCTTCGATTACCACTGGCTTGAGGGGTAACACAGCCAATTTAGGTTTGTCGATGAACTGTTGACACAATTCACATCTTTGTATCCATTTATATGTGTCTTGAAACAATGTAGGCCAATAGTACCTCACTCATAGAATTTTATGGGCTATCACTGGTGCAGAAAAATGTCCTCCATAGGCCAAATTATGGAAGGACTCCAAAAGTTTACCTTGTTGCACCTTATCAATGTAGTGAAGAAATACCCCATCAAGGATTCTCTTATACAAACCATTGTCCCACAAGACATAGCTAGTAGCCTTTAGCTTAACATTCCTTTTTTCTTTGTAGGATAGATGAGTGGGACACTCACCATAGGTAATAAAATGAGTGATGTCAGAATACCACTCATCAGTATTAGCGACAAAG
The DNA here is from genome assembly GCA_037957365.1 of Torreya grandis. Taxonomy (NCBI): domain Eukaryota; kingdom Viridiplantae; phylum Streptophyta; class Pinopsida; order Cupressales; family Taxaceae; genus Torreya; species Torreya grandis. The sequence goes on from JARHVA010000944.1 coordinate 3,341,719, forward strand.
AGGACCATAGGCACGTCTTCGACCTCTGTTTCTTCATTTTTTGTTTTCTTAGGGATATTATCACAATCAACTGGCAGAGCCCCTTTCCCCACACAAGCTTGGTAGGTTTGATGTCAAGATCAAACTCCTAAATTTTAGCAATCCAATTGCCTCTTTTAGAACCAAACTCCTGTTGAGTTAGAATAGACTTCACCTTTGTGTCAGGCACCAAACCACAATATGTGAATTCATGATATAAAATTTGAAATGCTTCACCGCTTAGCCACAGCATAAGCATGTTTCTCCATATTTGAATATTTTAATTCATGAGCTTTGAGAGGACAACTCATAAATGATATGGGGGATTCCACACCTTCTTTGTTTTGTTGAATCAAAATAGCTGAAAGTGTATGCTTAGAAGCATAGTTGTATATTATGAAGTCTTTGGTGTAATCTGGACAAACCAGAATTAGTGCACGGGTGATCACTTTTTTGATGTCTTCAAATGCTGACTTACCTTCTGTAGTCCATTAGAAAGTGGCTTTTCCCTTCATCATGTCCATAATGTGGCAAGTCTTCTCTGCAAATACTAGAATGAATCTTCATAGAAAATTCACATTTTTGAAGAAAGAATGAACTGCAGTCTTAATAGAAGGAAGAGCAAGACTTTGGATAGATTTGACTCTTTCTGAGTCAATTTTTATACCTTCTCAAGATATTGTGTGACCGAGAAGCTTACCTTTTGTAACCCCAAAAAACTGACATTTTTGGGCTTAAGAGAAATACCATTTTACCAACAACATTCCAACACTTGTTGTAGATGATGCAGATAATCAGGATGATGTTTGGAAAAAATGGTCAAATCATCAAGATATACCACAATAAATTTTCCCATTTCATCTCTAAAAGCAAGATCCATGCTCTTTGGAAAGTAGTGCTAGCATTGACCAAACTGAAAGGCATTCTGTGATATGCATAAGTGCCCCAAGGTGTAGTGAAAGTAGTTTTATGTTGATCTGCTTCATTGACTTCTATTTGATTGTACCTGAAAAAACCATCTAACATTGATAACATTGTCTAAACTAGTCACCATTTGCAAAACTTGATCCATGATAAGCATAGGGTAGTTATCTTTTAAAGAGGATTGATTTAGGTTTCTAAAATCGACACAGATACAAATTTCTCCATTATTTTTTCTTACCGAAACTATGTTAGTGATCCAGGTGGAATGATGGATTGGAAAAATAATTCTGGCATTCAGCATTTTATGGATATCAGAAAAGATAGTACTTGATATTTTGGGATTGTATTGCCTTTGTTTTTGCTTGTAAGGCAATGACGCAACCTTAAGAGGAATTTTATGCCAAATTTCCTCAGGCCTGAGAGATTTCAAATCATTGTAAGAATATGCCAAAACATCAATGTAATGGAGAAGAAGAGCAGCAAATTTGAGCTTTTCATCAAAAGTATAACAATTACCAATGTTTACCATTTTGAGATTTTCTTCCGTACTCAAATTTATTTGATCGAGCTCCTTGGAGGAACTTGAATCCACTTGTCACTACTTGACATATCTATCCTGCTTATCAAATAATTTCTTGAGAGAAACCAAACCTTTTAGAATTTTATTTCCCTTGAGTTGAAGGAACTCTTCACTGGTTTGAGAATTTACTTCGGGAACTAATTCCCTTGGTGGAGATTCACTTCCTTCAAAATAAAGATCTTCAAAACTATCCATCTTTTTCAGAAAAGCAATGATTTAATTGTCATTGTTAAACACCTGCCAATGACTAGATTATCAGTTACACTTGGTCGAAAGACCAGCTTGATAGTGTACTTGTATCTTTTGAAGTCTTTATGGGGAACCATGAGGGTTGCGGAGACAACCAACAAATCTGCACGGTCATTACACTCTCTCAACATAGCATAAATATTGAAATCATTAAAGCTTTCAATACAATCCCATACAAGATTGCGATAGTGTCGTAGTCTTTCATTTTTTGTTTGGTATAGATTCCTTACCTGACAAACTACTAGTTCAACATCTTCAAGGGCGTGAAGAACCTTAATACCTTTAGAATGAGCAGCTTTCAATCCAAGCAGCAAAGACTCATACTCAGTAGTGTTATTGGTATTATTGAACTGTAGCTTATATGAATAAGCAAAATTTTCTCCTTGAGGGGATATCAAAACAATTTCATCTCCAGAACCGGTAGAAGAGCAACTACCATCAAATTCTAATATCCAAACATTATCAGAATTTGATCTTTTCAAAAACTTCTCTTCGTTATTCAGGGAAGATTCTTGGTTGTCTGAACTTTGCTTCGATAATTCTTCTATCTGGGCATCTAAATTTTCTAAATTTTCACCAAAAGGACTTTCATCTGATGAGATGAAAACATCTTCAGTAGTCAAGAAATAATTACCCATTCTTGATGATTCAAATAAAATTTGGGCTTCGAGATCAAATGTTTGGGTGACTATATATTTTGACTCTTTCTTAGGGAGTAATTTCTTCATAACACCTTTAACATGTATCCTTTCTTCAGACAGATCCATATTTAATTCTCCACCTACATCTTTGCAAAAATTATGCCCAAACAGAATGCCATAAGAGGCTGAAACATCAGCCATTAAGACCGTCATTTTGATCCTCTTCTTTGGAAAAGCCACAAATGCAAATTGAGCATCTTTGATTTGGCCCAGGGGTGGGACTTGTTTGTTTTCCATGGAGAAACATCTCTCAAAATTCTTAGTCAAAGTAAGACCAAGAGAATATACTAATTTGACAAGCATAACATTATCAGAAGCTCCAAAGTCTATTATGCAATTACTCAATTTATGACCATTTATCAATAGGGAAACATAGAAAGGTTCTATTTTTTTGGGGGCAACAAGAGGAGTAGTGACAAGATTATTCTGGGTGGATTTATTCTTGGAGGAATCATGAGTCACCTTTGTAAAATCATGTCTTATAGGGGCAGTTTTACTTTTCACATATTCAGCCAGCCTATCAAACTATTCAGGATTGGCTCGCAAGTACTCAATCTCAGTCATTTGAATCTTGGACTTTTTGGCATGATCAATTATATCAAATAATTGAAATGAGCTAGAGATAGAGGGAGGGAACCCATCATCTTGATCTTTAGTGGGTGTGGCACTGGTCTGAGAGATATAAGTAGAAGGTATGGGATGGTTTGAGATACTTACTTTCTTATTAGTCACCGGGTCCTTTGGTTGGAAAGGCAATGAAGTCCCTCATTTAGTGATAGAAACTACTGGCTAAGGTTCTTCTCCTACTTTTTCTTTATTAGCTTTTTGAGCTGACTAGTTTTGGGACCTAGTAAAAATGGCGTGAGATCCATCAAACACTTCTCCCTTGCTTCTAGCTTCATCTTGATAATCCAGGAAACTAAAATTGGAGTCACTAGCTAATTCTTATTCTTGTTATACAAAGATATTAGCATCATCTTGTTGGTCCAACTCAGGTTGGAATGAGAAATCATGTTTAGCTTCAAGGTAACCAACTACTGAATTAGTAGGTGTTGCTTCAATGGCAAGCTTCTCGTGTGGGGGAGGTAGGTGATTTGGTTGTCCTTGATTTTTGGCAGCATTACCTTGATATGACTGATTGGAAAACATCATTCTTGGCATATCTTGATAAGGAGGAGCAGACATACCTTGCACCATTTGTCTTTTCAAGGCTAGCAGTTCATTTGTCAACTTTTACACTATAGGATCTGTGGTGCTCATGGAAGAACTTTCAGCAGATGAAGAAAATTTATTTTAACTGGAGTATTTTCTGATCTTACCTACCAAGATAAGATCATATTCCACCTCGATAGCCAAATTTTGGGCTATAAAAATATCCATAGGAATAGCCTACCTCAATAGAAAACTTACTTTAAAAAGTTGAGAGTTGATGGAAAAGCACTTGAGATTCTCTGGCATTGGCTGAGCGATCGTAGGAATTCAGTTCCTCAACTTGTTGAATTTAGAAATGAAGTCTTGCATGGGCTCATGAGGTTCCTTCTTCATTTGCATAAGTTGAGCCAACAAGGCATGTGCATCTTCAACTGGTTTGAACATGGCCTCAAACTTGGCCTTGAGTGTATTCCAGTCAGTTATAATTTGAGCTTGAAGGTGGTAAAACTAGTCGGTAGCAGAGCCTTATAGAGTTTCTACAGTCTCACAGTTATATCTTTGTATTCCACACCTATCACACCACATGCTATGGAGAAGGCGGCAATATGCTCATCAAGATGAACCTTCCCATCGCCATATAATTTGGAGAAATTTTTTCTCGAACTATGAGGTAGTTCGTTTAAAGGTGGGGCTAGATTGAGAAGACCAAAGGAGTTTCCCCAAGGGCCTTAGACTGCCATGATATGTCGATTAAATGGAGGATTAACAAATCTTGGCGGGGTCAGTATAGACAAAACCCTACTAGTATTGAGACTAGAAGCTTCACTAGGTATAAGAGATCTGATGCTGGTAGGAGGGAAACTCTTGGTTCATTGAAAGCGAGATGGTGGAGGAGAAATCTCAAAATTAGTTCATTGCACTAACTTGAATACAGGATCAACAATACCTTGAGCTCTCTGGCTTCACGTGCATGATGGATCTGCTAGAGTGTAAAATGAAAAAACACTGGAAATGCTTCAATTTAAAGCTTGAGGCTTCAAAGTGCACATTTGTAATCCCCAGCTAAGTCACCAAAAGATGTTGGGTGAATATTTTGTCATCAAACAACCGATGGCAAAATGGGTATATCAACCACAGTACAAGGAGATTTATGCAGCAAAAAGTGTGGGTTTACCATATCATAGTGAGATAAATCTCTCCTCTCATCAATGGGAGGTTCTCTATAAACTACTTATATATATATATATATATATATATATATATATATATATATATATAAGTAGAAAATAACACTCAAGGTAGGATAACACCATCCATCTCTCTTTTTTCAGAGATGATGTTCACAGAACAAAATAGAAATCTTAGTTGATGATTGAAAGCATTCCTCTTCCTTCAGAAATGATATTCAACAAATAGCAAAAAATCTTTTCAGGTAGTAACTAGATCTATGAGAAACTCATGAAAGCATAAATTCTTTCATTACTTCCCTCACTAATTCGAAGCATACGTAACAGTAGAGTGAAGTGCAACTCAAAGTCTTCACCTAAAAATATAATAGATTATAAGATCATAAAGGATAAAAGCAGTTCAAAGTCTTTCTGATATCTTTCAGAATGTCTTCAGATAATTTCCATACACACTTTTCTTATTTAATCAAATAGATGAGAGATTATTAGGAAAGATAACATAAGAATGATCTCCTAAGTAACATAAATTATTTCAACACAAAGTCTAAAAATAACATGCTTCTCATTCATTCAAAAAAATATGATTTATAAGTTGAGATCAAAGTCTCAGGAAGCATCTCAATTTTAGCAGAGTTTTTTGCTCTCAATTATCAAAATATCCCTTTACAAAAGAGGACCCCTCTATATATACAGAGAAAAACCTTCAAAATTGAAAAAAGACTTAAATATTAAAACCTAGTCAAAGATGAGTCTCCGTTGACTTTGGGAATTTTCTAGATTTTTACATGTATTTACACATGACAAAAGTACATGTGCAAATGTCCCAAGTCAATTACAAAGTACATGAGAAAAATGGAGAAGAAGAAATGGAAGAACAGTTCAAATTTTGTCGCTAGCCTTCTTTAGATGAGCATCATACATGGTGATAGCTACCTGTATCCCGATATTGTCTAGCGTAATAGTATTTTTGAAAACCACCTTAGCCCTGACTGTGGCATCTCTCACTGCTGTGATTGATTTTGCATGACTAGTTAACCTGGTTCTCAGATTGTCTAGAGTTAACTGATTATCTAAGATATTATCCACATAAGCCATTGAGACTACTTTCTCTTCGAATTCCCTTCAGATCATACCTTCGAACTCCTGAATCATTTCTTTTGTTGAAATGAATTGGTTGTCTTAAGAGGTAAGTCTATAAGGAAACTCTTCCAATTTGTTCAATAGATTGGTATCACTTTGTTCACTGGCATCCTTGGAAGATTCGAGGTCGCTGATCAATTCCTTAAGCACCTAGATCTTATATATTAATGATTCTTTAATTTCAATATAAGAATCTCTATCAGCAATGACACCGATTGATACCAGGGTACATATTTTCAGCTCTTTCAGCTCTGTCCATTTATTAATATATTTATCTATGCTTTCAATATCTTTAGAAATAATATTGATAAGATCTTCTAACTCTATTCTCACTTTCTTCATTTTACCTATCTTCTCAGACACCTCTGTAAACAAGGAAATCCCCTATGCATGCATCTTATCTAAGTAGTCTTCAAGTACTTTTCCCTTTAGATAAGTCTTCTCTACTTTATAAATTACAGGATCATCTATGGAGATGGCCTCTAAAGTTACTGCTTATGGAGCAAAAGTGAATCTCCTAATCACTGCGGTCAATTGTTGCTTTGTAATGATCTTTCATTTCTCTTTCTCTATCAAATTTCTAAACCATAACATCCATCATAGATTGCAAATCACTCTTGGCACCCTCATGAGTTATTTTCCCTAACTCAACTCGAGAGATGGAGTAGATACTCATATCAAAATTTTCAAGAGTCACATCCTGTGGGGGTTTGGCTATCTCAAAAAAATTGTGCCCCTTATCTCCAATCATTTTTGAAAGGATTTTTGGCTTCTTTGGGGTCTTAGCTTTCACTGGTACTATTTTACCAAATTAAAAGTTATCTGGAGAGATGGCTTGCCTTTTTTTTGGGGTGTGAAAGTTGGCAACCAAGGTGGGAGAGCAAAAGCACTTACATTAGCAACAGTCCCTATAGTTGGTGTCACTGGGGTAGCACCTGCACTGGTGGTGGGAACAATGTGCGTAATATTAGTTAAAATCACACTTGCTACTAAATGGTCGAAGGTAGAACTATCTCTGATGTTAAAATAAGGAGATGACAGACTGGGGATGGATCCTGATGAATGAAAAACATCTCTAGAAGCACCTTGAGGGTCATCAAAAATAATTTTAGGAGAGGTGGCTCTAGAAGAGGGAATACTAATTGGAGAAATAAGTGAAGGAGTTACACCAGGTGAGTGGGGTAGAGAAGAATAACTTCCTACGTCTAGTTGCGCACCTTCTTGCAAAGATTGAGCTTCCATTTCCTTTTTACCTGCAGGCCTGTCATCAGTTTCCATCTGTTCTACCAATGGCTATTCAGTGCTTTGTTTCTCAACCTCCATGCTTGTCATTTCTGGCTCTTTCTCAGGAAATTTTGATTTCTTTGTCACAAAAATGATCTTAGGCTTATGGTTCCTAGAAGGAGAAGGAACATCACTTTTATTCTTTGTTCTATTTTTTGCTCTCCTCCTTGTCTCTTCTTGAAATTTGGTCTCTGATCCTGTGATGAATTCTTTTAAAGTGATCCCCTTATTTGTTAACCAATCATTGGTGTTAGCCAATATTGGTTTGAATCTCATCCTCAAGGAGGTCAACTCTTTTTGAGACCATTAGATCAGAGGAAGAGGAGAGTTAGTGACTTGTTCAGCATGATATCTGCTATTGACCAGATCTTTGTCATCTACTAGATTTGGAGGGATATTAGGGAGCCCCAGATACTTTATTTGTTTAAGAAATATTCTGTTATAGTCCATCTTCTTGATATCTTCTATTGTCCTCAAATCGATCTAAACATCTTCAATCATGGGTTCATGGAACTGAGTCTTCCTCCTGATCATGTCTTTGACACCTCTGTAGTCAAACTTGGGTCTCCTTTTGAAATACTTCATGGTAACAAGTTTTATTTTGATCTCCATTGCCCTTGCTTTTGTAGCGGTCAATACTGAGTATCTGCCAATTTCAATTGGGAACCTGAAATTGGGTTTCTTAAGTTCCATCTGCTTATTATGTACGACAATAATTTGCCTACACAGCTCCATCAAGACCAATTTATCTAAAGGAAATCCTGGGAGCATATAAGGATAGCCTTGAAAAAAGCCAACCCATAGATAACAAAAAGTAGGGAACTGCAAGAACATACATCTGAAGTCATTCACAATAGTCCAGGCTTCATCTGACATTCTTTTCTATTCTAATTGAGGGTCAAAAAGACACAAAAAAAGCATCATTTACCCTCCTAAAATGATGGATTGAACCCTTCAATGTCAACTGAGGGTAATATTGATATATAGGGGTGGTTTTCCTGTCTCCCTCTAATGTCAAACCTAGAAAGGTTCTCATTGAAGCTGTAATGTATACCAGGTATGAAGTCATATAGAACTTTGAGGTAGTAGACACCTTTGTCAATTGTTCATGCAAAGCATTACTAATCTGTTCACCCGAGAAAATGAATTTTTTGCCCTAGAAGATTATCTTGATAAAGGGATACATCCATTCATGAAATTGAGAATAAGAGGGTAAATCTTGTACTCTGGTGAGAAGAGTAATCAAGTCACCAACTTTTTCTATAAAGTCACTCCTCAAAAAGTTCCATGGCCATCTAAACAAGTTGGCTCTGGGAGTTTTAAGCCATCTATTGTTGATCACCTTCTTTGCCTTCTTGGGATCTTTATCATATTCTTTTTGTGATTCAACGAAGTTAATCTTCAACACTTCAGTAGTAGGAGGGCACATGAAAACTTTATTGATAAATTCAGGGTCTAGTCAAATTACTATGTTGCCACTAGCATCTGACACAACCCTGGTATCTTTGTTTTTGAATTGGGTGCACTAGAGAATGAACTCTATGTGATGAGCCACCATAGAAAAAGAGGAGACCGGATGGATATTTCTCTCAATTATCCTCTTCATTTCAAAGCTAGAATTATTTTCCTTGGTTCTCTCTACGAACTCAGCCATATCTACGTGCCCAATTTCTGTATCCTAAATGTCATCGACATTAGAAATGATCGAGGTGATTGGGAAAACACCTTGATAGTATTAATTTATCATCTTCAACTTCTTTGGAGAAACCTCAATCATCAAGATGAGCCTTTGTCAAAAATATGTTGACAAAGAAGGATCTTGAGGAGAAACTACGATAAGAGTCATGATCGCACAATTAGGGGAAATATTGGCAATTTGGGAAAATTGTACATTGGGTGATCATGACTATGGGAATGCACTTGAAAGGGCTGAGGCATGAGTAGGTCATAAAGTGAAAGGGAAATGAGCTCAAAAAATAGGAAAAATGAAAATTTCCCAGAGTTAGTCAAAATGGAGAGAAGGTATGCATGGGTGGTGAAAATTGCCACTGCATGTCAAGGATTTTTACTTGCGCATAGGAAGCAAAATTTTTTGTGTGTGCATATGGAAGAAGGAAGGATGCCTCGGTGGTGATTTTCACCACCTATGCATGTGAAAGGACATCGATTTTGTGCATAAGCGACAAAAATCACCACCAATGCATCCTTCGGAAAGTTTCATGTAAGGGTGGCAAAATTGCCACCCTTGCACATGGTTGGGAAGTCAAGAGTTTTGCATAGATGGAAAATTTCACCGCTGATGCATGTGGTTGAAAGTTTTCATGTAAGTGTGGTGAAATTTGCCGCCCTTGCACGTGGTGGCAAGGGATTCATAAGGGCGACAAAATTTGCTGCCTTTACATGGGGTAAAAGGCTGATGGGGGGAAGAAGAGGAAGAGGGTCAAGGCATAGGAAAAAGGAGGAAATAGAAAGACAAAACAAAATAAAAACCTAGACCTAGAAGGAAAAGAGGGAAAATAAAAACAAGAGAAGAAAAATGCAAAAAAAAAAAAAAAAAAAACCAAAACTAGAAGAAAAGAAACACAAAACCCTACCTAATAATCACAAAACAATGCTTGAATCTAATGAAAACATGCTTCTTCTTGCTCACTTGATCGTCCAGATGCAGGGAGGAAGGAGAAACAAAGAAGAATGGATCAAAATGAGGCACAAAAGGGGTTAAATGGGACAAAAATCACCCCCAACCACTCAGCACACACGACCATAAATGTTATGCTTGAAAACTAAGACCATGCAGGGGTGGCAAATTTTGCCACCTTTGCATGTGAGGTTGGAAGAAAGGATGCAGGGGTGGCAAAATTTGCCGCTCTTGCATGAAACAAAACAAAAGATGCAAGGTCAACAAATTTTGGCACTCTTGCACGATGGATGCAAGGGTAGTGAAAAATGCCACCTTTGCATGGGAAACTCAAAACAACATGTAGTGGCGGCAAAATTTGCCGCCCCTACATGCAAACACAAGAAAACACCTAACTTGAAAAGAGGGAAAATTTGTCATTTAGCCGCATCAAGATTGTAATGATTTTCACATTTTTGGGAAAATGCAGCAAGGGAACGTCATGAATTTTGAATGATGCCAGTTGAGAAAACATGAGAACAAGAAAAACTTGCCTTGAAAGTCAAACTTAGAGTGAAAAACATGAAATGGACAAGTTTGGTAGGGGTTGTTCCAAAAATGAGCATAGCTGATTTTGGTAACAACAGATTCACTTATGAATTTGTATATAAGTACAATATCTCTATTATCTACATAACATGAAACATATAATAGGTGCATAATGTGGGAATTAGGAGATAACATTTATTTCTTAAACTCCCATATTTCATTATAGGATTCAATTGAGTAGAGCACTCAACCAATGACTACATGTTAGTTTAGGTAATTTATGTGCCACCTAGTTTCGATAGATGGGTACATAGGTCGATATGGGGATATTGTTTGAATTTAAAAATAAAATTTACATACAAACTTGAAAGGACATGCCATTATATTTGAACTTGTATAATTTTTCAATAGGGAATCAAATATATACTCAAAATATAATTTTTATGCCAACCATATGTTGTTTAATCCCATACAACATAAAATCTAGAAATTTTCAAAGACTTGACATATTTTAAATTACTCATGTTTGATAGTAAATTATCTTACCAACTAGATTGGATGATATACATGATCAAATTTATGATCATGAAATCATATAATAATCTCCCTAGAGTAATCCATCATGGCCTTTCCTAATCTACTATACATGAATGGGTCTAATCACCTAGGTAGATTCCATTTGAAACAAAAGGAATAAAAAAACCACTCAAGATTCATTCAAAAAATATACTATTTACTTCAAAACAAACGTGAAAAATATGGGAAACTTCATGCATGCATTAATTACAATCTCACCCATGCATGACCTGACCTCTTTATTCCAAAATCACATAAAATAGAGTCATATTGTAGCTTTCCAAACATGCATAGGAAACTACCACTACCACTATTATTCAGGGTAGAGGGGAGTGATTTCACACCATATTTTCTCAAGCTCATATCAGAGTTGATCATATCTCTATCTCTCTCTCCCTAGACCATAAGTAAGGGGGATCGAGCACATTAATTCCTGAAGTTGGTGCTCAAGTATATCTTTATTTATATCTATCATTAAGCAGCTGAGTTTTTTCTATGGCTAGTACTCAATAGGTCTAATATCAATCAGTTTATCTAGTATTAAGTGGTTGAATGCTCTATGAGACTAAATACTAGTTAGTACCTATTGAATCCCTCTCAATCTTAGTACCAAACATTAAAGTTAAATTAAAATCATCTCACAAGGTACATCTAAAACCCTAGGCCTTCCCACTAATATGAATCTGAGGCCATACTCCTTGGGGTTAGTTTAGTAGAGGAAGGGTATAAAAGTATGATGATAATGAACCTTCCAGTACAAAGTCAAGCCTATGAAGGACACCATAATTTATAACATTTCACCTTTGGAGGTCTATGAAATCTTGCTAGGGATACCATATTTATATGATTGAGATGCTACATATCAATCCAATCTATAGTGTTGGACTATACATTCAAAATATCACTTCTTCAATTTCTTAGAATCAACTCTAATGACCAAAGTGAACCTTGGTCTTTGCCAAATTAAGTTGTAAATTTGTCTCATATATGTAGGATTTTTCTATTGCAAATTATTATTTATCACCTAAAAAAGTGTTCTGATTACTAAAATTTCCCTAAAGCATCTTTACGAGCAAACCAAGATCCAAATTTCATATGTTTACCTCAAGGAAAATATCAACCAATAGGGACAATAATAGCGTTAGGATTTGTCCCTATGGGTCGATCATGACCCTTGGTCCTCTAATAGTTAGTTTTTAAAATTGAACCATCTAAATTATCTTGTCATCCATATTTGTAGGCTTCCTAGTGTGTAGTTTCCCATTTTGGATTGTTATAAAGGCACACTCAAGTCACTTAATCTACCACTTTGAAATTTCAATCTAGAGGCATATTTACACTAGTGCACACTAAGCAAAATATCCCTATTCTTCCTAATTTTGATTTTGATCACTAAAAGTAGTTCTTTGCCAAGTCATAATTCTATTTTATTTATTCCCAAAGAAAAGCATGATCAAGTATTTAATTCATTCCTAGATGCATTCATATAGTTAAAGGATCATAATTTCACAAAGCACACTAAGTGGGAGAAATAAATGTGCATGATTCCATCATTGGATTTTGGATACATAGGCAACATTTAGTCATTGTGGGGTGACTGGGGTTAGCTCAACCAATTACACTCCACCTTTTTATATTTACATGTTTTCAATCATTGCATGCCTTATTAGGGTTTCAACCTTGGATAAGCTATTTTTAATTCTTACACACACACTTATGAAGGTCAAATATATGCATACATACAGAATACCTATTGCTTAAGTGATTGTGCACATACAAAACCTAATCTCAGCATACACAAAGCACTCAAATAGGAAAAACATAGCCCCCTAAACATAAATGAAGCAACCTAATGTAAATTGGGAGTCAATATTTCCTATTTGAATTCCCCATGCAACCGATCACTTGATTTGTTTTAAAATAACTCGAATAGGGTATATTGAGTGCATTAAACATAAATTTGACAACCTACTATAAATTCAAACTTGATATGCCATGTTTAAGTGCACTAGAAACCAATCACTTGATTCATTGTAGTGGGATGTAAAAAATGGCATATCAAGCCCCTTAAACACAATAACAACAACCAAATGGAATTTTAAAATTGATATGACCTATTTGAATGCCCTGGCCCCTGCATAACAAATTTATTGATTGGTTGCACAAGTCAATTAAATAGGGCTTATGGAGCCCCCTAAACACAAATATGACAACTTAATGTAAAATTGGACTCAAGATGCCCCATTTGAGTGACCTATGTAACCAATCACTCAATTACTTACATGGTGCACTAAAACAAGGCATATTAATCCCCCCAAAATAAAATGAGATAACCTAAACAAAATCCAGACTTGATACATGCCCTATTTGAGTGCCCTACGTAACCAGTCACTTGATTGGTTACATATATCACTTAAATGGGGTATATCATCCCCCTAAACACAAATGTGAAAAACTAATGTAAATTTAGACTCGATATGCCCTATTTGAGTGCCTCATGCAACTAATCATTTGATTAGTTGCAAAGGGAACTCAAATAGGGCATATCAAGCCCCCTAAATAAAAATGTGATAGCCTTGAATGTAAATTCACACTTGATATGTCCTATTTAATGCCACATGTAACAAATCACTTCAAACTTGATATTCCCTATTTGAGTGCCTTATGCAACCAATTACTTGGAATTAGTTTCACCGGGCACTTAAATAGGGCATACCAAGTCCCCTAAATACAAATGTGATAGCCTAATGTAAATTCACTCTTGATACTCCTTTTTTAGTGCCCTATGCAAATAATCACTTGATTTGGTGCATGTAACACTCAAATAGGGCATATTAAGCATGTTAAACAAAAATACAACAACCTAATGTATATTTGACTCAATAGTCCCTATTTGATTTCCTCATGAAACAAATTTCTTCATAAGTTACATATGGCACTCAAATAGGGCATGTTTAATCCCCTAAACACAAATTCAACAACCTAATATAAATTCAGAATTGATAACACTATTGAAATTTCCATTGAGCATGTTGCAAGAGAGAGTTTGAATGTGTCAGGTTGAGCTCCATAATCAACTCAAATAATTGGCCCAAAATATTTATGTGCTTTTATTATAGGGCATGCATAATGAGATTTTGGATGTATTGGCTTGCCTCAAGTTGTTTATAGGTGTCACCCATATTAATTTTTCTATGAAGTTCTTTTGGGTAGGCTGAAACAAATCCAACTAGTAATCCTTCCTTATCTTGTTGTGATTGCACATTTACAAACATATAAAAGATATATTCTTTGATACAAATGATCAATACCATAGGGCTTGATATCTTGTGTGCATGGGAAAACCTTGCACTCAGAGATAATATTTAAATCTATGAAGTGTGCATATTATGTTATTCCGTAGAAATTAAAATGACATAAATTTAAGTGGTCATAACACTAATACTTGTAATAAATACAACCTATATTCAATGGAAATGAATAGGGGGAAAGTACAAAGATAAACAATGCTACAACAAGACTAAGAACACACATTCATGTAAACAAGAGGGGAAACACTTCCTTTGACTTACCTAGACTAAAGGTGTGACTACAATGCATATAAGAAAGGTTAGATACTCAAGAATGTTATCTATCACTATGATTGTGTATATCATCAACCTTGATTTAGATGCACATGTTATATATTTATGAAAATAATATAAGGCAACTACAATTATCAAAAGTTACAAAAATAATAGAACTACATGTCTTTTCATCTTATTCCCATAAAATGGTTGAGCTTCTTCTAAGTGTGTGGAAGTTGACCTATTCAGTTGGATGTTTAATCCAAGGGATTTCCTAACATGTCACTAAACTAAGAAGTGTCATATGGTAATCCACGTAGATGCATTGTGATGAAAATATCTATGTAGGGTGCATGAGATGTAGCATGGGCTTTGCTAGGTGCAAGAGGCTCTATGCATAAGTGAAGTGCTACATGAAAATGTAGTGGTGTGTAAGTTTTTTGTTAGGTGCAAGATGTTCTATGCATAAGTGCCATGAGACTTTAGAAGGCAACTTTAAATGGTTGAAATCATGTAATGTGTATGCAAATTCATGTGTCAATATCCTATCAACTCTCACTATCTCTAAGACATGTGAGGTTGGTAAAATTAATTTTTGGTACACCTGAAACTCCTAAAAATGTTATAAATCAATTGGGAGGGTCCAAACACCTACACAATGACCATTGGTTTGTCAAAAATAGATGTCTACACCTAGATAACTTTATGTTCAATTCTAAAAATATGAAAATGACTAAGTACTAGCCAGATTGAATTTCAAAAATTAAATTTCCAAACAACAACTCCTAAAAGCCTAGAATTGATTTCATAAGACCTAAAGTAGCCCTAATTTTTTATATTTAGTAAAATAAATTTAAATTAATACTTAAATGTTTATTTTATAGTATAAACATTCCAAATCACAAACAAAATACACAACCAAAACCTCACAAACAAATAAAATACAAACAAAACCAAAGGGTGTGTGATTGCAAAGGACATGCATAGTACAAAGTGTGTATGCCCTTTGTTAAAGGGCATGTTCCATTTAGGCTTGGTATTCCAAGCCTATTCAAATTTTGGCTTGGTTTTTTTTAAAGGGCATTTTTCCTTTATAAGTCATGGACGAAAGTTTTAAGAATGGGCCCTTTTTTTTCCCCCAACTTTGTGCTTCTACCCATGAGGAACCAAAGACTAAACTAAGTATGAAAAGGGTTGAGCTAAAGATAAAAGGCGGTCTGATAATATTCTTTAGCCAAGGCCTTTTCAACTCCTAACTAGCAACATACAAAGGATGTGGCACCAATTTCTAAATCCTAGCAATATGTCGAATTGTACCTTTATGACCAAGGAAATAAGTGTTTGAGAAAAAATTCTGTGAGGAAATTTACATACCCCATCCCTTCAGACACTTGATGAAAAATTATGTGGCTGTGATAAGAATGGACATCCTTCAAATTAATTATAACAACTTGTCCATTGTTGACTTAGAAATTGAACACATGTTGTTTGATGAGCATCACATGATCAAGCCGTATGAGAATGTAATCAAGGATCACATGGAAATTAGAACATGTGAACCATGGATCTATGTTATCAAACTACTGCCAAAAATAAAAATAGGGTTCATGCTCACCAATGCACCATCACATTGACATAGCATGCTTCATCCATATTAAATTCATTGCAAATCATCTAGTTGGAGAAGGGAAACTTTCATAAATCCATCGTCATAATCTCATTCTTTCTGATACATCATGATGCACAAAAATATAAAGAAGGTCCAAATCTTGGCCATTAATATGGAAGATGACCCACACAACATGGTGCATTAGATTTTCCTTGGAGATAATTATAGAAGAGAAAATATTTGGGGAATCAAAATATGCAGGACATTAGGAACATTGTCATGAGAGGTGGTGTAATGCACAGGGTAGAGAAAATACTCATTAAATTGTAGAAGAAATCTAGAAACTTTAACTTATTGAAGGAAAATAATGTCAAAAGCACCAAGTCACTGATAAGAAGACCTAACATAGAACTTTCTCGGGGACTGTGTAAGGTCACACATTCCATGAGAGAATATTCATGAGGAAGAATGTTGATGGGGAATCAAGAACAACAAACAGCTCTGATCCCACTTGTTAGGATCTTGCTCCTCAATAAGAGCACAATATGATTACCTTGTATTAGCAACTAAACATGCAGAATTAACCAGAAGCAATAAGTAACTAGAATTCACAAATGACACAGAATATGAGAGACATCACAATCTGTATTAATACTCATCCAAAAAAGAATACAATGAAGAGACGCCACACTCTTCCACACCTTTCAGGATTCCCACACCAAGTGTATAGTAATTCTTCTCAAGAGTTCACTCTCTTACCAAAAATGGTCCCAACACAAAACGCAAACACAGAGTTGGTGTTCACCTCCAACCAGTCAGTAATGACCCTACTAGTACACAAGTACTCAAAGTACTTCAAGTAGATCTCCCATAAGCTTGCAACAACCTGCAACTCAAATGATCTTACTTACACATGTAGAACTTCTCCTTGATATTGCAACAACCTACAGATCACCCTATTCTTACAATTAGAAGGATCTTCCTTGCCTTCCTCTATTTGCTCATCTGTGGAACTAGAAGGAGCTACACTTGCTCAACTCTAACTAGCACACTGGCTATCTAGCACACTTTACAATACATGCCAATGGGTCTATAAATAGATCCCACACTTAAACAATAACTTAGACTTCTAATTTATAATAATTAGACTCGCAACTCAAGACCAAAAATAGCCTTTACATGAAAACACTCAGTTCAACGAACTAACTGTTCGTGCAACGAACATTTCTGGAACCACATAAGGGACCGACATCGGTCCCTATTTGCCTGGAGTTGACCGACGTCGACCGACCTCCTACCGATGCCAGTTGCCCTTCTGCACTGTAGATGACCAACGTCAGTTACACTGCCGATGCTGGTATCCCTAGAACTCAACAACCTCCTCCATGTCTGCATAGTTGAAGCTTTTAGCTCCACAACCTAACAATCTCCCACTTGGAGATAAACAGCTGCAACTGTACCTGTACCTATACATCATCTAGTTTGTTCCCTTGGCTTTGTATCCCTCTTCAAGATCACTCTTGAAGACCAACCACCACAAATCCTGTGGTGCACCTCCTGTCATCCAAATCACCTGCCACATCGCATCTACAAACCCATGTAGAAAATAACTTGACCCTGCATAGCATGTGCACCTGCTGTTGGTCCCTCTAAGAATCCACTGAACTACCCTCCAGTGCTTCTTTCCTGGATTGACCCCAAACTTTTTGATAGCTCCCACTGCTTGGGAAATCTCAGGTCTAGTACATACCATGCACTTAACCTCATTATGTGAATCAAGACACTATTCATAGAACTGTCCAACCATCGGCGTACTAACCAGTTTCACACAATCACCTGAAAACAAAGTCAACCTATGACCTTCCATGTCCCTAGAACACACTCATGCCAAAGAATCTTGCCGCTCCCAGATTCCTCATGACACACCTCTGAACTAGCTTTACCTTTAGTTCAGCAACTCCCTATATGTGTAACCCTACAACAAGCACACAATATAGTAACAGGATAATGTAGCTAATATTATCCAACATGGTAAAGAGAAACACAATGGTCAAACCTCCATTGTCTTGCAGCTTACACAAGACCATATACCCTGGCCTTCTGTCTCACGTGTGCATTCTCACTCTTCTTTATCCTGAATATCCATTCGTCTCTCAGTGCTTTCTTCCAGCTAGCAACTCCACCCAAAAACTCCCGTTTGGTTCTTCTCCAAGGAATCACATCCTTCATCCATGCCAAGCTCTCACTATTTCCTGGATCTACTTGCTCTACTTCTTTAATAACTTCCTGGTTCTTGACCATCAGTGAGCAATAAGTAGTGTAAAGAAGGGAAATGACAAATTTGATGCTTAATTACCCTTTAATTCCTCCATATGGGTGCTTGAGACTCCTTGATAGCTTGCTGTCTTCCCAAAATCTGTCTCAGTGACCGATGCCGGTCACATCTCAGTCTGCATCCGACCGATGTCGGTTCCATGCGACTGCCTCATCACCGACGTCAGTTCCCCCTAACCGACGTCGGTGTTTATCTATCCTGAGTCACCGACATCGGGCTGCACATAGCTGACGTCAGTCCCTGTTTGGATGTCGATGCCAGTTTTCTAACTGACATCGGTCTCTGTGTTTTACTTGTGAGCAATGACCTTTACCCGCGAGCTCCTTTTTGATCAAACCCTTGTCCATATCAACCTTGCTCTGCTCAGAATTCTTCAGCCCCTTATGTTGATCTCTGTCCATCACCTTCTCCTTGAAAACCAAGGCTTTCCTATTCTTGTCACTAACATCGAATTTCTCAAGAAACGTCACTTTCTTCTTCTGCATATAGAAATCTCAATCCATGCTTTTCAAATCTGAAATCATACCCTTTGACTCAAGAACACACATCCCCTTCTTATTCATGTGACCAAGCCTATTAAGCCATATATTTGAATCTACAGCTGAAGTAGATAAACTAGAAAGAGAATCAATAATACAAGTAGATAGATAAAGCGTACCTACTTTCTTACCTCTTGCTACAACAAGTGCACCCTTGGCAACCTTCTAAGAGTCCGCTGTGAGAGTTACTGTGCAACCCTCAGCACCCAACTTTCAAACAGAAATCAAATTCTACTTCAGGATTGGGATATGCATGACCTCCTTCAACACCCATGTGTTCCCTGTCTGTAATTTCAGCTTCACTTTCCCTTTGCCAACCATCTGACAAGGCTTACCATCCCCTAAATAAATTTCTCCAAAGTCTCCCTGGACATACTCATGAAAAAATTATCTATTTGGGGATGCATGAAAAGAGGCACCAGAATCTAAAACCCAAGATTCTACTTTATCTAAGGAACATACCAGAGCATCCTGTGCAACATAATCTGCAACATCTACTTCTTCATGTCCTTCATGCCGATCTTCACCCAACCAACAATCTCTCTTTAAGTGCTCTTGCTTTCCATATTTTCAGCAGGTTATTTTGCCATACCTGGACTTGGATCTCCTGCCTATCTTAGACCTTGATCTCCCATGCTCGATCTTCTCTCTTTACCTTCCCCTACTTTCCACACTCAAAGCATTCCCTGATGATTCACCTGTGCTTTTCCTACGAATTTTTTCATTCAAGATTACACTCACAACATCATCCACTTTTAAGATTTTTGAAGCAGACGCAGTATTACTAACTGCCATTACCAAACTCTCCCAACTTTCAGGTAATGAGCATAAGATTAAGAGATCCTTAATTTCATCATCAAAAACAATATTGACTGAACTTAACTAGTTTACCAAACCATGGAAATCACTAAGATGACTATGAACAGATACACCTTCCAACATTTGCAAATTATATAATTGCTTCATAAGAAATACCTTATTCGAAGCTGAGGGTTTTTCATATAAAATTGCCAAAGATTCCATCAACTCTACCGTTGTCTTAGCCTGTGATAAGTTAGAAATCACATACGATGCAAGACTCAACCTTATAGATCCCAGAGCCTTCCGATCAAGAACCTCCCATTCTTCATCCTTCATATCCATGGGCTTGCATGCAACCCCACCCAACGGTAAGTACAAATCTTTCTGATACAGATAATCTTCAATCTGCATCCTCCATAATTGATAGTTCTTGCCATTAAACTTCTCCATTTGTAGCTTACTTTCTTCTGCCATTGCTATACTCCCACTCAAACAGAAACCCCTGTGAGTAACATGTAATCAACACACACTAACCAGATCTGAAACACCTGTTAGTAACTCAACCAAAAGCTCTGATACCAGTTGATGGAGAATCAAGAACAACAAACAGCTCTGATCTCACTTGTTAGGATCTTGCTCCTCAATAAGAGCACAATATGATTACCTTGTATTAGCAACTAAACATGCGAAATTAACCAGAAGCAATAAGTATCTAGAATTCACAAATGACACAGAATATGGGAGACAACACAATCTGTATTAATACTCATCCAAAAAAGAATACAATGAAGAGATGCCACACTCTTCCACACCTTTTAGGCTTCCCACACCAAGTGTACAGTAATTCTTCTCAAGAGTTCACTCTTCTACCAAAAACGGTCCCAACACACAACTCAAACACAGAGTTGGTGTTCACCTCCAACCAGTCAGTAATAACCCTGTCAGTACACAAGTACTCAAAGTACTTCAAGCAGATCTCCCATAAGCTTGCAACAACATCTGTGGAACTAGAAGGAGCTACACTTGCTCAACTCTAACTAGCACACTGGCTATCTAGCACACTTTACAATACATGCCAATGGGTCTATAAATAGATCCCACACTTAAACAATAACTTAGAATTCTAATTTACAATAATTAGACTCGCAACTCAAGACCAAAAATAGCCTTTACATGCAAACACTCGGTTCAACGAACTAATTGTTCGTGCAACGAACAGTTTTGGAACCACACAGGTGACCGACGTTGGTCCCTGTCTGCCTGGAGTTGACCGACGTTGGCCGACCTCCTGTCGATGCTGGTTGCCCTTCTACACTGTAGATGACCGACGTCGGTTACACTGCCGACGCCGGTATCCCTGAAACTCAGCAACCTCCTCCATGTCTACATAGTTGAAGCTTTTAGCTCCACAACCTAACAAGGTGGTGTAATGCACAAGGTAGAGAAAATACTCATTAAATTGCAGAAGAAATCTAGAAACTTTAACTTATTGAAGGAAAATAATGTCAAAACCACCAAGTCACTGACAAGAAGACCTAACATAGAACTTTCTCGGGGAATGTGTAAGGTCACACATTCCATGAGAGAATATTCATGAGGAAGAATCTACACATGTAGTTCTCTTTGGCCATTGCCATCTTATAGTGTTGCAAAATGGTTACCTAAGATAGCTTGTTGGTTTACGAAAAAAAAGTCACCAAGTGAAATCGAGCGGTGTTTACCCTTATTTTATCCCCTCGATGAGTTGTCACCACTTTGAGATGGGTTGCATGATCACCTAGATGGAGAAAGAACCGTTGATGATGTCCTAGCACTCAAGATATTTACTTGAGCATACAAAACTTATGAAGTTTGGCTTTGCAAGATAAGGTTTATTTGAGAACCACTAGTTTCAAAATTTCTTAACATATTATTGTAGTTTGGCATTTGGAAATCCCTGTCTTAGTTTAGGGTTTTGGATGTCATCATGGTTTTATTCTACTACCATTAGTATAACTATCTTCATTCTCAGTTTTTGTCAATGTCTAAGAAAATAATTTGGGCTCATAACAAGGCATGAGAGGACACTCTTGTATCTTATGGTGAAGAAATTGACAAGAAAAGCAAGTACTAGGCAGTTTGATATAAACATTTTTTAAAGAAAAAGGTGGGAGCCTAATTGAATATTTAGAGATTCTTTCAATTATTTTGTGATGTCCACTTCAATACAAACTCATTTGTAAGGTCGAGCAGGGTAAAAATTATCACATTCATGACAAATCCAACACCCTAAAGGCTAGACTATATATTCTAAAAGGGTCGATGAAGGAATACAAATACCTCACAGATAGACCCACATGAAGAATTTAAAAGAGATTTGCTCAAATATTTTAAAATCTTAAACTATCCATCGTAATAACACCATTAATGTGTTACATATGAACAAAATAATTAGATTTATTTAAGAGTATATGTACTTATTGTGTGTCTTTAAAAAAATATATATATATATTTTATAAAGTTACGAACTACAAACTTCTTAATATCATAAGACTCTTAAGCAAGCTTAATCTAGAAGGTAAAAGATTGTTTTGAGAGAATATGACCAACATAATACGAAATAAGACTATTATTCTTATAAAACTCGTAAATACAATCAATATATACAATTAAGAGCACATCTACAATGTGAAAAGTATTAAGAATGTCATTACCCTATCATAAACTCTCGGAACAAATTTCTGCACTTGTTTCTAGACTCAGAAATTTCTGAAAATGCAATACCTTTTAACACTCGAAACTGTTTGTTACATTCAAAACACGTTAATATGATTCTCAATCCATGTTTATTAAGAGAAAGGAGACTTTTAGGCCGTCCGAGCTTGAACCTGGTTAATATTTAACATATTTTAAGTATACCAAAGTCACAGTAAACGTTACTCATTCAACCACCGTCAGTCGACACGCAGAAAAATACATGGTTCTTGAGTGACTAACACGAAATCTTGACGCAAACAGCTATATACAACACCATATGAGCCAAAGTATTCAATTCTGACCACCGTTATTATTATTATTTATTTATTTTGACGGAATTTTTTGGGCATTTTATTTGTATTAGTTATGATGATATAAGTTTTTATATTTTAAAAAAAATTGATATTTAAGAAATTGATGTTTTATATTTTATATATATATATATTTTGATTAAATAGATATTAAATTTAAAATTAAAATTATTTGTAATAATTAAATTTAATATTATTAATTAATTATTTATTTATTAATATTACATTTTATCAATAATTATTGTAAAATATATATTAAAATAATTTTTAAAAAAAATTAAAAATTAAGTTATATTTTATTAACAAATTCTTTATCAACCAAAGAGTTTCACCAATAAATTAATAATCTTTTCAATATTTATTTAAATATTTAACTATTGATTTTTCTGGCAAAAAAATTATAAAAAGAGAATCAATCCAATTATTTTTGAAAAGATGTTCAAATGTAATAAGAAATGACATATATCAATATATTACAACTTTTTGCTAGATCAATAATAATCGAAACCAAGTGATGTGGATAATATTAGACATTGTTATATATATAACACATTTCTATTACAATGTTTTGTTAGGTCAATATAAATAATTGAAGCTAAGTGGTGAAAGTAAAAAAAATTCTGACATCAAATGTGATAATATTAGACATTATCTTGATTGGGGGTAAACAAGGTATGAATTTGTAATACTTTTTGATTTTTGTTTCACGGATTTCAATTTACAGTGAAAAACTTTTCCATATATAAATAATATAATATGTTATAATAATTAATTATATAAAAAATAAGTAGACAATATCATATTTCAATAAAATATGTCTAATTTTACTAACCAACAATTATAAGATCATACTTTTCAATTAAAAAATAAAAACACAAAAATGTATATATATAGAGATAGATTTAAGAAATACAGATCGTATTTTCAAATAAAATATATCAGGCACTGTTTAAGCAGAAGAAAACAATTTTTTTTATTAGCCAATATAACTTTAAATTTTACTATGGCAGATAGGAAACAAAAATTGCACTGCTGGGAGTAACAATACTTGTGCTCTCACGAGTGCCACCTCAAGGTTCCAATGTGTAACAAAGACAAATACAATATATTTGCAATGTATCCAGGATTTTGAGCAATTGTTCTTCACATATTTTACAGTTTCTTGAACAATATCTAATACACCTAAACTTGTCCATACATAAGATTGTGATCTATATTTTAATAACCAGAGAACTGTGCTTGTATAAAAGGTTTCTTCCGATAGACTTCACAAAACTAAAATAATAAAGCAAACTACAAAAGCCATCATAGGCTGAGAGAAGAAGATTCCTGACAAAACATTTGCTGGCCTATTATGCCTTTGCAGAAAATTTAAACATCTAGCACAAGTACCGGATCCTGTATTCACATCTGCACAAGAAATAATTTTGTAAGATGTTCTTAATTTGATCAGCAGACATTACTAATTGCAAAACTTTAGTAGGATTTTAAATTAATTTGTTTTGTGTGTTTGAGGTATTTAAAATGATTTTTATAAATAATTATTAATATTATGATAAATTTTAAAGTGAAGACAACTAATTAATAAATAAAATATTATAACTATTTATTAATAAGAAATAGATGATAACTATAATTTTAAAATTTAAATTTATCCCCTTCTAACCTTTTTTTTCATTAACAAAACTTTTAAAACACACAATACTAAATAAGTTACCTTAGTCTAACATCCTTACATTACCAATGCAGACTTCTAAAAACTATCCTATTCTTTTATAATTTATCACCACCTCATCTTATTCACTCCCACCTCTTTTCATTGCTAGGACTACACCAGTGTAAAAACTATAAATAAAAGATACCCATTATTTGCCATGTCCTAATGATAACCCTACCAGAAACTACAAATAAAAGATATGCCCATTGTTTACCCTGTTCTAAAGTGAATATTATCAGAAGGCAAGTGAAAGAGTTATGAGTAGATTTAACATACCTAGTAAAGAACAGGGGATGTCAAGTACAGTGCCCACGACTAGATCTTGTGTGAAGTTTATCTCTGGATTGGTTGATTGAATATCCTGTGCCATTGTTGCACATTTCACAGCCACAGATTGTAATGACTCACTTTCATCTGTAACAATATAGGATATCCCACAAGGCCCACATCCTGTTTGAGAACTATTACAAGGCAATATTATAGTGTCTCCTACTCCAGGGTTATCAAGCACAAGCCCCTTTTGATTGACATCTTTGATTGCATTTGTAGTTGTATTGCACAATACTGCAAGAGCATCAATTAAAACAGAGGCTTTCAGCTTGATTGATGACCCACAGATTGTACAAGTTCTCTGAGTCCTTGCAGGCACTGTGGCACATGGCACATACACAGTCATTCCTCTAGGTATGAATTCATTCTCAAATCTGATGCTGTTGGCATATATAATGAGATCAGCAGAAACATTGCACATAGATGCAATACCATAGACATCAGTATCATTCTCTACTGAAATATTTGGACTACATTTGCTGCATACAGGCTTATCCTTATGATAATCAGTGCAGGGAATTTTCAGGCTTGTGTTACCTGGTATTTGAACAAAATTTACACCTTGGTTCGCAAGCTGCAAGGCAATGGTACCTACATGGCATATACCTGCTACAGCCACGATGGTTTCATTGTCAAAGGTTGTAAACAGAGACCCGCAAGGTCCACAGTTGCCCTGCACACAAGGTAGCCTAAGCCTATCCCCAATAGGAACAGTTGTAATATTTGATTCTTGCAGTGAAGGATTGAGTGCTCTCAAATCAGTCATATTGACTGAACATCTCTTTGAAATTTCTTCTATACCCACTTTTTCTATTGCTTTGTACTCAATCCCACAGGGTCCACAGGCATCAAGTGAGACTGTAAGATTTGGGTTCACACAAGGTATATTGATGTATTGGCCTGGATATACATAATCCCAATCAATTCCAGGATTTGATTGTTCCAGAACTGTAAGTGCAATATTACAAGTATTTGCTAAATTATATAGAGTTTCTCCAGACACTATATGATGCCATGATCCACATGTGCTGCAGTTGTTTGTGTAATCTGTACCATTGCAGGAAATGTTAATGGCTTGAAAACCTCCTATGTTCCCATCAGTTAGATTGGAATTCTTTTCTTTCAGGTCCCCTTCCGTTGTATTGCAGTATTTTGCCAGAGACTTGATAGTATCTCCACTACTAGGTTCATACTTATCTCCACAGATTCCACAGCCAATAAAACCAGAATCCTGGATGTCAGTTACAGATGTTGGCACTGGGAGTATTGAAACTTTTTGATCTTGACTTAGCCTGGGTATTGTGATCTTCCCCTCCAGCCTACGTGAAGATGAGAATGGCATCAATTGATTGGCATAACTTGCTGCTAAATTCTGAGGATATGTTGCTTTCAAGCCTAATGGGCACGGCATACTGATAACAGATCCTTTTGCCAATATATGGTGAGCGTTGACATTATATTTCTTGAGCGTTTTTACATCATACCCACATTTTCCTGAAGGAAAAAGTCATACCCACTTCAGCATAATGATCCGTATACATGTATTATTCTACTAACTGTAAAACTGCATGTTGGTCTGGAAACACGACCTTGGGAGTGCCGCCTAATATTAATAGTTACTCATCACAGGGTGTATGGATGGTCACCCTGTGACGAACTCCAGGACACAAATGACCTTCACTATTCTATGATAATTGGCTACATGTAAGAACTCAGCACAGGGCACCCTCTGCACTTAATATAAAGGACTCATCACAAAGTATAATCTGTACTATGTGATAAGTCCTAACATATAATTAAGACTCATCACAGGGTATTACTGAGGTCTTGTGATGAGTGACCACATTTAAAGACCCATCACAGGGTACCAAGACTAACACAGTGTTACAATATCTACAACATAGAACTAAAAATAAAAATCAATACTGGGAAGCAAAGCTCCTAAAGCTTTCACGGCTTTAAATTAAAAGTGAAATGGGTATGTGATAAACTTACTTGCAATATCTCCCAGCCCCTCTGATCTGCTACTAACAATATACTGCACACCGCACGGACTGCAGCTTCTATCATAATAATCTGCATCAAAGACCTTAACGGATCATTTTTTATTCAATATATTTAGTATCTCGTGTATCGAAACTAACATGAACTACTAAATTTAGCCCTTACGAAAAAAAATCAAATATAACACTTTCAATAAGATAATCAAAATAATTTTTTATGGGCATGTCCCATACCTGCTTCATATGACACAGCGATTGCTTCTGTAAAGGATAAGGCCAAGATAATTGTGAACAATAGCAGCACCCACCCATGCATTATGGTGTAATAGCCCACTTTTCATTTAATAAAAACTTTGTACACAAACGCTCTTTCATCATGGAAATAACAATTTTTCTTCTTCAGATCAAAATAAAAACTACCAAAACCATATAAGCCTGGTTTGAAGTCTGAACCGATATCAAGAGAAACTGTGAGCCAACGTTACCCATTTCCAAAGCTTTTGCATACATTGAGCTAGAATTTCCTTTTTGTTTATGTGTTTGTCTCTTTGGTCCCTGCAATGGAATATGTTTCATCCATTTTTTTTTTTGTTTATGTGTTTGTGTCTTTGGTCCCTGCAATGGAATATGTCTCATACATCAAAGTTTTTGAGAAAGACAAAAACAAAAACAAATAATATCTGATGAGAAAATTAAGTTTTTTTTTTTTATAATAATTAGTTTTTTTTCCCCTTGTGGTCAATGGGAAATTAGATTGGTTGGATTCATAACTAATCTATTAATAAAATCTTAACTGGTTTTATGACTCTTTTTTAAAAATGTCTGTAGAATCAATACCATGTCTATGCACATTTGCTCAGATTATGATTGTTTTTTTGATTTGGGTAATTTTTAAACTAATGGAAGACTCTGGTTCCTATTAACGACCGCGCAGAACAAAATCACCTCATGAAACTAGTTACAATGACAGAATTTGGAGTTGTTTTCCTGATGAGAAAGGGTAAGATCCTTGTTTTTTTATAGATTTTCAAATATTATCTTCTGGAACAATCAAGGACACATCAATATATGATCTCCAACATTAATTGCATGTTTTTTACTTTGATATTGAAAAAAATAACAGTTAATTACTTTGAAGGTTTTTAACTGATTGTCTTTTGCAATGTAGTATATAAGATCATTACGAAAGTATTGTTAACAGATTAGAACTTTTATTATCCAGGTTAATTTCCCCTGCATATAGAGGGGTTGGTGAAGGGAAGACATATTTTTAAATAATGATTGTTTTTTAATTAAATTGTATATAAGATTTTTGGATCAAGGTTTTGAATCATACTTTGTGAGCCATCATTAAGAAAATCTTGGTTTATCAAGGTAAGAGACCAAGAGAATATTATGGTTCATCTGGGTAAGAGACGAAAAGATTCTCTTGATCTCTTATCGTGATAAACCAAGATTCTTTTAGTCTCTTATCTTGATGATGGTTCATGAAATGTGATCCAAAATGTTGATCCAAATTTCTTATGCACGATTTAATCCAGAAAATAATAATTATTTACTTAATGAATCGTAAAAATACCATCTCTTCAACAAATTCTTAATCATATCATTATTTTTCAAAAAAATATTCATTTGATTAAAATCAATAAACAAATGAAAATATTTATCGAATTGAATATAACTAAATCCTACAATACTTTATCATGGTCCTATTTACAAATATCCTTCAATAGTTTGGATTTGATATGGCATCGATTGAGTGGATGATGAAATATGTTACAACTTCATCATTTGCAGTTCTCATTAGTGGGAGCCTCTCTTCACTCTTTAAATTTTTAAGATAAATTCGACAAGGTGATTCATTATCATTTTTTATTGTTTATGGAAGAACTTAGTAAATTGTTTCAACAGTTTTTTTTTTTAAAAAAGATTTGAATTCATGGTTTTCATATTGACACTAGTTTACCCCGATCACACATCATCTTATTGATGATTCGATCACACATCATCTTATTAATGATTCTATTTTGTTGGAAGGTACAAATGAAGAAGTGAATCTTGTATGCCAAGATCTATCTCTTTTGACTTCGGCATATGGCTTATCTATTAGTGCAGAGAAATCCAATGTCCCTTAGTTTAATAGAAGATAAGTGCTCTCATATCTTTGATATTGGGTTTCTATTGAGCAATTTCCTATTTAAGGGCCAAACTTAGTTGAAAAAACTCAAAGGTACGTATTGGATTTTTTTTATTGGTTAGCTAATTCTATGATTCAAATCAAGGAAAAACAGATGATTATTTACATTATGTCAAATTTTTTTAATCAAATTAATGTTACAAGCAATCTAATTTATCAAAATTTTCAATTTTTAATAGCATTAATTTCTAAATCTATTTTTTTTAAAAATAGAAAAAGGTTTTTTTTGGGGAAAGTTTCCAAAATGCTCATAGATGACTTTTAGTTAAATGGGATACTATCACTCTTCTAAAATTATTGAGAAGCTTGGAATGAGGTCCTCATATTTAGTAAATTTATCCCTGAGAACCAAATTAGACTGTTGTTTGCTCAAGGAAATGAAAGCACCATGGGAGTTTTTATTGCACAACAAATGTTGTCCACAACTAACAAAACATTACAAAGTATTAAGATCAATGCTTCCCAAGGATAGTACATATGGAATGATATGATGAAAGATAAAAGCCTTATTCAATAAGAGATTTCTTAGGATGTAGCATATGGTAGCCTTATGTTTTTCTGGCAGGACTCTTGGAATGGTTATCCTCCCTTAACCATAAATGCTTCACTCACTACAATCAAAAATGTTACTATGCATTCAAATTGGACTTATGTGAATAATATATTATTTAGGAGCACTCCTATAATAATCTACTTGAAAAATAGAACTCTATTAGTAATTAGTTGTGAGTTTTGTTCATGTATCAAAAGAAAATAAAATATTTTAGGATATTTTCAATATTTGAAAGATTTTAAAAACTAATCAAGAAGATAAGTTATATTTGGGTCATTTTTTGTAATGAAATTATTTAGATAATTCACACCAATAGAATAATATATTACATAAATATGAGAAGAATACCCTGATCTCCAATAATAATTGATGAAAGAGCTTAATAGTAGA
This sequence comes from Torreya grandis, assembly GCA_037957365.1. NCBI lineage: Eukaryota > Viridiplantae > Streptophyta > Pinopsida > Cupressales > Taxaceae > Torreya > Torreya grandis. The sequence goes on from JARHVA010000944.1 coordinate 3,371,783, forward strand.
TAAATATGATTGAGTCACTTCGAGGGGGTAATTTCTACAACAATGCAATAAGAGTAGAATTCAAAATATGATATTCAAATACTAATCACTACCACTTATATATACTTTAATTAAGTCATGGTTATTTGATGTAGGTGGATATGATAACAATCTACATTCTCCACCATCCCTAGCTTTGATCTTGATCACTAATCTCAACTTACAAATGCCTTTCTCTATTCTTGCGCTTCAATCTTTCAATAGACTTTCAACTTCTCACTAGGCTTGATAGCCTCCTCATACATGACCCTATTCTCTAAGAACCTTTGAATCATTTCTCACTGTCCTTAGACCCTCTATGAACCTCACACTCATCCACTCATCTCATTCCATTCATTTTCCCATCTTCTTTCATTCATTCACTCACTAGATTCAAATTAGTTAATAGCTCTTCATGGCTCAAAACCTCAAATATTGTTTTATATCTCATGAATACATCCTTCCATCATGGATGACCTCTCCTAGGCATAACATACTTGCCTCAACTCCTTAGAACATTTTACTCACTCTCCAACATTTACTTGCCCACCTTAAGCTCAATAGTGAGACTATTGTTGGAAGCACAATCAAGTGTCTTAAAACTTTCTTTAAATTCCTCTTTAATATTCATGAACCATCACATCAACATATAGATCAAGCAATGCATAAACAATCACCCATACAAGCATAAAACAAGATTACACAAGACAACACATCATATATGTGGGAAACGCTCAAGGGGAAGAAAACCCACTTATCCTTGCAAATGGAATATAGTCCTATAAGTCAAAATATTATAATTTAGTGAAGCACCAACTCCACATGGAGTACCAACCCCAACTAGCTAAGCATCAACCTAGCTAGGATTTAGCAAGCACCAACTTGTAAGGAGGCACCAACCCCCTAGATGACTCAGCACAAACTCAACCACTAGATTGCTTTGATCACCTTTAGAACACCTTGTTTCTCAATTAATTGATGATGACCACCTCTTTAGCTCTTCTGATATGATCCTTCCTGAACAAATTAGCATATAATTGCAAATTTATGAAATAAACTATGAAAAATCAGTAATATATTAAATAAAACAAACAGAACTGAATAACAATAGTAGAATTGCATAATTGTTGGCCTCTTCGAGGGGGAAACCTCCTTTAAGCAAGATCAATTCAATACAATTCATGGATGCTTTTATTGAGCCTTAACACTGACTTAAATACTAATTTTATTCTAACAACTATTTCCTCTCATGCATGTGGGATAAAGCAAATATGCTCCAGGGATGACTTACAAAGCATATGCATCCAAAGCAACTACTATGCTAATAATGTAAATAGAAGAGTAGAACACAGGTTCCTAACATCCCCTCCCTCTTGAAAAAAGCTTTGTACTCAAAGCTTCAATTGTGGAAAGTATTGTTGGATCTAGAATAATGGTTCCCATGTGGCATCTTCGGGTTGCAATCCTTGCCACTAAATTAAAACTTCTATGATGGTGCAAGAGTGAAGTTGGTAGGTGCGTCGAGCCAAGACTGCTTCTAGTTTGAGAAGGAGGGAGCCTTCATTATCAAGTTCTAGTAAGACTTTTTATGCTTGAATGTTGGTTCTAATAACTTTCTTCAGACATGAGACATGAAATACTGGGTGAATGTGGGAGGAAGGTGGAAGCTCCAACTTGTAAGCAACATAACCAATTTTTTGGAGAACCTTATATGGACCATAAAACTTAGGGGAAAGCTTTTGACACCCCTTTTGTTTTATGGATGATTGTTTGTATGGTTATAGGTGAAGAAAAACCATATCACCTACTTGAAAGGTACACTTAGAGCGGTGTTGATTGGCCTGTTGTTTCATGTGATTCTGTGCCAAGTGAAGATTATCCTATAAGATGTGGAGAATCTAATCTCAATAGCAAAGAGTGGTGTCAACTGCTTGAACCGGTGAACTACCAGGTGTATACAGGAGAAGTGGTGGGGGTGCTTTCCCATAAACTACTTTATATGGGGGCATTTTAGTAGAGGTGTGGTAAGATGTATTATACCACTATTCTACAAGAGGTAACCATTTGATCCACTGATGTGGCTACTCTATGACAAACAATGAAGATAGGTTTCCAAATATTTATTGATGATTTTGGTCTAGCCATCGGTCTATGGATGATATGCCAAACTCATTTTTAATTGTGTACCCAGATGCTTGAAGAGTTCTTGCCAAAAATGGCTGGTGAAGGTGGAATCACGATCTGAGACAATAGAATTAGGAACACCATGGAGTCAAAATATGTGATCAAGAAATGTCTGAGCAATGGTGGAAGCAGTGTAGGGATGGGCCAAATTGCAAAAATGAGCATATTTAGAGAGGCAATCCATTACAACAAAAATCACTAATTTACCGCTATATTTTGGGAGGCCTTCAATGAAATCCATGAAAATATCGATCCAAATACATGTAGGAATAAGAAGTGGTTGGAGTAGATCAGGTGGGGCAATTGTTTTGCCTTTAGTACGTTGGCAGATATCACATTCAATAATAAATGTTTTGATATCCTTTTTGAGTCTATGCCAAAATAAATTACAATGAACTCTCTCGTACATTTTTAGAAACCCTAAATGACTAGTAGAAGGGGAAGCATGCATCTCCTATAAAACTAGCTGTTTGAACTTGGACACTATTGGTAGCATTATGCAACCTTTATATCACAATGTGTGCCCATCCCAAGTATAATTAGATTTAGTAGATGGATCAATAGATAGTTGAAGAATGAGTTGTCGGGTTCAGATATCATTATGCCACTCATTTTTAAGATCCTAGAGCCAAGTGGAAATGGGAAGAGAGACTGCACAGAGGTGCACTGGATCATTGAATTAGCGATAAAGAGCATCGACCACCAAGTTTCCTTACCTTTTTGTAGGTAATTTCATAATCGTATCCCATGAGTTTAGAAACCCAATTTTGCTGCTCTAGAGAAGATACCCATTGTTCTAGAAAACATTTGAGGCTTTGATGGTCAATTTTAATGCAGAAGTGTCAACCAATCAAATAGGGATGCCATTTGTGAACTACATGGAGAATATCCATCATCTCTTTTTCATATGTGGAACATACCAAACTACATCCAGTTAGGGCCTTACTGGTGAAGGTGATGGGATGACCCTCCTACATAGTTATAACACCCAGACTTGTTCCACATGCATCACACTCAAGCACAAATGGCTTAGAGAAATCAGGCATTGCCAAGCTTGGTGTGGTGCACATGGCATGTTTAAGGTCATAAAATGCTCGAGAATATGCAGGCGACCATGCAAATTTATATTTTTTAGCAGAGATATCAATGGATTTGTAATTATGCCATAATCCTTGACAAATTTTCTATATTATCCTATCAGACCAAAAAATTCATGTAAGATTTTGAGGGTCTTTGGTTGAGGCCAATTTGTCGTAGCTATAATTTTGGTGAGGTCAAAATGAACACCATTAGATGTGACACTATTTCCCAAATTCTCCACCTCTATTTTCCCAAAAGAACACTTTAAATATTTGACACATAAGTGGTTAGCAACAAGAATGCCCAAGGTGGTGTTGAGGTGGTAGAGGTGATCCTCATATGTGGGATTGTAGATAAGAATGTCTTCAAAGAAGACCAAGAGAAAATTTTGAAAGAAGGGGAGAAACACTTGGTTCATCAAACTCTAGAAGGTGGAGGGGGAATTGGTAAGCCCAAATGGCATGACAAGGAACTCATAGTGGCCATCATGTGTACGAGAAGCTATCTTAGGAATGTCGGCATCATGAAGATGAATTTGGTGATACCTCGAGCACAGGTCCAATTTGGAGAAAAATTATACACCATGGAATTCATCGATGGTGGGGATTAGAAACTTATCCTTGACGGTTAGTTTGTTTAGATCTTGATAATCAATGCATAGACACCAAGAACCATCCTTCTTATGAACAAGTAATACTTGTGAAGAATACGAACTAGTGCTGGGTCGAATAACCCTAGCCTTTAGGAGATCATGGATGATCTTTTTGATCTCAGTATTTTGATGAAATGGGTACCAGTAAGGCTAAATGTTGGGAGGTGCATTGCTAGGAAGTAGTGGGATGTGGTGGTCCTGAGGTTGATGAGGTGGCAATCTAGCAGGTTCCTCAAAATTGAGGCATGCTTGACCAAAAGGTTGTGCAAGTCAGAAGGTGGGTGAGAGTCCAATGGTGAAGTAATATGAAGAGAAAAGAGTTGGGAAATGATGTTGTGGGGTCCCCGTTTGAGAAGTTTCTCCATGTGATGAGAGCTAAAAATGCTAGTGGAGTCTAGAAGAAGGCCTTGTAGGGTGTATTTATGTCCATTCTTTGAGAACTACATCCAAAGCTTTGAAAAGTCCCAAAGGATGGGTCTAAGTGTTTGTAACCACTGGGCACTGAGAACAACATCACATCCCCCTAAAGATAAAACAAACATGTCAACCTGAAGGTTATAATCACCCACTAAAATATGAACATTATGACATTTACCCTTGTAGGGTAATGTGCCTTCATTGGCAATCATGACCTCAAAACTGGAACATGGATGGATAAAACAATCTGCTTACTTGGCGACCTAAGGGTTGATGAAGTTGTGAGCGCTACCAGATTCAATAAGGATGGTGAGGAGTTGCTTCTTAAAATTACCCTGGATACACATCATTTAGGGGACAGTAACTCCCACCAAAGCATGCATGGAGATTTTTAGAGGGAAATCTGGGTGCATAAAATCATCAGCGTCCTGTGTGATCTCCTTGGTAGTATCCTCATAATCTTCAATATCTGGTGGAGAATCAACATCTAGTAGGTACAATTTTTGCTTGATGTATTTATGCCCTAGAACCCATTTGTCATCATAATTGTAATAAAGCCCTTTCTCATGATATGCACATATTTCAGCTCATGTGAGATGTTTGATGGGGGTTTTCCTAGTAGTGGGTTATTGGAAAGAGGGCTTGGAGGGTGCCCAGTTAGAAGTGTGATGCTGAGTGGTGATTTTATCTTCAACAAGTTTTGTGAGACCGAAGGCTACCATCATGGTCTAAGGTTGAAACATCTTGACCTCATAGAAAATGGGCTCTTTGAGGACACTAATAAAATAAATCATGAATAAGTCATCTATTAACCCTTCAGTGTGATTAGCCAGCTTATCAAATTCAATTTGATAATCACGAATGGTGCCTATTTGATGAAGTTTGGTGAGGGCTCCCATAAAATTCTCGAATGCTGAGGGACTGAACCTACCCAAAAGTAGGGATGCAAAAGTTGTCCAATTAGGTTCATCATTAGATTTGAGATACCAATGGTACCATTGGAGTGCCTCTAGTTCTAAGTGAAAGGAAGTAATTGGAACTTTGTTGAGATGATAAGCGTTATGAAGGTTAAAGTATTACTCTGCATGATAAATCCAGCCTGTCAGGGCTATAGCATTGAACCATGGAAAGTCCAATTTGGTCCCATGTGGTGGGTGGGTGGATGTAATTTGTTGAGCAAAAGGGCATTTTATTCATTTAATCCATGTACCATATCAGCTAAGTCAATGACCCGAGTCGTCAGAGCTGTAATATCTTGCTCCACGATCTTGGTTCTTATATGTGTGACAATCATAACCTTTTTTTTTGTAATGGGTGGGGAATCTAAAGTTAAGACACTTTTAGTAAAGGAATGTTTTTAATGTGGATGAAATCGGGAGGGGTAAAGGTACTTTTACTAAATTTTTTGCACAGGAGTATGATTGATGAAGATGAGGGTGATTTTAGAGGGGGAAATGGAAAAAATGAAAAAAAAATCAAAGAGGGATGAAGAAGTAGAAAAGGAAGATGAATGCTATGTAAAATTTTTGAGGCAAACGGAAAAAAAAACTAAAAAAGTTATGATAGAACTCAAAAAAATAGACAAATAAGATTTGCGAGAATTTAGAGTAGAATTGTGATATGGGACCTCAAGGGAGAAAATGTGGAGAATTGAATTTTAGATGTCTTAATAAATTTTGAGAAGCAATAGGGCTATGGACAGGAAGATATTACAAAAAAATGAAAACTTTCAACTTTTTTGATTTCTAGTTTTTTCCTGCTCTGCTGATAGTCTTCTGAAGGTTTTCTTTTGCTCTGTTGATAGTCTTCTAAAACATATATGGTTTTATAAATCATTTTTCTTTCTAATTTTCCTAATGGAAATGGACCCCGGGTTTGAATAGTTGCCTAAAGGTTTTTTTAGAATTCACTTTGGCCATCAATATCATCTAAGTGAGTACTGCTCTCTAGCAATTTTATGGCCATGGATTTACCTCTTAGCGACAACTCTTGGTTTTACTCATGGGTGGGAACTAGTTAATCAGGAAGGGGTCATTGCCTATTTCGTTAGCAGGTCCTCTTAATGAGCCAGCTACTTTGGGGTTCCTGCGGTACTCCTCACAATGAGTTTTAGGGATTTCACCCAAGCACTTCCCATAGTTAGGTGGATAGGTTTTACCCTGATCCAAAATAGAAGATAAAATCCAAATAAGACTACAAATGCCATGTGGTTGAATATAAAATCATGATCTTTAGTTTCATTTTATTTCTGAAATGAAATTTTAGAGTTGGACTATCACATGAAAGTTCTAGGAATGGATTTGTTACCAAATTTTGATCACCAAGGTCTAATTATGGCAAGGTGAGAGCATATGATGGGTAGTAGAAAAAAATTATCCCTAGAAAGTGCTTTGATATCAAATGATATGATCCTTCCTGAACAAATTAGCATATAATTGCAAATACATGAAATAAACTATGTAAAATCAGTAATATATTAAATAAAACAAATAAAACTAAATTACAATAGTATAATTTCATAATCATTGGCCTCTTCAAGGGAGTAACCTCCTTTGAGAAAGCTCAATTCAAAACAATTCGTGGATGCATTCATTGGGCCTTAACATTGACTTAAATACTAATTCTATTCTAACTATTTCCTCTCATGCATGTGGGATAAAGCAAATATGCTCCAGAGATGACTTACAAATCATATGCATCCAAAGAAACTACTATGTTAATAATTTAAATATAAGATTAGAACATGGGTTCCTAACATCTTCATACTCTTATCCCTCTCAAACTACCTTCTAGGCCTCTTCATTCAATTAGGTCTTTTTCAAGACAAATTAGGTCATATGACCTTAATATTCATATGAATATACACTATCATATCTTCATGATAGATCCTTTATACTCCTATTATGGTATACAAGACCTCTTCCTATTCAATAATGTGCTATATCATTCACTTACACTCTGCTTACACACATAGGTCTACAATTACCTTGTATATATATATAAGCCTCTTGCTCATATACCTCTTGGTCGGACATATACACTTTCCCACTTGTATTTTCCACAAAATAGGATTTAGGACATTCTAAAAAAATAAATCAATCATAACATTAGGTTTTCCATAACTCAAATAGATCAAATCCTTCGTTAGGTCTCATGGAGACCTAATTCCATTAGGCCTTCTTTAGGACATGTTACCCTTTTGATCTCCTTGGAACCCTTTCAGACTCCACATATGTAAGGAAAAATTACTATAACGCTCAAATATACCTCCAATAAGCTCATATTAGGTCCATGAAACTTTTTAGATCCAACCACCACTTGAAGCATACCATTAGTACTATTCACATTAGGCCTTCACACACACAGAAAGGTCTATCTTAAATAAATAAAGATAATAAATTATTAATACACATAATCATGGAACTAAATAATATGAAAAAAACTCCATGACCTTAAAAACATCATAAAATGTATTGGACTTCATCACATAGGGCATAAGGACTCAAACACTTCTTTGTAAATAGCCCACTCAGAACTGCGAGAACACTCCAAAACCCAATCACGAACAATTTGATATTAAAAAACTAAAGGAAAACTTACCATGACCACTAATACTTTCAAAATATCCTTTTCTATCTCTATGCCACTCAAAAATACAAAAATTACAAGGTCTAATGTCAAATATTGGTCTTGTAGACTAATATTTTGACCTCACTGCATACAATCAAACTAAAACTAGACAATTTATTTTCGCTTGAAAAAACTTTATAAAAATAATGGATATGACATATAAGTCCCCCCAAAAAAATCATACATATTATATACTTCTACTTAGAGCATAGAGTCTCAAACTCATCATTGTAACTTGCTTACCCAAAATTGCCAGGTTACATTAAAGCACAGTCATGGTGACATTGACCTTCAACACTTATACAAACATATTCAATGAATTCTAATGCATGTAGATGATCCTATGAGATCATTATACCATTATTAGATAGAAATATAATATTTTCAAATGGAAATAATGGTCTTGTAGACTAGTCTCATAACCTTATATCTCAATGTCTCATCTGAACCAGATAGGTCAATTTGTGAGCAACTTTTTCATTATAATCATCGACCTCCAAAAATTATACCAAACATGAACATGTATTAAAATTATTTAACAACATATTAATTCACTTGGTTTCATCACTCTATCGTGGTAACATATCCCTAATCATCTTCTCACTTCTACTTGGGTTTCTCACTATTTGCACCATTAGGCCTGTTAGTGATTGGATGAGTTGGATGACCAGTTTAACACACTTGAGGGCTAAATTATATCTCTAAAACTTCATGTACATGAAATATTAATCAAAATCTTCATCCTAAAATCATTTGCATACTTTGACTTGGTTAACTCTAACTGTTATAGCAAATATCTGAGAAATGTGCACTTTCCTATAGGGTCTACTCATACCTGACAACTCAATCACACCCAGTGGTGCCTAGGAGAGTTAAATATAACCTCAAATAGGTTATATAATCATACTAATATATTCTAGGCACTTTTTATCAACATCAAGTCCTTATTAGGGTTCTAAGAGGGTTTAAACCTATTTCCATTTTTAACAATCATTCATAAAGCATATCCCCTCATTCCAAAAACAAATGCTTGGAGTTTTGAGATAAGAACCTTCTCTATCTACCTAGATATATTAGTTTCCTATTTAGAGTTTTGACGATCTAATGAGCACAAGAAAATCCTTCTCGAGTTGAGAACCCTTCATTATGTGCATGTGAGAGACCTCCAAACACATTTTCATGACTTTTTATGCAAACCATGACCTCAACCTTAGTCAACATACTTGAAAAAATAGTAAACACTTTTGACAATGCTTATAGGAGCTCAAACACCTTTAAATCTGATTATGACCCCTCATTAGGCCACACTATTTCTCTTTGCTCTCTAGAACTTGTCCTGTAAACCACATTAGGCCTTAGAACTGACCTTCATGCCTCTTTTTATGTGCTCTCCACTTTACTCACATATTCAAGCAACCTCTCTCATTATTATACACTACCATAATCCTTCACATTTCTTGACAATAAACCATTATACCTCATTAGGCCAGGCAAGGTCTAGAAATGATCTAGTTACAAATTTGATTTGTAGGTCCTACCTCTGTAAGAGCACCTTGAAACTCTTTTTAATGTCTCTACACCTTGTTTATATACCTTACATACTCCTCAAACAATGTCATACCTCTATACATACCTCTGCACATACATCTTCATGCTCACCATGCACATGCTCATGATGTGACTATGCTTGCTATGACTAGGCTTCTCAAGACACCTTGTACTCAAGAACTAGTACTCAAACATGCTTACCTTAATAATATTAAATAAGATAAATCTTTAGATATAACTCTTAAACAACTGTAACAATATCTTTCTGATCAACATGCTCTCAAGATCTCATGTAGACCTACAGCCTCATAACCATGCTTCAATGCTCACTTGACCATCAAACCTCTTTATGACAACACTAATAACATCAAGCTAACCTGAACCATGACATCGACCTTGACATCAACCAACAAAATAAATAATAGGTTGCCTTCAAATTCTCTCTTGTCACCTAACATACTTATCACATCAAGCACATAGGCTCATACCTCAAAAGACCACTCACCATGCATCTTCACCAAATACACCTTGACATCAATGACAACACTCCTCAATAGACTCCCCCTTTGTCATTGATGGAAAAAAATTCTTCAATCTTATCACTCTTATCTCCCTCAATTTGGTCTATCTCCCTTTTTGAACTTTCTCCCCCTTTGACATTAATGACAAAGGGTTATACACACTTCAATTTTTGAACCACTCAAACTCCTTATTTGGCAACTACTCTCAAAAATTGCAAAAGAACTTAGAGTTCTTCTATGCTTGTCAACAACTACACTTGGAGATTATTAACAACCTAAATATATCCCCCTCAAACCAAGCATCCACCATGCTTCTGATAACTAAATAATGTCTCCATAAAGCCTAATGGAGTCATCCCTTTCTATAGGGAACTAAAATAATAGAAACTTAGGAGATTCCCAAATCTCCATACTCTCACAAGACTGAATATCTTTCAGGATCCTTTTAGGCTTGATTAGTCTCTTTGGCTTGAATTCATCATCTGTGTGGTCAACCATTTGAGCTGATAATGAACATTCATAACTTGATTTCATATCTGAAGTATGCTCTACATATCAAACAATCCACTTGAGCTTGTAGATTGATCATGACTCACCTTTACTGTCTTCAATTTTCACACATTCATTTGCCTTCTCTCTTTCACTGTAGAAGCTTCAAACCTTTTGTTTTGACTTGATAGCTTTCTATCTCTATTATGATATAATCTTGAAATGTGTCCCACATCATAATAACTATAGAAAACAACCTCTCTTGACTGATGATTCCTTTCATAATCCCATGCATATTCATTTTTAGAGGGTCTTCTACAATATCTTACTCTATGACTAAATTGATTGCATGAAAAACAATAACCATTGAATTAATTATCGTACCTATTAGGATGTTTGATTGGTCTTTTCATTTTGACCTTATTATCTTCATTAGCCTTCTCCTTGAATTAAGCTACCTGCTTTTGGTCTTTTTTGAAACCAAGACTTGTCTTATCATTTTCAGACTTCTAACTACTCAAGATGTTATCTAGAACATCAATATTCTTTCCAAACTTCATGAAGGTATTCAAATTGATAAATTATTGATCCAAATCAGATTTAAAGGATTCTATCTCAGTTCTATACTTGATGCATTCTTCCTCTTTAGCTTTTAAGCTAGTAGTGATAATCTCCATCTATGCTTTAATTTCATTGATGATCTCATCATACTCCTTGGATGTGTTGCTTAGTATTTCTTCAGATGAACCATTCTATTCATCATAGTCCTTAACTAATGATCTTAGTTTATGATTCTTCCCTTTTTTATAACTTCAAATCCTCTAGATCACTCACCAATTCTACCTCATGGTTCACTTCAGCCTCTTCTTCATCTGATTCTTTATCATCCATAAGGTCTTCCTTTTTGAGCAACCATCATTGTCTATTTATATAGTCATGAATAAGGTTTCATTGTTGTCATGTACATATTCATTACTGTCATCATCACTATTAGATATACTTGTGTCACTTACATTAGATGAGTTATTATCTTCTTTGGTATATAAACTTATCTTTTTCTTGAATGACACTTTCCTACCTTCATACTTCCTAAAATATTTCTTGTTTTTGTCAGGGTTATAGACCTTCTTATCATCTCCATGATGTTTGTCTTGTTCCTCATCATGCTCAGTCTTATCCTTGTTAGGACACTTAGATGCAAATTGACCAATCTTATCACAGTTGAAACATTTGAAAGGCAACTTACCCTTGTACTTACTAGATCTAAACCTCAATTTCCTAGTAAATATGGCTATCAGTTCATCATCATCAACATATGAACATACCTCATCTTTGACCTTCTTGGATTTTTTCTTCTTCTTAGCTTTTAATTTTTCTTCCTTCTTGGGAGGCCTTCCTTCATTTATTCTCATCTCATAGGTAGTCAAGATGCCATGAAGCCCATCCATTTCTAGCTTATCCAAGTCTTGCATCTCTTCTATTACTGACACCTTAGAATCAAACTTAGGATTTAGTTATCTCAATACCTTTTTAAAAACTATAGGCTCTTTCAATTCTTTTCCTAATCTTATAATGGCATTGATCACTTCATCAGCCCTTAATAGGTAGGATGCAATAGTTTCATCTTCAGACTTTTAAACTATTTCCAGTGGGCCTGTAACTTGGCCATCTTCACCTTGGTGTCTTCTTCATAGATAGTATTCAATTTATCCCATATTTATTTAGATGACACACAATGCATCACCTTCACAAACTTTACCTATGATAGGCCACATAGAATGGCATTCATTGCCTTGAAATTTCCTTCACTTTCCTTCTTGCAAATTGCATTAGTTGGTGGTGTATGATGTGAAGTGTATCCATTCACAATTGACTACCATATGTCATGGCCCATTGACATTAGATATGTCCTCATTCTAATTCTATAAAATTCATAATTTTTTACATTGAAGAATGAAGCCTTACTAGTAGAGAAACCTCCTTGAACTTGACTACTAGCCATCCTTGCTTCTAGGATCTCTTTTAGACTATTAGGCCTGCTTCAAAGGACTAGGCTTTGATACCAAATGTTGGAATCAAAATCAATGAGAGTGGGGGGTAAATCAGTGTCTTGAAAAATTATTTCAATTCCTCCTTAATATTCATGAATGATCACATCAACATATAGATCAAACAATGCATAAAAAATAATCTATACAAGTATAAAACAAGATTACATAAGAAAACACATCATATATTTAAAAAACCCTCAAGGGGAAGAAAACCCACTAATACATTCATATAGACTATAGTCCTATAATTCAATATGTCATAATATAGTGAAGCACCAACCCCAACTAGCTAAGCACCAACCTAGATAGGCTTTAACAAGCACCAACATGCAAGGAGGCACCAACCCCCTAGATGACTCAATAATAAATCAAATACTTGATTGATATGATCAATTTAAGAACACCTTGTTTCTCAATCAAATGATGATGACCACATCTTCATCTCTTCACACTTTTATCCCTCTCAATCTACCTTCTATGCCTCTTCGCTCAATTAGGTCTCTTTCAAGACAAATTAGGTCATATGACCTTGATATTCATATGCAGATACACTATTAGATCTTCATGATATACCCTCTATACTCTTATAATGGTCTAAAATACCTCCTTCTCAATAATTTTCTATATAATTCACTTACATTCTGCTTACACACATAGGCCTAAAATTACCTTATATATATATATATATATAAGCCTCTTGCTCATATACCTCTTGGTAGGCCAAATACACTTGACCACTTATATTTTACACATAATGGGATTTAGGACATGCTAAAAACATGAATAAATCATAACATTAGGTCATCCATAACTAAAAAAGACCAAATCCTTCTTTAGGTCTCAAGGAGACCTAATTCCATAAGGTCTTCTTTAGGACACATTGCCCTTTGATCTCCTTGGAACACTTTAAAACTATACACACAATAGGAACACTTCATATACCACTAAAATATACTTCCACTAGGCATCTTAGGTCCATGAGACTTTTTAGATCCAACCACTACTAGAAGCATACCAATAGTATTTTTCACATTAGGCCTTCACACACATAAAAAGGTCTATCTTGAAGAACTTAAGATAATACATTTTTTAGACACACAATCAAGGCACTAAATCATATGAACATAAAATCCATGACCTGAAAAACATCACCAACTTCATTATACTTCATCACATAGGGCATAAGGACTCAAACACTTCTATGCAAATAGCCCACTCAGAACTATTAAAACACTCCAAAACCAATCATGAACAACTTGATATTCCACACATAAAATAACACTTCCCATAACCATTGATACTTTAAAAATATCCTTTGACATATATAGACCACTTAAAAATAAAAAAAATCATAAGGTATAATGTCAAATATTATTCTTGTAGAACAATATTTTTACCTCACTACGTGCAGTCAAACCAAAACCAGACAAGCCATTTTGGCATGAACATTTCAACCACTTTAAATGATTATAAATTTTTTTACAAAGAATGGATAGGACATAAAAGTCCAAAAAAAAACCCATACATAGTAGATAGTTCAACTCAGAGCATAGAGTCTCAAACTCATCATTGTAACTTGCTTAAACAGAAATACTAGTTTACCTTAAATCATATTCATGGTGACATTGACCTTCAACATCTATATAGACATCTTCAATGAATTTCAATGCATGTAGATGGATCCTATGAGATGATTATACCATTATCAGATAAAAATATAATATGTTCAAATGGAAATATTAGTCTTGCAGACCAATGTTATAACCTTATATCTTACTATCTCATATAAACCAGATAGGTCAATTTATAAGAAACTTTTTCACTATAATCACTGACATCCAAAAATTATAATAAACATGAATATGTCTTAGAATTCCTAAAAAACATCTTCATGTACTTTATTTTATCACTTTATCAATGTAACACATCCCTAAACATCTTATCACTTGTGCTTGGGTTTCTCAATATTTGCACCATTATGCTTGTTAGAGATTGGCTAACTTGGATGACTGGTTTAACACACTTGAGGGATATATTCTATATAGAAACATTCATGGACATAAAACACGAGTCTAAATCTTCATCCTCTAATCATTTTCATACTTTGACTTGGTTAAATCTAATTTCTATAGAAAATCTTTGAGAAATGTGCACTTTCTTGTAGGGTCTACTCACACACCTGACAACTCAATCACACCTAGAGATTCCTGGGAGAGTTGGATACAACCTCTAATAGCTTATCTGAGCATACCAATCCATTCTAGGCACTTTTGATGAACATCGAGTCCTTATGAGGCTTCTAAGAGGGTTTAAACCTAATTTCATTCTTAACAATCATTCATAAAGCATAACCCCTCATTATAAAATCAAATGCCTAGAGTTTTGAGCTAAGACCCTTCCCCATCTACCATGGATAGCTTATGTTCCCATGCATAGGTTTGATGAGCTAATGAGCATAAGAAAATCATTCTCAAGTTGAGAACCCTTCATTATGTGTACTCGAGAGACCATTTTCATCACTTTTTATGCAAACCATGACCTCAACCTTGGTCAAAATACTTGAAAAAATATGAAACACTTCTAAAAAGCTTATAGGAGCTCAAACACCTTAAAATCTGATTAAGACCCCTTATTAGGCCACATTTTCTCTTTACTCTCTAGATCTTATCCTACAAACCACATTAGGCCTTATAAATGACTTTCATTCCTCTTTTCATGTTCTCTCTGCTTCACTCAAATATTTAAGCAACCTCTCTCATGCTTATACACTACCATACATCCTTCACATGCATTTAAAATAGACCATTATACCTCATTAGGTTAGGTATGGTCTAGAAGTGGTCTAGTTACAAACTTGATATGTAGGTCCTACCCCTATAGGTTCACCTTTAAACTCTTTTTAATGCCTATACACCTTACTCACATACCTGACATGTTACTCAAACATTGTCATACCTCTTCACATATATATTCATGCTCACCATGCACATGCTCATGATATGACTATGCTTGCTATGACTAGGATTCTCAAGACACCTTGTACTTAGGAACTAGTACTCAAACATGCTTAACTTAATGATATCAAACAAGAGCACTCTTCATACAACACTCTCAAACCAATAAAAAAATATTGTTTTGATAAACACGCTCTCAAAATCTCATACAGACTTAGAGCCTCATAACCATGCTTTAATTCTCACTTGACCATCAAACCTCTTTGTGACAACACTGACAACATCACGCTGACCTAAACCATGACATTGACCTTAACATCAACCAATAAAAGAGAAAATAGGTTGAAATAAAATTATCTCTTATCACTTGGCATCTTTGTCACATCAATCACACATGGTTATACCTCAAAATACCACTTACCATACATCTTCACCAGATACACCTTGACATCAATGACATCAACCTTGACATTAATGACAACACTTCTCAATAACTACTTCATTGTATCTTTTTTTTACACAAATATACTAAGAACATTATATAAGCCATCCATAATAAATAATCATAGATTTGGGCACCCTTTATCCTTTTCCTACTTCCTAATAAGTTTCATACCCTCACTCAATGTATAAATACCCTCTCCTTTATACTCAATCTTGCCAATTAGGTCTCCTATTCCTTCATACACTTGCTCAGTTATCAAATTCATACAAATACATAATTTACCAGTACAAACATAGTGAATCCTCTTATCCTTGTCATAATACACTTATTTACCATTTTCATGATTTTTCACAAGTTACAATTGGAGTTATCTCACATTCCAATCACAAACCCTAGTCCATAACAACTCAGAACTGTACCTACCTAAGAATCTAGAAAAATAAGCTATGAATGAATTTGGGAAATTTAAAAATCCTCTAACACTTTTATTAGGGATATTCATCCCTTATTCAACTTTTCTCACTATTTTCTCATCATGAATAATCACTTTAAATACCAAATGTGACATTATGCCTAATTTTGGGTACTAATGAAACATTGTGTCACTGACTTGTACTAAAATTTGTAGTTAGGTTCATGAATTTAAGGACCTAAAGGCATATATTCAATTCTTATGGTATTTTCTACTCTCACCTGACCTTTCCCATAGTTTCTTGGAGTTAAGCATCCTTCATAAAGCTTTCACATGTAAAGATATAGAGTTTTTTATGCTTGTAAATGACTGTGATTTCATAATTTGTTCCTATGATGAAAGTTTATGAATATTAAGAAACCTAGCTTATATATTACCTTCATCTCATTAAGAAGATACCAACAAATATTTAATAACTACTGAAATAAAACATCAACCCTATCAATCTTTCATTTTATGCCAAATTATAACCAAATAGAATGGTTTCCTTAAGGAACTGATAAGAGGGCATAGAGCTAGGTTAGAAATTTTTTTATCTGAGGCTTCAAGTAGTATTATTTACTCCATGACCATTCTTTTATCAACATATATATTCAACTCATAAATAACTTGTTAATCCAATCATTCATGGACCTTAATCCTCTCTTCTTTACTGACTGCAACCTCACTTTCCTTTTGGACTGTAAACTCATTTCTTGACTCAAACCTAAAACACACACAAATAATGATCTATTCATAGCCTCAAGGGATTTTATAAAAAAAATATAACCAATACCAATCCATATGCTTTTCATAGGAGAGTAAACCCACACAAATAACTCTTCTTTATTAGCGTGAATCATCAACAATTACATATGTAGTCTATTCATGGACTCTGCTATTCTTCTTGGAGAGTATACAATCTTATTTTATTTGTTACTTATCTCTTATATTGGAAAATATCTCTTTTTACTCCTACTTTCTTCTCTTTCTCTTAGACTCTTTCCTCCTCTCATGTAATAACTCCTATTTTTATGCAACATCTATGCTGAAAAATAATTATAAACATATGCCATTCTTGTCTTATAGTCTCTTCCTCAAGTATTGTACATTATGACCACCTTAAAGACTCACTTAAGACCACATAGGACCTTACATATTCATTTGACATCCTTTACACTACTTGAAAACACCAATTACAACCCTCACTAGGTCCTTTATAGTTTTAAATATTCAAAATATCAATTTTGGTGGGAAACACCAATAGGACCTCAAACACTCAAAATAATGAATCTTAAATAATCTAAAGTATTTCAAGGATACAAAACCCTTAACAAGACTATGACTCTTCAACAACTAAAATGGTGTTTGTTTACTAGATGCTCCTACATCATACTCCTAGGAGGGAGAAAAATTGAGTGCTAACACAATATCCTCTTTCTCTTCTTCTAATTGTTCTTTACTTTAATATCTTTTTTTACTTCTTCATGTATTTTCTCATGGTCATCTTCCTCAATTTTTTCCTTCTTGGACTTCATCATTCTATTCTATTCTTTCTTCTTCCATCTTCTCCTCAATTCTTTCTGTGCTACAAACATCTATACTTATATTTCATTTTCAGTCAAGTCATGGTTCTCATACACTTCTTCATCCTTCTCTTCAGATTCACCTATACAAACACCAACATTCATATACATTGTATGAATTTCATGAGGACAAACTACCTCTCCATTATCTCCTTCATCTTTAATGCTTGCATTGAGCTTCTTTTTAGTTGTATTTATCTTCATATTAGCTTGTTTATCCTTTTCAATCAACTTACCTCTTGGATACACTTCTTGAAAACTTGTTCCACTATCTTCCTCATGTTTTTTTTCTTTCAACTTAGTTTCAATATTATCATATGAACACATCATTTTCTTACCTTGACTTGGACTCATTTATTTATCTTTTCCATGCTTTATCATGAGCTCTTGTGGCTTATCCTCTCTCTTCCTCATTTGCTTATGAGATTCAACCTTTTCTTGATGCTCCCTACCTACACTATCCATATCTTCCATGATTGATATTTCTAGTTCATGAGATTTCTTAACTTCTTCATAGCTTCCATCATCTAAACAATTCAGTTCTTCCTCAAACTTACTTGATTCTTTTTTGAGCTCCCTCATGAGCTTCTCATGTTGTTCTTATCTTGTATGCATCCCTTTTAATGGATTGAATAACTTTTACAACATCTGCATTTCTTATTTAAATTTGAGATCATCCATCTCTCTATTATATTCATTAAATTTAGGACCTTTCTATCCTTTATCTTATTCAAAATTTTGTTCTATATTAACATGTGTAGTCATTGCTTCTTCATTATTCAAGAAGTCTTCATTCTCCACCAATGCTTCATCTCTATTTACATTTGAAATCTCACCTTAATTCCCATTTGTGCTTATTCACATTCTTTTCCATGCTTTGTAGTCTCTTTTCATGACCTCATTCATTGATTCGAAGAGTTCATCATCATACTTATCATAAATGATTTTCTTACCTTTCCATTTGCTTGTGCTCTCTTCACTCTTTTCATCTTGCTTCTTCATTTGATTACTCAATTGCATCATCATTCCTTTGTCTTTGTTTTGTTCCATAGCTTTAATTTTCTTCTTGAACTTTAAATTTTATCCTTTCCCCATACTCTTCATGACCCATATTATACCTTGCATATTCTTGGACTAAGATTGACTTCTTACATCACCTTATTCATGCTTCTTTTCTTGATAACCTATCATGTTAACTTGATGTAACCTACCATTTATTCTTTTCCTCCTTATTTTTTCTTATCTTCCATTTGAATTCTTGGCTTGAATGACCTCTTATTTTAGGTTTAACTTTTTCATCTCATCAACTGATTCCTTGAGGCACTTAGTCATTACATATTCATGTTCTTCTACTATCTTGGAGGGATGTACTTTTCTCTTCATTTTTCCAACCTATATATTAGAATATTTCTTCTCATATGCACAATATAATTCAAGTCCTAAGCATTCATTTACCTAATTAAAGGATTGATGCATGGTTATTTCTTATTTCATGTCTTCATGGTTTGCATTCATATCTTCCTTTTGAAATTCCACTCTTGCTTCAGCTACAATGCTTGTCAAATAATCATGGAACTCTTATTATATATCATCCTTAACATGCTAAGAATCTTCAATCTTCATCATGTTGTCTTCTACAACCTATCCTCTTCCCTTATCATCTTCATTCATCTTTATGGGTGATTCACTTGACCCATTTTTCACAAGCCTTAATGTCTTATTCTTGAACTTCATCAAATTTTGCTTTACACCTACATACACACACTTAAATACAATGTTATAATATAAAACAAGAGACCACATTATCTTCATGAATGCCTCTTTCATAGACATTCTCATCTTTTTCTTGTATTCTCCCTCAAGTGATTCTCTTGGAACTTCTCTCCACATTCTCTTCAATGAGAACTCTTTTGTCAACTTTTCTTTCATGTTGCTCTCTTGTCAATTCTTCATTATTCATACATCTATGGGCTTTATTCTCTTTGTTATTATCCTTCCTAAAGGTATTCATCTTATGCCTTCTATCTCTCATAAGTATCTCTATTGGCCACTTCACTCTCTTTCCCACATTACAACCAAACCATTAAATTTATTGATCCTTCATGAGCTTCACCATAACCTTTGTTTTGTTAATGCTTTGCCCCAACTCTCTTCTTATATATTTCACTTCCTATTTTACATCCATCTTTATTTTTATTCACTTTCTAAGCCTTACTTGGACATATCTATTATCAAGATTAACTACTTGCCTCTTGGACCTCTCTTGGGTCTTCTTATATTTTTATAGTCCTTTGTCTATGACTTCTCTCTCTTAAATCTCACTTGGAGTCTTCCTCTTCTCTCTCTTGAGAATCAATTCTCTTTCAACTCTATCTTCTCTAGATATCTCTTGACTAGTCTCAAGTCCTTCACATTAGACTTAGGGTCTTTATCTTATTTATTAACTAGTATTTTATTTATCTATGCTAACCTCAATAGATCATAATTTCACCCCACTCTTTTCTCATAATACCTATGTAATTTCACTTTATGAAATCTTCATAACATTCTTTGCCAATCTTAAATAAAGAATATTTAATAAATCAAAACATAATTAAACCAAGAGCTTACCTTGATCTCATACCAAAATTATGTAGAGGGATATGAGAAAAACCTACATTATACCATCCCTATTTCTGATCTTGATCAATGATCTCAACTTACAAATGCCTTGCTCTGTTCTTGAGCTTCAATATTTCAATAGACCTTCAACTTCTCACTAGGCTTGATAACCTCACACATATGACCCTATTACCTAAGCATCTCTAAATCATTTATAATTTTCCTTAGACCCTCCATGAACCTCACACTCATCCACTCATATATTCCATTCATTTTCCCATTTCCTTTCATTCACTCACTCACTAACTTCACATTAGTTAATAACTCCTCATGGCTCAAAACCTCAAATCTTGTTTTAGATATCATGGATACAACCTTCCATCATTTATGGCATATCTTGGGAATAAAATACTTTCCTCAACCCCTTTAAACCTCTTCTTCACTCTCCAACATTCATTTTCCAACCTTAAGCTCAATAGTGAGACTACTTGTAGCCTTTTTTTACACAAATCTCCTTAGTTAGAACATTCTGTAAGCCATACAAAATATCTAAGCACATATTTGGGAACCTTTAATATTATTATTAATTCCTAATAAGTTTAATAACCTCACTCAATGTATATATACCCTTTCCTTTATAGTCACCTTGCCAATTAAGTCTCCTAATCCTCCATAAACTTGCTTAGTCATCAAATCTATACAAATATGTATTATTCTATTACAAACCTATAGAATACTCTTATATTTGTAAAAATACACTTGTTTACCCATTTTCATCATTTTTCATAGGTTACAATTGGATTTATATCACATTCTAATCACAAACCCTAGTCCATAATAACTCAGAACTATACATACTCGAGAAGCTAGAAAAATGAGCTATGAAGGAATCTAGGAAATTTAAAAATCCTTTGACACTTGTATTAGGGATATGCATCCCTTATTAAAAAAATTTCACCATTATTTCCTCATGAATAACCACTATAAATACCAAATGTATTGGTAGAATAACATAGATTGTAAAGTTGTGTAGGATATTTGTCCTATATTCGTGTGTTATACACTCATCTTTTCATTGTACAAGTCTATTTTGTCCTATCTTCATGACTTGTAATAGGATAGAATATTAAGAGACTCCAATTTTGGCACCAAGTATGAGAAAATTATAAATAATCATATAATGGAAACATCTCTATATATTTTTGTTTGTAAGAAGAAGAGGGTTCCACTTTTAGAGATCAATAGAGATTATCTGGTTTTGGTTACCTTTGTGATTTTTTATTATGTTCCTTACATTCATTTTCATATGTAATGATGTGTGTTGAGTTGTGGAGCTAAAAGCTTCACCAATGAGCGAATGCAGAAGTTGCAGGAATCACACAGTCGCTAATGACGGTCAGTAATAGACCAGAGGTGGCTGACATCGGTAGTTATTGGCCGACGTCGGTCACATGCAGATTGGCAGGGACCGATGTCGGTCACCTGTGTGTCCAGAATGCTATTTCTGTGGATGAATAGATTGTTTGCATGGAAAGTATAATTGTTGGTATTGAGTCCGCATTTCTATTTTAAGCAGGACTGTTTTGAGCCCTTGATTAAGAGGCATAATCTAATGGTTGATACTGCATGCTCATGAATCCCTAATGTTATATAATAGGGATAGATATTCATAGCTTATTGAACAATAATGTAGATATAGAATACATGTATATGTGTATGAATCTAAGTTGTTGGAATTGATTATAATTGAGAGAGAGAACTCTTGAGGGAAAGAGATCTGGTAAAAGATCTGTACATCTGAGAGAGGTGTGGAAGAAAAGAAGTTTCTTCAATTGTAATTCTTTCTGGAAGAGTTTAATACAAGTTTTCAGGGTGGTCTTTTGTATCTCTTGTTCTTTGCTATTTTTGATTCTAGTTACTTATCTTTCTAGTTTAAATTCACATTTAATTACTTTCATAACAGTAATCAACTTTGTTGGTTGATCCCAAACAAGTGGTATCAGAGCCTAGTTGTAGGTTCAAGAGCTTGATATCCACAACAAGTGGTATCAGATCTTTGGTTGACTAACAGGTGTTTCATATCTGGTTAGTGTGTATTGATTACATGTTACTCACAGGGATTTCTGTTTGAGTGGGAGAAGAAATGGCAGAAGAAAGTAAACTGAGAATGGAGAAGTTTAATGGCAAGAATTGCCAATTATAGAGAATGCAGATAGAAGATTATCTGTATCAAAAAGATCTATACTTACCATTAGGTGGAGTTTTAAAGAAGCCCACAGACATGGAAGATGAAGAATGGGAAGTTCTTGATAGAAAGGCTCTTGGATCTATAAGATTGAGTCTAGCATCTACTGTGATATCTAATTTATCACAGGCAAAGTCTATGGTAGAGTTAATGACTACTTTAGCAAATTTATATGAAAAACCCTTAGCTTCAAATAAGGTATATCTTATGAAGCAATTATTTAATTTGCAAATGCAGGAAGGTGGATCTGTATCTAATCATCT
The DNA here is from genome assembly GCA_037957365.1 of Torreya grandis. NCBI lineage: Eukaryota > Viridiplantae > Streptophyta > Pinopsida > Cupressales > Taxaceae > Torreya > Torreya grandis. The sequence continues at coordinate 3,394,918 of JARHVA010000944.1, forward strand.
AAATGATTTCCATGGGATTGTAAATCAATTAAATTCAGTCAAAATAGTTTTTGATGATGAAATTAAAGCTCTATTAATCTTATGCTCTTTACCTGAGAGTTGGCATAGCTTGGTAATTGGCAGTTAGTAATACTGTATCTGCTTCAAATATTTTAAAAGAAGATGATGCTGTTAGTGTAATCTTGAATGAAGAAATTCACAGGGAAATCAAAGAGGAAACTTTAGGGAATGCTTTAAGTTTTGAGAGCAGGGGAAGGTAAAAAGAGAAGAGTAAGAAAGGGAGATCAAGGTCTAAGTCAAAGATGAGAGGTAGATCCAAATCTAGAAATGGTAGGAGGATAGCTTGCTAGAATTGTGGAAAGCTAGGGCATATAAGCAAAGATTGCTGGTCAAAACCTAAAGAGGACAATCAACATGAAGGTAAAGAAGAAGCAAAAGTGACAGGTATTGTTGCACAAGATGCTCTTATATTTTCTTTGCATAATAATATAGAATCTTGGGTTTTAGATTCTGGTGCCTCTTTTCATGCAACCCCTAATAGAGAATATTTCAGTGACTATGTCCATGGAGATTTTGGAATAGTTTATCTAGGGGATGATGAGCCTTGTAAAATTGTTGGCAAAAGAAAAGTGCAGCTGAAAATGCAGAATGGCAACACATGGGTGTTGAGAGATGTCATGCATGTTCCCAGCCTGAAGAGGAATCTGATTTCTACAGGAAAGTTAGGGGATGAGGGTTGCACAATAACTCTCACAACTGAATCTTGGAAAGTTTTCAAGGGTGCACTTGTAATGGCTAGAGGTAAGAGAGTAGGTACTCTCTATTTATGTAATTGTATTACTGATAATTCTCCTTCTGTATTATCTACTTCAGATGTAGATGCAAAGTTGTGGCATCAGAGGCTTGGCCACATGAGTGAGAAGGGAATGACAATTCTTAAGTCAATAGGTAAGCTTTTAGATTTGAAAAGCATAGATCTAGATTTTTGTGAGCACTGTATTTTTGGGAAATAGAAGAGAGTGAGTTTTCTCAAGACTGGGTCAACAAAGAAGAAGCACAAGTTGGAGCTTGTTCACACAGATGTGTGGGGACCGGCTCAGGTTGCTTCTATTGGAGGATCATAGTACTATGTTTCTTTCATAGATGATGCTACAAGAAAGGTATGGGTCTATTGTATAAAGAAAAAATCTGATGTTTTTGACACTTTTAAGATTTGGAAAGCTATGGTTGAGAATGAAACAGGCAGGAGATTGAAGTGCCTGAGATCTAACAATGGTGGTGAGTTCTGAAGCTATAAGTTCAACTGGTATTGTTATATGCATGGAATATGTAGGCAAAGGATGGTTCCAAGGACACCTCAGCAAAATGGAGTTGCTAAAAGGATGAACAGAATAATAATGGAGCGTGTAAGGTGTATGAGATTGCATGTTGGTTTGCCCTTAGAGTTTTGGGTAGAAGCTGTGGATACTATAGTTTACCTAATTAACAGAGGGCCCTCTACAGCTCTGGATGATGGAATTCCAGAAGAGGCATGGATAGGTAAAAAGGTAGATCTCTCATTTCTCAAAGTTTTTGGTTGTGAAGCTTTTGTGCACATTGATAAGGAAAATAGAAAGAAGTTAGATGGTAAGTCTATGAGGTGCACATTTATTGGTTATGGCTCTAGAGATTTCGGATTTAGGTTTTGGAATCTAGGAACTAACAAAATAATTAGGAGCCGTGATGTTATTTTCAATGAAAAAGTGATGTATAGTGATCAGCTCAAGAAGCTGAATCAATTTGAGCAGAGCAATGGAGAATTGGATGAGGCAAAGGTCCAAAATGAGCTCGTGGAAAAGAATAATCACAGATAGGAAAACATAGAGACCGATGTTAACCAGGAAAAAACTGACGTTGGCAATACAGGAACCGACATCGGTCATGAAGAATCGACGTCGATTAGTTATAGGCTTGGAGGTGACTGAGGTCGGTCATTGTTAGAGAATTTGGGTGGACAGCATGTTGTGAATGAGTCTCAGACACCCATCAAGAGGTCAGAAAGGGTAAGTAAACCTCCAATTCGATATTCCCCTTCATTATTCTATTTATTGCTCACTGATGGTGGAGAACCAAAGAGTTTTGATGAAGCAATATAGGTGGAATCCAAGTATCAGTGGGAGCTAGGCATGAATGAGGAAATTGATTCCTTGAGAGAGAACCAAACATGGGATTTGGTTGAGTTGCCAGCAGGAAAGAAGACACTGAAGAACAGATGGATCTACAGATTAAAGGAAGGTGAGAATGGACAGATGAGATATAAGGCCAGGTTGGTAGTGAAAGGATTTGCACAAAAACCAGGTATTGATTTTGGTGAGATTTTTTCTCCTATTGTTAAAATGACTTCTATACAGACTATATTGTCTTTAGTTGCTATTGAGGATTTACATATTGAGTAGCTTGATGTTAAGACAGTGTTTCTTCATGGAGATTTGGATGAAGAAATATATATGGATCAGCCGAAAGGATTTGAGGTCAAAGGTAAGGAGAAACTTGTGTGTAGATTGAAGAAAAGCTTGTATGGTCTCAAGCAAGCTCCTAGACAATGGTATTTGAGATTTGACAAGTTTATGACTGAGCATGGCTACAGTAGATGTCAATCTGACCATTGTGTATATTTTAAGAGATTATATAATGGTAGATATATTATTCTGTTGTTATATGTAGATGATATGCTGGTTGCAGGATCACACATGCAGGATATCTCTGAGCTTAAGGTGAAATTAGCTCACACATTTGCCATGAAGGATTTGGGAGCAACAAAGAAAATCCTTGGCATGAGTATCAAGAGAGACAGGAAAAATCACAAGTTGATTTTGTCTCAAGAGGATTATGTGAACAAGGTGTTGAAATAGTTCAATATGCAGGATGCAAAACCGGTAAGCACACCTATGGCTAGAAACTTCAAGTTGAGTAAAGAATATTGTCCTAATTCACATGATGAAGTAGAGTACATGAGGAAAGTTCCATATGCTTCTGCAGTAGGAAGCTTAATGTATGCAATGGTATGTACTAGACTAGATATTGCCCAAGCAGTGGGAGTTATGAGTAAGTATATGGCCAATCCAGGGAAGGAACACTGGAAAGTAGTTCAGTGGATCCTCAGATATCTGAGAGGGACCAGCAATAGGCATTTGTGCTATGCAGGGTCAAACACTTCTCTACATGGTTATGTAGATTCAAATATGGCAAGTGATTTGGATGGCAGGAGAAGCACCACAGGATATGTTTTCACTATTGGTGGAATGGCAGTTAGCTGGATTTCAAAGTTGCAAAAGGTTGTTGCCTTGTCAACTACAGAAGCAGAATATATTGCAGTCACAGAGGCTAGCAAAGAGATGATATGGATGACATGGTTCATGGAAGAGCTAGGAAAGGAGTAAGAGAGTTGCAGATTATATAGTGATAGTCAGAGTGTAATTCATTTGGCTAAGAATTCAGCCTTTCATTCAAGAACCAAGCATATACAACTTAGGTACCACTTCATTAGATAGGTATTGGAGGATGGTGAGTTAAAGCTAGAAAAGATCCATACAGATAAGAACCTTGCTGATATGTTAACCAAACCAGTAACAAAGGAGAAGTTGAATCTTCATTCAACTTTTGCTGGTCTTCATGATTGAGTTTGAAGATGGAGGAGCTAGAAGATGTTGCTGTACAGGTATTGGTGTAGATGTTTATCTCCAAGTGGGAGATTGTTGAGTTGTGGAGCTAAAAGCTTCACCAATGAGCGAATGCAGAAGTTGCAGGAATCACACAGTCACCGACGACAGTCAGTAATGGACCAGAGGTGGCCGACATCGATAGTTATTAGCTGACATCGGTCATAGGTAGACTGGTAGGGACCGACGTCGGTCACCTATGTGTCTAGAATGCTATTTCAATGGATGAATAGATTGTTTGCATGGAAAGTATAACTGTTGGTATTGAGTCCGCATTTCTATTTTAAGTAGGACTGTTTTGAGCCCTTGATTAGGAGGTGTAATCTAATGGTTGATACTGCATGCTCATGAATCCCTAATGTTATATAATAGGGATAGATCTTCATAGCTTATTGAAAAATACTATAGATATAGAATACATGTATATGTGTATCAATCCAGGTTGTTGGAATTGATTGTAATTGAGAGAGAGAACTCTTGAGGGAAAGAGATCTGGTAAGAGATCTATACATCTGAGAGAGGTGTGGAAGAAAAGAAGTTTCTTCAATTGTAATTCCTTCTAGAAGAGTTTAATACAAGTTTTTAGGGTGGTTTCTTGTATCTCTTGTTCTTTGCTATTTCTGATTCTAGTTACTTATCTTTCTGGTTTAATTCTGCATTTAATTGCTTTCATAATAGTAATCAACTTTGTTGGTTGATCCCCAATAATTTGGTTACTTTCTATGCAATTAATCTGAATGAATTATTTCTATTTATAAAATACTGATTGTTCTTAATTCCTTAATAACGTAGCATAATTAATGCTTCTTATATTTCTATCATCTAAATTCTTATCTTTATCTCATAAACTATTCTATATACATAAAGTATATCACATATATACTCATATTTACCATGTTTTGATGTTTTAGGAACCTCTACTAATAATAGTGTGATGAGCATGGAACACTCCTTTTGGAAGGAATTATTCTAAGATGGTTACGAAGGCAAAGAGATATTGAGATATGGTTAGACTAAAATATATGTATTTTTGTAGAAGAAGAATAAAAGAGGACTGGTCTTACCATTCAGGAAATCATTCGAGAGTATATTTATGGGGAAATTTATGAAATTTTATGGTGTGAGTTTCATGAATTGATAGATAACTAATTAACATAGTTGTAATATTATTTTTTTAGCATAAGGATGGAGGAAACTAAAATCTAAACTGAAGAAAAGATAGACTAGTTGTAGAGATAAGAAACTAACTGGACAAGAGTAGTAGATCATTAGGTTACTAATATAGTAGATGAATATATAACTAAGTTTGTGGTATAAGGATACATAGATTTCAAAGATATGAAGGATTTGTACATTAGAGGAATTTGAGGAATTTTTTTGTAGTGACTACCTATCCTTGTAAAGATGTTGGTTGTGGATAAGGCCATGGTGCCAACTTCAACCAATATGGAGTAGTCACTTTGAGCATATGGGGGGGGGGGTGTGAGAACTAATCATGAATGATGATTAGATGAGAAAATAAGACTTATTAACCTAAATCCATAATAGAGACATGAGGGAATAAGATTCAAAATAAGAGTCTAGATTTATAACGTGAGATATAATAACACAATAGATGGAGTAAATAGAAAAATGCCTAGGTAGCTATGAGTAAAGTTAAGAGTATTAGGAAGATAGATGAAGAACAAGTAGGAAGACATGATGAACCAGAAGAAAGAGATGAAGAATGAAATATGAATAAATATGAGATGAAAGAAGATAAATACTAGTAGAAAGAAAGAAGTGATGAATAATGAGAGGAAGAAGAGATGTTTGAATCTGAAGACAAGAATAGTTTAGAGATAGATCAACTAGATGATAGATGTATTGTAAAAATACAATAACGGGTAGTACTAGAAGAAGGACATGAAGTATTGAGAAAAGAAGTAGAATAAAGTCATAGAATAATTTTAGGTTTAAACTTATAATAAGAAGTCACAAGAAAGAATCATTCACTAGAAGAGCACACATCCCCATAGCCCAATTTATTATATTCTAGTAGAAGCTTTCAACCTGAAGAACAAGCAGGTAGTAGTTGGAAAGTTCTATTTTTATAATAAGTGCATCATTGGGGTAATGAAATTGAAATAACCTCAATTCATAAGGCTTTTAAGGCCATAGGGGCTGTTGAAACCAAGTAGATAAAAGTGGGAAACATAGAAAAATGGAGTGTGCAGATTGACTCTCCTAGTACATGGGTAAATATTCATAGTGCACAAGTAGGATTGCACAAAATTTAGCCTCCCACTATAACAACTACATAATAGATCCATAAAACACCAGTTTATAATATGGGTACTATAGGAGCATTTATCAACTTAGTGACATATGATGGGTCTACGTACCCTAAGAATTACTTATTAACATGTGAGATAAGATGGCAAGCTAAGGGTATTATCGATGAGGCTATAAAGAAGTGTGATTTAATAGGGGTACTGATTGGAAGAGAACTTGAGTTTATGTACCATAGATAAATCACTAAATCAAGTCTAAAGTAGGTTAAGGATTAACTCATCACATAATTCAAAATAAATAAATGTACAAGTCAGACTATTCAAGACCTAAAGGAGATTAGGTAGAAGCTGGGAGAATTAGTTTGTGATTATGATTGTAGGTTCTTAGATGTTATGAATAATGTCCTGTTTGATTTAGTAGATAAAGATAAAGTTACATGGTTTGTTGAAGGACTACACTCTAGGATTAGGTTTGATATAGTGTAGACTCAATATACCATGAAGGTGGATGCTAGAGATATTTTTATTTAGGTGGAGCAAATTAAAGATTATGGGAAAGCTCCCATAATGGGTTCTATGATTCAAAATACATTCCAATATTTTATGAAGAGGATGGAACAATATCATGAAGTAGATAAACCTAAGCTAAATCTATGGTGTATGGAGTGTGGGAAGGACATCATAGGAAAGATTATCCTAAGATCAAGAAAAGGTTTTGTGAAATCTATAGAGTAGTAGGGCATGCAACAATACAATGCCATATTTAGCAATAATATGTCAAAATACCATAGAGTTCATATTGCATTTTTTGTAAATCACATAATCACGATGAAAATAATTGTAGGGCTTTGCAAGATCTCAAAGAAGATATCACAAATAATGTATTTGACATCACCGTATAGCAAGTATCCTTAATGAAGTAGATGATTCTAGGCTTAGAGGTTGATAAGGGTTATGTGAACCAAGTAGGTCCATAATGGATTCCCATTTAACCTTAGTATTAGCTTGAAGGTCTAGCCAAATGGACCCCTTCTTCACCAAGTTAGACACCATCATCACTGCAATACCATTACTCAGCACCTTAAAATTTGATAATGACATAGAAGCATTAAACTAATTGGGCCTTGCTAGTTGTAAAATAAAAATTTAGGTTTGGAGATAATACCCAACACCATCTATATTGGAATTCATTACATTTATAGGGAGGTTATCCATCAAACAGAGGAGGATCTAGGGGTAGATACATAGGGTGTTACCAAGGTGGCAGAGGAAATAATTACCAACACCCTCTTTTATAATGTTACTTATGTGGAGAGCATTACCATGTGAAACATAATTTCCATTTGAATCCTCAAAGACAATATTACTGTGCATATTATAGGGTATATGAGGAGCAACATGAGATAAAAGACTATCCTATGTTGAAAAATCAAAGAAAAGAAAAGGCCGTTAGGAATGTTAACATGGTGAATTAATAGCCTAAGGAGGATTCATTTTTGAATGCCATTACAAGACACCAACACATATAGAGAGGATTGCCTCCTCTCTAAATTCCTTAAGACTAGGGAATCCAGAAAGTGAAATAAGACAAATACCCAGACCCAGCTATAGAAAAGGGGATCATGTATGAAGTTGCATAGATGTTGAAAAATATTCAACACCAAGACACTACTAAAAGAGATGTTGCAATAAAAAATGCCCAAATGTATGGTCATATTTTGCACATTATATGCCATCATGGAGTTGTTACTACACTAATATATTTATTAAAGTTATTAAGCACACTACACAATGAAGAAATTTTTTATATTATTACAAACTTGATATATAGTTTATTGGAGTATGCAAAGTAAGGGTAACAGAAGATAGAAAAACTTTTTTGGTATGCAAAAACAAAGAAACCATGGGATGTAGATGCATGAATAAACATTAAAGTTGTAGGATATGAAATTCCAAATGTTATCTTTGATTTTGGTAGCATGGTCAACATGATCCCCAAGTCTATACAAGAGGTAATTAGATGGCTAATTCTAAGTTATAGCTCAGTGACTCTGAGTCTAACTATGGAAGAATTGAACCCATTGGTTGGTTAGAATATGTTGAGATCAAAGTAACATAATTGAGCTTGCGAGGTGACTTTAAATTTATCAATATGAAGACAATAGTAACTCATTACCCTGCATTGATTGGCAAGAAATAGGCATATGATGGTTAGATGACTATCAATATCATGCAAAATTAGTTAAAGGCACATCAGGGAGATAAGAATGTAGTCATTCATTTACATAAGGTGTATAAACCCTACATCATTTTGGCTGAACCAAACTCTTCTTATGTTACACAAGAAACTAGTTGGATGAAGGTAAACTCTAAGGAGACCCTAAAATATTTGTGCATAATCAAGTTTAATATCTTGTATGAGTATACTAAACCTCAGGTATAGTCTTTACTCACTCAAAAGTTGAAGACATTGGAACAATGGAAGCCTAAAATAGTAGTTACTCAACTGGTGGCACCTCAGTTTATCATAGAATATTATGCATCCATGTCTGCTAGATACCCTACTCACTCAAAAGTTGATTTTATATATCACGTAGATGATCATATGCAAGATTATATAGATTTAACCATAGAATGCACTTTGCTTTTGGAAATAGCTTCATCTATCAGTGGAGACTCAAATATGCATCTACATAACTAGGATTAGGGTGATCATGAACTCTAGCTTATAAGAATGGTCTTCACCATGAAAAGATAACTTCTTTCATATTATGTAACTAAAGACATCAATTAATTCATTCTGCATCTACAAGCTCATGTTCCTACAATCACTCAGCAAGTTAGTTCCTTGAATTATTGTTTGAAGGGATTTGTAGTGATATGGTGGATAATTTATACAAATGACTAGCTCGATTGGGATGATGCATGGAAACTTATGATTAGTATATTTCAACTATTACATGTCATTATAAGTAATTGTCCTTAATTTTAAGAATATGAGTACCCTAAAATCCATATCCACAAATGTGTTAAGGTTTAGACTGAAGAACATGTGGTACCTAAGTATTGGGTTAATATCTTTCATTATACACTTTCCCCTTTACCATTATCCTACTATATGCATCAAATATGTATGAGGGAGATAAAGCATTAGGTGTAATTGTAGAGTGACATCATATAGATTTTATTGTTTGAATATGAGTATCTTTTGGTTCATAATGCACTATTGAAAATCAAACATTTCTTATGCCATGGGTGTGTATAAGATTTAAGCACCATGATCAAGTCTACTACATATAAGAATGTGGCCTATGATTTAAATATAATATTACAAAGATATAACACTACTAAAATGGAAGAACAATCTCTTATGCAGCCATGCCACTCGATACATAATGAAGAAGAAGAAAATGAAGATTTAGGTACTAATGGTGATATCGATCTAATTGATTTATTTGAACTTGAATGGTGAGTAGAACCATCAAAGGATCTGGTCATAGAACCCACTAAAGAAGAAAATTTGTGCAACATCCAGATTTAAGAACAAGAATGGCAAAGAATTTTACAAGAATCTATTGCTAAGTAAAAGTGCACGATTTATTAGCAACCTATTAAAAACCATGTGGAGAACATCAGAAACAAGGAGATTCCTAAACTGGCACATATAGGTGATTATTGAACTGAATCTAAAGTTTTATAAGCTATGCAACTCCTGTAGGATTATTAGAATGTGTTTCCAAAAAAAATTTAAAATTTAGAGGAGTAGATTCATCCCTAGTGGAAATTCATATCTAACTCAAGGAGTGTGCACGAACCATAAAGAAATGGCCATATAAGTTGAATCCAAACATGAAGTTGAAAGTGAAGGCTGAACTAGATAGAATATAAGATGCAGGTATAATCTATCCCATAGAGAAGGAAGATTGGGTTAGTCCCATGGTAGTGTAGCCTAAGAAAATAGGGGAGATCATAGTATGTGGTGAATACCATATTTTGAATGACACATGTGAATGATCCATTTTTGATTCCCTTCATGGATGAAGTTTTGGAATCTATTACAGGTCATGAAGTTTACTAGTTCATGGATGGAATTAGTGGCTATCATCAAATACCAATCATAGAAGAAGACATATCTAAAATAAATTTTACTATAAAATAGGCATCCTTTGCATATAAAGTAATGCCTTTTGGCCTCAAGAACACACCTGTATTTTTTTATAGAGTAGTGGTGACTGCATTTAAGGATTCCATTCATGACTTCTTGGAAGGATATATAAATTATTGGGTAGTCTTCTCTTTGTTTAAATAACACTTGTACAAATTTCACCTCATGTTATAATGATATTAAGCTCTGTGTATTGCCCTAAATTTGAAAAAGTGCTTATTTTTTACACCTTTTGGTGTCCTGTTAGGTCATGTAGTGTGTAGTGAAGGGATTTTTGTGGACCAGGACAAAATTGCAATCATTCTTAGTATGCCTCCACCAGTCAGCTCCACCAAAATTCAATCCTTTATTGGCTATACAAGGTACTATCAAAATTTTATCAAGGGATATACATCCATTTCATCTCCATTGGAATATTTGTTGTGCAAAGGTACAAAGTTTTTCTAGACTTCCAAGTTTAAATAAACTTTCATAGAACTAAAGTAAAGATTGGTCACTATGCCTATTATCATATTTCTAGATTGGAGTAAGCTCTTTCATGTGTGCATTGATGATTTTAGTATCATAGTCAGTGTTGTGATTACACAACTAGGAGAAAGTCGATTAGACAACCCCATTCATTTTTTAAGCTGAAAGTTATTTAATATAGAGAATAATTACAAAACAACTAAAAGAGAAGTATTGGATATAGTGTTTGCACTGTAAAAATTCTTACATTATCTTCTTGTGACATCATGTGAATTTTTCATGGATCATCAAGCTTTGCACTACCTAGTTAATAATCCTATGCTTAGTGGACATTTTTTAATATGGTTGATTCTCTTTCAATAATTTCAATTTCACATCAACATCAAACCAGATAGATAAAATGTTGGGTCTAATCATCTTAGTCACATCACAAATGGGGACAAACTAGAAGAATTACAAAAATATTCTCTTGATGCCCATCTATTTTGAGTTTCTATGATACTTGAGAATTTTGAGGCAATTGGTAATTTCCTAGAACAAGAAGTATTCCCTGTGCATTACCAATAAAGGAAAAATAAGTAGCTTGTTACCAGAGTATTGCCATATACTATTATAAATGGGATATTGTATCATTTAGGGAAGGCTGAAGTACTGCACAAGGAAATTATGGAATATGAAAGACCATAACTCTTTCAGGAAGCACACCAAGGAATAGAAGGAGGTTTTTCTTTTGGAGAAGCTACTATAAATAAATTTTTATAGACTAGATTATGGTGGTTGAGCCTTTTTTAGGATGCACATAGAGTAGCGCAACATTGTGACATTTGTCAACGAATGGGTAAGCCACTCTAAAAAGATGAAATGCCCTTACAAACTTTGTTATCTAAATAACCTTCTGAATAATGGGGCATCAATTTTGTAGGACATATCAATCCCCTAAGTAAATGTAAAAAATAACAATATATTATCACTATGATATATTATTTTACCAAATGGATTTAAGCTATTGCAACACCTAGTTGTGGCACAAATGATGTAGTAAAGTTTATTTACGAGAATATCATCACAAGGTTTAGATGACCCATCAAGCTTGTCAGGGATCGAGGGACACTCTTTTTGAATAAAATTATCAAATATCTTACTTAAGAATTCATGATTTCCCATCATAAAAGTACTGTGTATCATTTGTAAGCTAATAACCAAGTTGAGAATTATAATAAAGTATCAGGGAAGATGTTGAAAAATATTTATGATGTCAAGAGGGATGATTGGGAAGATAACATTCCTATAATTATTTAGGCCTATTGAATGCACTATAAGAGGGATACAAGTTTTACTCCATATTAGTTGGTCTATGGGCTTGAATCAATAATGTTGATGGAATAATTGGTATCCAGCCTGCACATTGCAATGATTATGAGACTAGGGGATTGTGAGTCTCTCAAAAATAATATTATCAAACTAAATGGGATGGATGAGTATTAAAACAAAAAATCTTGGATGTAAGAAGTTCATAAGCAAAGCTAGAAAGCATGCCATGATAGGAATCTACACCATAAGGAATTTCACAAAGATCAACTAGTTTTGTTATATGACAATCACTTCAGAGCATTCCTAGGTAAATTCCAAATTAGATGGAAAGGAACTTACATTATACATGAAATATCATAAAAAAGAACCATTATTTTGAGATATTTGTAGGGAACCATTTTACTAGGATGGATGAATGGTTGTAATCTTAAGCCCTACCATCAATAGTCTTAATTTATTTCTTTTTGCAAAATGAGTGGGTGCTGAGTAACATTTAGTAGATTAAGATTTACCATTACTTTATAGTTTCTTGTGTGTTTCTTTTTATCTGTGTGTGTGTGTGTGTGTGTGTGTGTGTGTGTGTGTGTGTGTGTGTGTGTGTGTGTGTGTGTGTGTGTGTGTGTGTAGATGATCTCTTTAATAGATTTTAGAACTAGGATAATAAGTATAACATGTACCAACCATGCCAAAAAATATTTAGGAGTGCCATTATTGATGTCAGCAGGAATGAAAGTAAATAATTAAGTCTAAAAATGTACAGTTAAGTCATATCAACCAAGATCTCATTCATATAATGGTCAACCCAAAGTAGTTAATTCTAGAGCCAAGGTTTGATTGACCTAGTATTCACTAAATCAGGGGCTAATCAACATCATCTATTCTTACTCTAGTATGGATAACAAAGAATGTAATAATGTATCTCGATGCATGCACCAATGACTAACTACTTTAATTTATAGATTGAATAATATTTTCCACATCAATGTTTACATTGATATCGAAGGTACAACTTAGTGTGACACATAAAAATGAACAAGTAAAAAATATATAAAGGCAAAAGGTTATGAACCAAGTTTGCATTTCATTATTGAAAGCATTTCACAAGTTGAAATTTGAGAGTTGAGCTAATTTTTAGTGCATAAAAAGCTACAAGTTTATAAATTTCACTATTTAGAGATCATGGATCAATTGTAACTCATAAAATAACTGGCATACATTTAAAAAGAAGTAATGGGAATTGACCTTATGCTTCAGTAGACAAAATACAATGATCCCAAGCTATTTGATGACCTCTGAGTGATAGAATAGAAACTCTTTTGACCAGATCCCATCAATGCTATGCAACCACTTGTGCTTATAGTTCCACATTAATTCAAAAACATAGACATCAAGCAATTGATTCACATGCCAACCTGTGATGACTTGGGGAAGATTGTGCAAATCTTACTCAATCACTATAATGATGGCAACATTTACATTGGCCCTGACACCATTATAGTCATTAAAATCAAATTAATGGCCTCAGCTTTGTGCATGCCTATGCGATATGATTCTATTTTTCCATAGAAGATAAAAATGCCTCCTATCTTTCAAGAGGTCAAATATTTATATGTTCAGGGGTCCAAAGGAATCCTAATTGAAGAAAATCAAGATGAAACAATGCACATCTTGGTCAAGTGCATCACATGGAGATTTTGGTAGACCATCAAATCTATAAAGCAAATTCCCAAAGGGGTGGTGGACATTTCACATCACATGATCCAATACAATGAGAAGTTCAATTGGCCCAAATAATTTATATAAGATCTACTTACAAACATTGATAATTGTTGCATAAACTCTAAACAAACCTTCTAATACTAGTTTCTCATCTTTCTGCTATGTTTCACCTAATATAAGTCCCTTGAAGGAGAGGTGCACCCTGACACTAACTATTGGACAATGAAGTAATTTTATAACTTGATCTAGACTCTTGAGTGTAGTGCCCTAGTAGATGAGGGAATATTTAAGACATGGTGGGAGGAGTGTTTGGAGCTAATTGGTATACATACTTGGGTGCTACCAAATGTCATGCAATACCTATAACAAAATGCTATTATCACATTAATTTTGAAGGTCATCTTCATCCATATTCAAAAGATGTCTAGGTCACCATTTAAACCCTTGTCATTTTTTGTGATCATGACCATGGCACAAGCCAAAGTTTCTAAACAAAAAACCTATGCATCTAGGCATGTGACACCACTCCAAGCTATACTACCTGGCACAATAGTTACTTCAGTGTAGCAACAACCTAAAGCCACAACCTCGTAGCTGTGAAAAAGAAAGTAAAATCTTTCTACTAAACAAAAACCATCATCACCTCCATTAAAGTGCAATATGAGGAGCACCATAACCTAGCTAGATGATCATAAGGTTTCTTAGATTAGAATCTCATGTGACCTACCTTAGATGGGAATAGATGAGGAGGTTTACTAGGTGATTGTTGTAAATATGGTAGGCAACTTCTATGATAGGCAGGAGGATAAGGAGTTCTTCTTTTGGAAGGTAATCCATATATTCCAAGTGTATAAGAAGGTCTCACAAAGTCTTTGGGTGGACCTACCACCATGATTTATATCTATTATTGTCAAAATTGTGTGAGAAGAGGCTAAAAAATGTAGAGAAGTGTCAACCTCTTCTAGTAGTAACTTTATACCACTTTCATTGCTATCGACATCTTTGCATCACTGCCAAAATTCCATAGGAGTTTTTAATACATAAACCTAGAACTTGATGAGAGTCTAGGGTTTCTCATAGCCTATAAGAATATTCATTTGGTAGGATATCCATAGTATAAGAAGCAAAACCTTCTCCTTATTTGACTTCAACACCACCCAAATGTAGGTTGGTTACTTTGGGGTTCAAGAAAGCATCTATTTCTAGCTCCATGGTCCAGCCAAGTGATTCATAAACTTCATAACAAACTTTAGAGGCCAAATATCTCATTATAGAACAACTTAAAACTAAATAATAATGGGCTTCATGGGAAAAAGTATCTCACATAATATAATAACAAGTTAGACAAGAAGAAAAGAAGCACCACAAGGAGTAGGTCCAATAATAGTAAGCTCAACAAGTAAGTCATCAAGATAAAGAAGTTGAGGCCATGAAAAAGGCCCAAGATGTAGGGCTAAACAACAAAAGGCTATCAAGGTGGCCAATAAGAAAAAAAATATTGATGTAATAAAGCAAGCATAAGAGGAACACCAAAAGAATATGGATAAAGAGTAGAAGAATAAAGAGGTTGCACTCACTATTGAGGCCAAGGTAGAGGAAGATAAACAATAAAATGTAACAATATAAGCACAAAAGGTTCTGGAGGGTGCTACTCTCAAATAATAGTACATCGAGGAAGCTACTAAGAATACAAAATAAGAAGATAAAGCCCTATGTAAATAGTAGGCTTAAGCGTAGGAATAAAAAGTAAGTGTAACCAAGGCATATGCTGAATTAGTAGAATAGGCACAAACTAAGTTTGAATAAGATAAGGCTATTGTACTTGAGGAACAAAAGAAGGAAAAAAATCATGCATAGAAGTTGTAAGAGGAGGAATAGGAGAAAAAGAAAGCTATCAAGGATGGGCTCAATAGGAAGTAGTGGATGAAGCCAAAATAAATTAAGATGAAGATGCTAAAAACAATTGAAGCTTATAAAAGAGGATACAACACAATAATAAGAAGTGCCTAAACAACAAGAAGTTAGGTAAAAATAACTAGATCAATAATAAGATCAACCTATAGTTACAATAGGTGTGTAGTAACCAAAATTTACTTTGGGAGGAGTCTAGATATGAGATATTCCACCTGTGGGTGCTCAATGCACCACTATCTCACTTCCACTTACAACCATACCATAACCTAACCCTTCAATGACTATAGGAACACTGGTAGCATTACCTCTTCAGTAAGAAACATCATTATATGTTTCCAAATTTCCATTGAAGAAATAATTATAGGGTGTTGTAGTATTCCAAGAGTCCATCATGTAGAAGGCCACCTCTTTGAAGTAAGAGATTGATCAATCCAAGGCTGAGAACATCGATTTGAAGGCTTGACTGCATGAAGCCACCAAGCTTATTTAAGATGATTGTCCCAAGTTGGTCACTCAAGCAATTAGGGAACAAGTAACGTTTGACCAATGTAGACTTAAGACACTTGTATTTAAGTTAAAAAAGGATTGGTGCACAACATAAAAAATCTAGATAGTCAGAACATTGGGTCAAGATGTCAAGGATAAGGTTTATAATGCTCATCACACTACTAGAGGAGTAACAAGGAATTATTTACACTACCACACTTCAAGTTTAATATTTCACACACATCTTGTTGGACTAGAAGCAATAACTAGATACCTCCTTGGCTAGTTCTAGTGTAGACTTTATGAATACTGCCACCACAAAAAAAACATGGCCAACCACACTACCACTAGGGAAAAGAAGGATGAAGTACTCTAGGAGTCGCTCAATGTTAGGGATAATGTGCATGATAATATTCTAAATTGGTAGAGTTAACTTTTGAGTAGTTATTTCACTATCCTCCAAGATTAATGACATGTAGATAAGATGGAGTAACTGAGTGGAGAGATCCATAAAAGGGTTGTGAACACCAAGGTAGCCTTAATCATAACAAATTATGCAGATCTCAAGTAGATCATTAGTTTCTATGGTCCATTATGCACCATGTTATGGTTGATCTAAGTGATGCTAGACTAGAATGCTTAAAAAATGGATCTGACTCCCTTCACCATCACAATTTCCCAAATTTTTAATACACATGTGTATAGGCCAACTTCAAAGCTCTAATAAATCATCACTCAGTGTAAGGCTACACAATACCAACTCTAGGACTCTTTTGATCAATCATCATCTATGTCCATGCCTCCACCATCAAGTTAATTACTACACAAAGTATACATTTTGAAAATTTTGTATAACATTTTGTATTGGGGATGACTTAGTAAGACAAGTAGGGCTAGGTTGGTTGAAACCCCATAAAGGGTTGACATCTGGTTATGCCATCCTATTAAAAACTCATAAAGGGTGGTAGTTTGGTATGCTACGTCGTTGAAAACTTGAAAGGGTGGATAAGTAGTGTGTAAGAGGTGAAAATCAAAAATGTTTCCTTGAATTATTATTATGAATCTTACTGGTCTAACCATTTCTTTAGTCTCTAGTCACTTGTACATTCTCAGAGATACTGTAAAATTATCTCAGGACAAGACAACATTTTAAGTCTAGGGAAGTGTTGGTAGAAGAACATAGATTTTAAATCTACTTAGGATATTTGTCTTTTATTCATGTATTATGCACTCATTTTATCATTTTATAAGTCTATTTTATCCTATCTTCATGACTTATAATAGGATATAATATGAAAAGACTCCACTTTTGGCACCAAGTATGAGAAGAAGATGAACAATCATAGATTGGAAATGTCTATATATACTTTTATCTGTAAAAAGAAGAGGGTTCCAATTTTAGGGATCAATAGAGATTATCTAGTTATGCTTACCTGTGTGATTTATTATTATGCTCTTTGTGTGCATTCTCACATGTAATGATTTGGTTACTTTCTATCTAATTAATCCAAATGCATTATTTCTATTTATGAAATACTGGTTGTTCTTAATTCCTCAATAATGTAGGATAATTAATGCTTCATATGTTTATATCATCCAAATTCCTATCTTTATCTAATAAACTATTCTATGCACATGAAGTATATCACATCTATCCTCATCCTTAGTATGTTCTAATGTTTCAGGAACCTCTGCTAACAAAATGTGCCATTATGCAGAATTTTGGGTCGTAATGAAACATTGTGTCTTTAATTTGTACTAATCTTTGTAGTTAGGTTCACTAATTTGAGGACCTCAACTCATATATTCACTTCTTAGGGTTTGTGCTACCCTAACCTGACCTTTCCCATAGTTTATAGTAGTTAATCATCCTTCATAAAGCTCCCACATGTAAAGATACAAAGTTCTTGATGTTTGTAAATGACCATGCTTTTATAATTTGTTCCTATGATGATAGTCTATGACTCTACAAAAACATAACCCATACAATACCTTGATATTATTAAGTACACACTAACAATGCTTTAATAACTCTTGAAAAAAACATCAACCCTATCAATCTTTCCTTTTATGCCAAATTATGTCCAAATATAATGGTTTCCTTAAGGAATTGAGAACAAGGCATAGATCTGGTCTAGAAAGTTGATTATCTAGGGATTCAAGTAGTATTTTTTAATCCATGACCATTATTATATCAATATAGATTTTCAACTCATAAAGAACTTGTTAAGCTAATAATTCATGGAACTTAATCCTCTCTTCTATATTGATTGCAACCTCACTTTATTTTTGGACTATAAACTCATTTCTTGACTCAGACCTACAACACACACAAAGAGTGATCTATTCATATCCTCAAGGGATCTTATAAAACAACATATAACCAATAACAATCCATATACCTTTCATATGAGAGTAAACACACATAAATAACTCTTCTTTATTAACATGAACCATCAACAATTACATATGCAGTCTATTCATGGACTCTTCCATTCTTTTTGGAGAGTATATTGTCTTCTTCTTCTCTCTCTCTCTCTCTCTCTCTCTCTCTCTCTCTCTCTCTCTCTCTCTCTCTCTCTCTCTCTCTCTCTTGCAACAACTATTTTCAAGCAAAATCTATGTTTAAAAATAGTTATAAACATATGCCATTCTTGGCTTATAGTCTCTTTCTCAAGTAGTGTAGGTTATGAACACCTTCATGAATCACTTAAGAACACCTAGGACATTACCTATTTATTTTACATCCTTTACACTACTTTAAAACACCAATTACAACCCTCACTAGGTATTTTACAATTTCAAATATTCAAAATATCACTTTTGTCAAGAAACACTAGTAGGACCTCAAACACTAAAAATAATGACTCTTAAAGAATCCAAGGTATTTCAAGGGACCATACATGACCCATAATAATAATATGACTCTTCAACAACTAAAATGGTGTTTGTTTACTAGATGTTCTTGCATCATTATTCCATAAACTGACCGTACTAACAATATATGAACATAGAGAAATGTGAAAAGATAGTATGAAAGGTTATGCAAGGGGCAAGTCAACCACACATATCCCTAGACATACTATAGGTTAAGGGAATAGCAGTACCTCCCATTAAAAAAAAAAATTGACCTCAATATTAAACAACTTTGGATGCTACTATAGGAAATTTTCATCATCCAATGTTGCATATTCATGATTCAAGTTTTTCCATTTGATGAAATAGTCCTCAATATATCTTTTTCTTAGCCTTTTAGTACATGTGTGAAGGATATCCTTAGGTTCTAGAATGAATCGGCCTTCTTCACCTAGTTCTAGTAACTTAGTATGGCTAAAAAATTTGTTCAATTACCTTCTTCAGGAAAAATACATGAAATACAAGATATATGCAAGTGGATCGGGTTAGCTATAGCTTATATGTAACACTACCAATTTTATATAGAATATTATAAGATCCATAATACTTAGGATAAAGTTCATTATATATATTTTTATTATTTTAGATACATTTTATTATATGACTACAATCGCATAAATACCTAATCACCCATGTCAAAATGCCTCTCATTACAATGTTGACCACTTTTTGCTTCATTCTATTATATACCATTGTAAAATTCTCTCTCAAAATATTTAATTCCTCCTATTGATGTTGAATGTGTGCTTTAATAGCTCAAACCTTGGGTTGTACCCTCAAAGATAAAATGATGGATAGGGCCTAATAACCATAAAGTACCACCAATGGAGACATTTTAGAAGAGGTATGGAGGGAAGTGTTATACCACCACTCTAATAGTGATATCCATTTCACCCACCGTTCTTATTTATCTGATATAAAACAACAGAGATGCCCTTATAGGCATTTGTTAACCACCTCTATATGATGATATATGAGCCAACTGAGTACCCAAGCATGATAATAAATTAGTCTAAAAATTACTGGTAATGATGGGATCAAGATCAATTATAATGATCTTGGTAGCACCATGAAAATTTTGAACTATATTAAGAAAAGAAACACCTACTATACTAGTTATAAATGGTTACAACAAGGAACAAAAATGAACATATTTTGTGAACCTATCCACAATTATCATGATGACATATTTACATTTAAACCTCAATAATCCTATAATGAAATCTATGGAAAACTCCTCCCACCTATGACTAAGAGTGGATAAAGGCTTCCGAAGACATGGGGTCTTAATGTTTTTCAATCTTGTTCTATTGACACACTATATATTTAGCCAAAAAAATTTGTATATCCCACTTAAGTCCTTCTCAAAAAAAATCCCGCTTGATTCTATGATAGGTTTTTAGAAATCTTGAGTGCCCCTTATTAGGGATACATGAAGCTCATTAAGGATCTTGTGTTTGAGGATAAAATTATTACATAGGTATAATCAATCTTTATACCATAATGTGTTCCCTTCCCACTCAAATTTGTTAGAATAATAGATCCATGATAGATATTCTAAATCAAAACCTATGTATCTTTGCCATTCTCCCATTTTGATCTTGCCTATTCAAATCAATTTTCCTGTCAAATGGTCATTTCACACAATAATCCCTTAGTGGATCCATATTTCATACATAGTTCATATTATACAACATTGTCTTTCCCTTTATTATAGATGATATCAAAAACATATTCCAATATTTTAGTGACCCATTTTTATTATTCTTCTCATGATAATAGTTCTAAAAAATGATTTAGACTATCATGATCAATCTTTATTTTAAATTATCTACCCATCAAATAAGGTCTCTCTTGCTTGACTTCATGAAGAATATCCAACATCTCTTTTTCATAGATTGGATTTATCCTATTTTTATCCTTGAGTGGATGACTCTCAAATGCAATGGGTTTTCTTGAATAAGTACCACCCCCATTCCATATCATGATGCATTACATTCAATAATAAAAGTTTTGACAAAATAAGGGGTAGCCAAAAGTGGATTGGTGTACATAGCCTCCTTCATTTTCTAAAAGGCCTTGGTAGTTATTTTGTTCCAATGGAAGGCATCCTTCTTCAATACAACTATGAGCCGTGTTACTATGTTGCTATATTTTTTCACAAATATTCAATAGTAACCTATTATCCCCCAAAATCCTCAAAGAGTCTTGAGGGTTTTTAGCATGTAGCATTCCATCATAGCTTTCATCTTCTTAGGGTCTATTTTGAATCCTTTGTATAAAATAATATGACCCAAATACTCCTCTTGGACTCTAAAATCACATTTTAAAGGTTTTTCATAAAGCTGATGTTATTCCAGAACTAATAGTACCTATTTCACATGATATAAATGTTCTTCCAAAGTTTGGTTGTATTTAG
Source organism: Torreya grandis (assembly GCA_037957365.1). Taxonomy (NCBI): domain Eukaryota; kingdom Viridiplantae; phylum Streptophyta; class Pinopsida; order Cupressales; family Taxaceae; genus Torreya; species Torreya grandis. Next base: position 3,416,287 of record JARHVA010000944.1, read on the forward strand.
GATCTCATTAAAAAACACCACAATTTTTTTCAAAAAGATCTAACAACAATTTTCATCAAACTCTGAAATGTAGATGGTGTGTTTGTGAGACCAAAATACATGACCAAACTCATAATGGAATTCATGATTTCTAAAATATTTTTTAGAGATATCCTCATGTCTGATATGACTTTTATGGTATATATAATGAAGATATAGTTTTTAAAAATAAATAGCACCATGTAACTCATCTACTGACTCATCAACTACTGGAATAGGGAACTTATCTTTAATGGTGTACTTGTTGAGTTCTCTATTATTTGGACACATCCTCTAAGTGTCATCCTTATTATGTATTATGACCACCAAGGATGAATATTCATTTTGGTTATGCCAGATAATACTTGCCTCCAACATCTCATGTAACATATTTTCAATTTCACTCTTTTAGGCATATGTATATTTGTATGGTTTGATTTTTAGTGGTTGAATCCATAGAAGTAGTCAAATGGAGGCATGATCATATTTTATTCTTGGTGGTAGTCCTTTTGGTATGGCACTAAAAACATCTAGTGGTCATCAATATTCATATGTAGATCAAGATGTGTAGATACCTTTATTGGTTGAGCTTGTTTGGTAAATAATCATGTTACAAATACCTTAGCCCCTTTTTTGAGAATCTTTGACATCTGATGTGGATAAACCAACTATGGAGAGTTTTCTCATAATATGTGTAGTTTAAATGTTCTACCTTTAAAATTAAAGCACATAAAGAGTTATTATAAATTCATCTCTATTGTGACCAAGGTTGTGAGCCATTGGACTCCCATAATAATATTTTCCCCACCCATGAGAATAGAAAACATAAGATGATCTAGCATGTAGTCTCCCATAGTATGCTCAATACTATGAAATTAATCAGAATAATTGACTATGACACCATATACAATCATGAATTCAAATTCTAGAGCTGGGTAAATGAAACAATTAAAAAGAGTAGCAAAATTAATATTGATGAAGTTCTATGTAATCCTTGAGTCAATCAACACTATCACCTTATGTTTCTTGAGTAAACCCATAACCTAAGCATTTGAAGAGTGCTAATACCCAAAAGTACATGACATGAGATAGTAGTTGGGGATATTCAAATTCCTCCTATATCTCTTCCTCACATGCACCTAAGGCATCACCACCTTATTCATCTTCATTGGATCTTTCAATGTATAATAAATTTTTCTCAACATATTTATGTCCTTTGCTCCAATTTATATTGCAAATAAAGCATAACCCTTTTACACACTTCTCTTCAATTTGATGATGGGTCATTCTAATGGGCTGATAAAATGACTATGTTGTGGAATTATGTTCTTGGATGTTAGTGAAAGCCCTTTGTTTGACTAGAGCTCTTTCATCTATCTTGCACGCTAAGACTATGGATTCAAGTATTGAACTTGGATATCATGCAAACATCAATTTTGGATGTCATCCTTGAGCCCACCCAAGAATAGGTCATTTATGTTATCCTCGTTGATGTCATCTATATGTAAGGATAGATTTAATCTTTTTTAATATAATCCTTGACATGCCTTGTTTGTTGTAATTTTGATCACTGACTAAAGTAGTTTTCTGTGATGTTATTGTGATAGTGCATCTAAACACATTAGTAAACACTAAATAGGTAAAGGAAAACCCTTTTGTTTATTTTGAACACATAACCACCTATACCAAATAAACTACTTGGGTTATAGAGACAAAGATGTCATGACCACCTTTTATGCACTTGGGGTATGATGAAGATCAAATAAATTTTCCATTTGATGGATCCAACTGAGTGGACCCTTACCATAAAACTTGTGCACTTCCACTTTTGGCATCATGTTCTTTGTATTGGAATATAAATTTTGATTACTTTGGTCAGGATAACCCAAATGCAATGGTGGAGGATTATTTAGCTATGGAATATGAGCTACAATATTGGTCAATGTCTCATTAATAACTTGTGACTGAGACTTCATATAATCCATGTCCCCTTTTACCACTATGATGTCCCCTTTTACCACTTTGAGATTGTATTTCTTCACCATGTGTTACATATCTAACTGAAGTTGGTTAACCATAAAAAAATTTTAATTTTAATAATTCATGTCCTCCTTATGTGGTAGTTTATTGGAGTGTCTTTCCATTTCCTATGGTCATGAATTTTTAGACTAGCCATGATGAACCCTAGGATTTAGGGTTTTGGGCTTAAAAAAAGTGTAATAGAGGATTATACTATTATGATTTTCTCACAAATACAAATCCAATGACTGATAATTTTCACAAGGATATGAAAAAAAAAAAAAAAAGAAAAAAAAAACTCAAACAATATTGCGGTGACAAAAAAATTAAATTCCTCTCTGATCACAAGTTATGTTTTTTTGACCCTTGAGCTCTCAAGAAAACACTAATGTCAGATATGAAAAAACTATACTATAAAAACTTTCCCAAATCAAAGCTATGATATCAATTGTAATAAAATTACTTATATAATTCACACCAATGAAATAATATATCACAAAAGTATGAGAAAACTATGTAGATCCACAATAATAATTATTGTAAGAGCAAAATACTAGATAAATATGCTTGAGCCACTTAGAGGGGACAACCTCCACAATAATGCAATTAGATAAAACTTCACAATATGTCAATATTCAGAGACTAATCGCTACCTCATATATATGCTCTAATTAATCCAAGGTCATTTATCAGGCTAACCCTACTAATAATATAAGAACATAGAGAAATGTGACAAGATAATATGAAAGGTTATGCAAGCCACACGTCAGCCACATATATCCCTAGACAAACTATAGGTTAAGGGAATAACATTTTTCCTAGGTACATTACTCACCATATAAGGGTTAATTAAAGGCTATTCACATTTAATAAGGTATAATCTCTTAAATTCCTTGGACTCATAAGTTATGGAACAATATTATGTGGCCAAAAAACTCTAAAATATAATGGATGATCAACCACACTAAATAATTAACACATCAAAACATTATTAAAATAGTTATGTACACCCCTTTTGAATTTTCATTATGCTTTAATTAAAATTAATATGGCATCCACCTTTTATTTTAGTGTCAATATTCTCAACAAGTATGGGATGCTTCATGAATTTTCGTGAGGAAAATAAGTTATTAGTATATTTCATTTGAAAAATATACAATAATTAAAAATGAAGGCCATTCCAATTAGCTAATATCAATTAATTATGGAGGAAGGGTTCTCTTCTTATTCCTTATGAAATATGGAGTGAACAAAATAATCATCTCTTTTAGTATTCTAGTTTATGTCATAAAACCTATACACTACTACATTTGGTGTAAATAATGTCACCAATAGGGTCATAATTACATTATTAATGTTTTTTTGTTTTTTTCCATAAAATCCAATGACAACACAAACTCAATGCTAAATCATGGCACAACCTTAGCACAAAAACACAATATTTATATTAAAATTTACCTTGAAATTAAAATAATAGTAATAACTCACTTTCATTATCTTTATTAAAAAATAAAATAAAATAAAACATATGTAGCCATTGATAAGCCACAATGAAACAAATCCAACCTAACATTACTGACCTAACACCTAAAATGACCAAACATTTAATATAAAACATTGAAATATATGGAAAGACATTGAAACACATGGCACATGATTGACAAGGGTTTACTATTACTATTTGATTAGAAAGGGTGAAGGAGGAGATTGATGGGTAGATGCAAAAGATGAAGGATGGATGAGGAGAAATAAGGGTTTACAAGCATGATAGATCCATATCGATATTCTTATTCATATTCTCCAATCATCATTGAATTTTTTTTTGCATATCCTCCAATATTCTAAATATAGATATGTAATGGGGGTTGTGTGTATTTTTTAGATTTTTAAATTTTCATTGATTTTTTAAGGATTGCATGCAAAAAATGGAAGATGTATATGTTAATGGATGTTGAAGAGGAGATCTAAAAATAGTTCAGTGAGGATAAGTTTTGAGGTATCAAATTTAAATCTTTCCCTAATAACAAGGAAAATAAGGGCTGGGTTTAAATCTAAGAGTAAATTTGCCATCTAACACTAGGCGTTTTATTTTTTATTTTTTAACATATTAGGAAAACCCTAATGATAAGGCAAATTCTTATTTAATGTGGCTTTGCAAATGTTGAAGATATATAATATTTTACATGGGGTCATGCAATTATCAAAATAAGTTGTATGACCATTTTTTTTTGTTTTTTAATCTAATATAGCTTTCTTTGAATTACAAGGATATGATGGTAGAAGATATGTATAATATTTTATAGGGATGTTGTGTGTTGTGAGTAAAATTTGCAACACCGCCTTTAACCAACCCTCTTTACAAATACCAAGGGAGAAAATTTTCCAAATTACACACACACACACACACACACACACACACACACACACACACACACACACACACACACACACACACACACTTATACTTGCCCATTTAGAATTATTGTATAAAATAGGTCAAATATCAAGAATGAACCTAGCATAGATTAGAACACATTAAAAAAACTAAAGACCCATGCCAACCAATTTCAACATACACTCCTTGACCAATGAACAACCAAAAAATTATAATAGGGGTGAACAACAAGACTTAAAAAAAGGTGGAAACAAGATCCAACATAACCAATTAACTCAAGACAAATATTAACCATAATTACCACCCTACAAAGAATTATGAGAAAATGTCATTGGAATTCTTAAGATGGGCATCACCTAGCAAGAAATAAACTAGAAGACACATGATATCCACCATTTTGAAGAGTAACACTACTACACTAATTAAAATTTGTGCCACACTTTGGGTTAGAGTCATACTATATATATATATATATATATATATATATATATATATATATATATATGGTATGACTCGAACCCAAAGTGTGGCACAAATTTTAATTTTATATATATATATATATATATATATATATATATATATATATATATATATATATATATATATATATATATATATATAATTAAAATTTGTGCCACACTTTGGGTTAGAGTCATACCATATATATATATATATAATTAATACATACATACATACATATACAAAATATTGAATATAGTAGGTCAACAATCAAGAATGAATCTAGCGTAGATTAGAACACTATTAAACCTATTAAAAACCCACACCAACCAATTCCAATATATAATTATTTACCAATGAGTTGTAGATGCCAAAATCGTGTCTATCCCTTGGTCACCCCTTGGTCCCCTTTGGTCCCCTCCTAACCATTTCTAACCCATCCAATTATTAATTTAAAATAAATTAATAATCCCCCCTTCGCCACCTCACCCCTCCTAGGATACCTCTCCTTGGATGCCTCCCTCACCCCATGCCAAATATTAAATGCTTAACCCCGATTTTAATTCCCCACTCATCCTCATGCCTAATAAAACCCGTCCTCGACCATTTTCTAATGACTAGCTGACCCTAGCAGGTGGAAGAATAGGAAAAAGGCTATTTTTAGCCCCTTTTTCCCATTCTTTGGCTGCCGACGTCGGTCAGTCTTTGGCTGACGCCGGCGGTTTCACCGATGTCGGTCCCTTTAAGACTAATTTTCTACTTCTATTGCTCCCCCTGCAAACATGAATTCTTTTGCACCTGGCATCCGACTTCTCTCTCCCTCTCTCCTAGACGCACACCAAGCATCACAGGCTACAGACACTCCACAGGAATAGCTCCAGACTTTGGATTAAAGACATTGCAGGTACATCAGCGGCATCAGCAACAAGTCTTCTGCACTCCTTCAGCAAGCAAAGAGCTAAGTATTTCTACTATTTTCCATTTTAGTATTACTTTTGAATCCATCTGTTAATCAGCCCACTATCCAAACCCAACCTACTCTTCCCAGAGAGGCTAAAAAGCCCTCTCTCATCCTTATCTCCCTGTCACCCTGTCCTCTATCTGGTTCCTTTTTTTAGACCATACTCCCTGCCCTACAGCCCTGTACAAATCTCTAGAAAGACTCTCAGGCCATCCAAACAGGCCCTCAGACCATCCAAATAGACTCTCAGACCATTTTGCAGATCATAAACCCGTCTAGACCCTGTCCAAGGATATTTCCCCGATCGACATCGACCATTGCCCCTACCGACATCGGCAGACTAACCGACATCTGTGAGCTTGACCTACCGACGTCAGTAGACTAATCAACGCTGGCGACTGTGGAAGATAGATTGCTACATACAGGTATGCATTTGTTTTTATTTCTCTTATTTAGCCTTTTATCATTTCTATTTCTAGCTATATTTTTCTTTTTATCAACCAGTAGACTGTCACCCTTCAGGAAGTCTTGGCACTTCTAGGATCAAGCTCTTGCTTGGCAGTCTACCACCTATCTATCTAACAACCTTCTTGTTTAAGTCTCTCTTATTTGTAGGTGTCATCCTCCACAGCCAAAGAGGAGTCCCTTCAACATCTGATACGGTGTGCTGACTTTGTCTGGGTAACATGTAACCCTAGACCATTACTTAGTTTCTTTCATCTCTTGAATGTGGAAAAGCAAAAACTATTAAAAACATTCTGGCACACCCTTTGGGACCCTAGGGTCTTCCTTGGGTTCATTTTCCTACATTTCATATAGGTGCATTAGGTCTCTCCTTGCATCTCTCTTCTTCTATCTCTTCCAAAAGACACTATCAGCAAAGTTGAAAAGAATCATTCTTTTTCTTTCTTTTCTTGCATCTTAGAGTAGTAAAATTCATACTCTTCAACCCTTTCTCCATTTGTCTACATCTAAACTCACATTTCTATTTGGGCTTAAAATCTACTACATCTCATTTCTATTTGCATGCATATTTATTCCACACATCTAGTAGTTAAAAACACATCATGAATAAAGCGTAGTCCACTTATGTTACACAACCAAACCACTTTCACAAATCACACATCTAAACTTACTTGAGACAAGGCCTGACTAGGATTTCATCACCTAGCAGATACTTTACCCGTCCCAGCAATCCCACTTGGACTTCACTACCAAGGGGAAATCCCACTCTATTCTCTGGTAGAGGATAAACTCTAGGGGAAGTATATACTGGCTAAGCGGCCCAGTTCATCTCTGGGTTCGTGAAGTGAGGGGAGCTTGCTCCTTAGCACCAGGGCACGTACGAAACCTAACACAGACTCTTGAGCACCAAAAGTAACCTAAAACCAACCTTAGACTGCTTCTTCTAGGAACTGTTTTAAACCCAACTTCTCAAACACGCTCTAAGACATAAGCCAACATGATCCTAAAAAAATTATTCTTAGGAATTTAACGTTTAGGGTCTGCTTGTCTTCATCTTCTTTTCTGTTCTTATCTGGTTGTTTGAGCTAGTAAGGACGTATTATCTTGCCTTGAATGGTTTTGACATGCAGTCAAAGCAAGACTCTCGTCGACCACGCGAGGCAACAACTTCTTCCACCTTCACCTTCCATAACCAGTCCTTTAATGGAGTATCATTCAGAGACCGAACGAACTCCTACTCGACCGACCCTGACTCAGCCTCCCATTGTCTCTGAAGGGGACCAAGAATTTGAAAGATTTTTAGACCTCAATGTCAAAGCCCTTCAACATTATCTCACGTGAAGTTGAACGCGAGACTCCTACCCAATTTATGGGATGCCAACCTCCTTAGTCTAGACAGCAGCCATATCGACAATGTCTGTGGTTCAACCCATAGACACCTAGGCCGTCGCCTCAACTAATAAGCAGCCCATGACTAATCTCCTAAGTGTGGCTTCTCCTTCCATCTTTGGGCCCACTTTTGTTGGGGTTTCAGCCCCCCATCAACTGCAAACTATTAAACAAACCTCAACCCCTTTCTAATATCTAGTTGTCTCCATCTCGACTATTCTCACCCCCCATCAACACCAGGGTGGCTACTCATCCATTGGCTAGTGTAGCCACTATCCAACCACCTATGGCAACATCAAGCCTAGTCATGCCTTCTACCTTCACGATGCAACCACCCTTGGCCTCCACTTCTGTCCCAATGGCTAGTTATCAATACGTTGCACCCATACAAGCGCAACTGACTACGTCATGTGCCCCTTCTAGCACCTTCCAAGTGCCCTACAACCTAGGGGGCGTGCCATCCACAAATCCATCAATAGACTTAATCAAAATGTCGATGGACAAAATGTCTAATCTTGAGACCTCAATTTTGGGTTCATGTAATGTCCTGTCATACAACCAAATTTGTAATGAACCCATCCATCCCTCCGTCCCAATCAGGCCGTATCCCAGTTAGTGGGAACTTCCTAAATTCACTTGCTTCCAGAGTAAGGAAGACCCATAGCAGCATTTATGAGCATTCAGACATGCTTGTTATTTGATAGCCCATGATGATGCATTACTTCTACGCACATTCTCCATGTCACTTTATAGTGCTGCCCTCGACTGGTACAGCTCTCTCAAGGGTCACTCTCTTTTTACATTCACCTAGCTAGCCCAACTCTTCCTCGACCACTTTTTGATCAATATCACCAAAAAGGTCTCAATCATAGATCTGTATTCTATCCATAGCCGATTTTGTTGTCTGATGGAGAGGCTTAATCAACCAACTCTCCTTTTCTTTGCCCCAACTCAAGCTCATCAAACTCTTCTCTCAGGCGTGTGCCAAACATATTTCCTCTACCTTGCGGGTCCAGACATTCCGCACCTTTGACAAAGCTTTCATGATGGCTAGGAAGCTTGAACTACGTGCTGTCAAGGAAAACAAAGTCAAGTTGCAGAGTAAAAACCCCAACACCAAGTCCAATGACTCTTCCTCTAAACCTTCTTCTTCTAATCCTAAATCTAAGGCATCAGCAAATACTATAGTCATTAAACCATCCTCTTCAACAACCAACCAGCCCGAACTGTCCACATCCCAAAGTATCACATGACAATTCTAGCAAAGAGATGTGCAGTGGCAGTATACTCCACTAGGAGAGTCATACGCATCTGTGCTAGACAAACTTGTCAAACAAGGAGTTCTCAATTTCCCCAAATCTGATTGCCTCCTTAATTTGATCCCTCACGTGCCATCTCTGCATGGTATAGGGAGAACGACTTCTGCAATTATCACCATGTTAAAGGCCATGACACGAGCAATTGTAAGACTCTCAAGAACATCATTCAAGACATGCTAGATAAGGGTGACCTCGTCTTGGACAACCCAAATGCACCACCCAATCAAAGCATAGACATCTTTAAACAACCCTTTCCTAACCATCCGCCTAGCCAAAACAATGTGCAGACCATGACTGATGACTCTCAAGAGCATAACATATGCATAGTCAACACTGTCTCGCCTCTCATCCCTAACCAACCTCTCTCATAGACTCAAGAGGTTAGTCAACCCATCAGTCCATCACACATAGACGAATCTTCTTCTCCTAGTAGTTCTCCATCGACTTCCCTTATATTGGAGGATGCCTCGACCATACCAGCACCACTAGCCCCACCGTCCTCCTTCTTGCTACCAATGGAGGACCCTACCCTTCCTACTCCTCAATCGCAAGTGGAGGGCGCAATCATCCCTACCCTCTATCCTCTTAAGGAGCCACATTTTTCAGTTCCTTCTCTGCCAAGGGAAGAACCTGCCTCTCTACCTTCTTTGACCAAAGACGATCCAGCTATGACCCCCTCATGCCTTGGGTCTGAGATTGCTACACCTAACACATTTTCAGCCCTGTAACCATCTACATCTTCTGAAGGACCAAAGCCTCATCTGACATCTTCCCAACTATTTTCTCGATTAGTGGAGAAACTAGGACTTCTCCATTCGAGGAAATTAGAACATCAGGCATTATGGGAGCGACTCAAAGCTCCTCATGCTGCCCGGCCCATCTCATCTCATGCCACCAACCCTCCCATGACAAAATCCCCAAAAACTTCCAACAAAGACCAGACTTCCACATCTAAACCTTCAAAACCTCAACCATCTAAATCAGAACCAAAACCCTCATCCACCACATCAAAACCAATCAAATCACTCGGTGTTCACCCTATCACTAACCTCACTCACCCGCAAGTGAAGGTAGACTTGAACCAAGCCTCACCCAATAGTAGTCCTCAAACCAAACCAAAGAAGACTGCTAAACCACAGTGGTGAACTCCTCCTCAACCATCATCATTGCCCTCTATTTTGGGCCCTCACCCTTCGACCATAATAGGAGTGCTCTCTACTCCAATACTTGACCAAAACAAGTTACCTCCATTGCTCCCTTTGCCTACTACAAGCCTAACCTCTTTGAAAAATTTGGCACCTCTCACAAATAAAGTGTTGTCTACCCATGTGGCCGCACCACCAACCCACAAGGTGGTATGGAAGCCTCCTTCAACACCACCCAAGCAAAATTCATCAGCATCTCACGCATCAACAAGCATAGAATCTTTAGTGTGTTCATATGCCTTGATATTGTGCCAACTTTTGCAGAACTCTAGCATAACCCTTATGCCTATCAAGCCATTCCAACCCCTCAGGTCAAAGCCTTCCTAGTTTGATGATACTAAGATTTGCCTATATCATCGTAAACTAGGACATGACACTAAGAATTGTTGTGCCCTCAAAGTTGTCATTTGCCAGTACATGGAGAAAGACACTCTTCTTCTTGAAGACACTATCGACAGACCTCTGAAACCTTCCCATATCACTCAAACCTCTTCATCGACATCGACATCTCATCAACAGACTATGGTCCCTTCACCTTTCTCGCCTCCTCTCTTTGAAATTAATGCCATCAATATAGCCACTAGGTCACAAAAGGATAAGGCAAAAGAAAAAGATGCTATTCCTTAGACCTATCCCTTTGTCAAGCTGCCTCAACCACCAAAACTTAAAATTTTTATCCTGGGTGCATCCCAACCCTCTTCTTTAGGGGCAATCCATGACTCTATGTTAAAACAACTTCACCAGACGCCCATGAAGATGACCTTGTGTGACCTCATCCAAAGCTCACCCCAGCATCGTCAAGCTCTAATCAAAGCCTTACAGGTAGTGGAGGTCCAACCCGAAGACTCCCAACCACTAGCTGCCCTGGTCCACTCATTATCCCCTGTTGCCTCTATCACCTTCAGCAATTCTAAAATTCCTATCTCTAACTCAAAAGATCAGGATGCTGTTCTCTTCATCACGACCTATTTTGATCGAACCTGCATTAAGCGAGTTATGATTGATAGAGGCACTAGCATTAACATCATCTCTACTCATGCCTTTATCAATTGGCCCTCCCCAAGAATTGTGTATCAAAAACTGATGCAATCCTTTGATCCTTTAATGACACAACTACCACTACCATTGGCACCATTGTCCTCTATATTTGCATTGGCCCGCGCACTATCCTGGAGCTCTTCTACATCATCAAAGGAGAGTTTCAATATAACATGCTATTAGGCTGACACTGGATACATGCCATGGTGTGTGTCCCTTCCACACTGCACCATTGTGTCAAATTCAAACACGACAGGCAAGTCCACATCATTCCTGATGACCCATCTCCTTTCAAAACTTGTAACATGACCTATCGACCAAATGACGTTCTCATTCCTCTCAAGACACCAGCCCAAACACTGCCTCCATCTATGGAAGCTTCAACCAATTTGCAAATGGCAGTCGCCCTCACACCCACTCCTCAAGCAACAACCAAAGACCCCATGGAAGATATCTTCCAATGACTTTCACTTGGGGAATATCACTTACTTACCTTAGACATGTTCCAGACTCCACAAGAGTATGGACAACTTCACCATAGTCCAAGTTATGACCATCGGATCAGAATGGTCATTCCTTATAGTCCTCCTCACTTTCAAACCAATCTCATCTATGGGGGGCTAGATCGAGCTCCCACTGATGGGAATCCTCTCTCCTCACCTCAACCATTCACATCTGACTTCTCCTTTCTTGGCAACCCCAACTTTGCACACACCTACCTTTATAGGTGTGCATGGAAGGGTTTTGGCTTTGGGCACTATGAGCAAGGCTCACATCGGCCCATCGAACTATCAAATGCTGACAATGCCAAGAAATGATATAGTCTAGGCTTCCAAGAACCAACTGAGGCTTCTGCAGACCTTTGCCCCGAGCCCACCATCGACCAATCACCTCCCAGCTCGCCTATTCCTCCCTCTTCACCTACAGAGTCAGTGGTTTCCATCCCTCCTAATTTTTTTTGCATAAACACCATCCGCTTGGAGCCCCTAACCTATCAGCTAAATGGGGTGTCTAGGGCTCTCCCTCTCATCTATCCCAACATGATAGACGATGAATCGTCAACCATCAACACCATCTACTGCATAGACGATGATGCCATCCTCACCTACATGGGCACTGATGAATCTTTCATTCAACGTTCCCTCCTTTTTGAAATGTAGGTTATGTTAAATGAATCGACCATTGACATCAACCTTCCCTCTTCTGATGTTCCTCATGTCTTAAAGATTGGCTAATCTCTAGACACCCAGGAGCAGATCAACTACACCCAATTCCTCTCAAACCATGTCAAGGCCTTTGCCTAGACCTACAGTGACATGCCTGGCATTGACCCCAACATCGCCATCCATAACATCATCACCAAACAAGAGGCTAAGCCCATCAGGCATAAGCTTCAAAAGATGCATCCTCGTGTTGCGCTCCTTATCAAAGAGGAGCTTTAACATCTTCTCTCTGTCTCTTTCATCCAACCCATTGATTATCTGTAGTGGGTGTCTAACATTGTCCCTATCACCAAGGCAACTGGGGGGATCCGAATCTGCACAAACTATCGCGACCTCAACCTATCCTGCCCCAAAGATGACTTTCCTCTTCCCAACATTGACCAACTTATTGATCTCATGGTCAGTCATGAGATGCTATCACTCATGGATGGGTTTTCAGGATATAACCAAATCCTGATTGCGCCAGAAGATCAGCACAAGACTACCTTCATCACCCCATGGGGGACTTTCTGCTATCAAGTCATGCCTTTTGGCTTGAAGAACGTAGGCACCACATATCAGCGTGCCATGACTTACATTTTCCACGATCTCCTCCACAAAATCATGGAGGACTATGTGGATGACCTGCTAGGCAAGTCCAAGCTTCACCATGACCATTTGACCATCCTCAAAATCATCTTCTCTTGCCTTCTTCAATACAATGTCTGCCTTAACCCCAAGAAATGCATCTTTGGGGTCCTCTCAGGCAAGCTCTTGGGTTTCATCATTTCTCTCCGTGGCATCGAGATAGATCCTACTAAAATCTGGGCCATACTCGAGATGCCACCTCTGACCAATCTCAAGCAACTCTACAGTCTGTAAGGGAAGCTCTAATCCATCCGTCGCTTCATCTCATAGCTTTCTGACCGCTGTCAACCCTTCCACCATCTCCTCAAGAATGATGTCTCCTTTAAATGGGATAAGGACTGTCAAGAGGCTTTTGAAGCCCTCAAATGCTATCTGGTCTCTCCACCAGTCCTCATTCCACCTAAAGATGACCAACCCTTCTACCTTTACATCTCAGCAACCAACCATTCTTTAGGTGCCATGATCACTCATCGAGACGAGCAACACCGTGAGCAGGGAATTTACTACATAAGCTGAACACTTGTCGATTATGAAACTCAGTATACTCAAGAAACTCTATTTGGTGTTAGTCTTTGCCACTACCAAGCTTTACCATTATCTTCTTAATCACAAGACCTTTGTCATCACTCACACTGACCCTCTTAAATACATGCATTCCAATCCATACCAAAACCAGCGTATGGCTCATTGGCTCATGCTTCTTGCTGAGTTCAACTTGGATTTCATCTAGCAAAAATCCATCAAGGGGCAAATAATCACTGACCAACTAGCAGATGCTCCTTTACCTAACAATCAACCTTCTCAGTGTGAGTTTCTCGATGAATCTATCACCGCGCTTTCCACCGATGACACCATCTATCAAATGACCATGTTCTTCGATGGCTCTAAATGTCAACTCAGTGGGGGTGTGGGAGTCATTATCATCCCACACGAGGGTGAGCCCATGCCTCTATCTTTCAAGCTCAACTTTGAATGTACCAATAATATGGCTGAATACGAAGCCTTAATTTTGGGACTTCAAATTGCCCTTTCTTTAAGCATCAAGTCCATCAACATCTTCGGTGACTCGCAACTGGTCATCAATCAGATCAATAGTTCATACCTCTATAAAAATGAAATTTTGCAAAGGTACAAAAGCCGTGCTGATACCCTTCTAGCCTCTTTCGACCATTACCTCTTGCAGACTATTTTGTGCTCCACGAATAAATTTGCCGACACCATGGCTTCTCTCGCCTCGCATATTCCATCTTCGTCATCTTCATCTAGAATTTTTGTCATGGTGCATCATGTGCCTTTGCCTTCATACATTTTCCCTAACATCAACCATGTCAACACCATAGACTCTAGTCCATGGGATGTTTGGTATAAAAAACTTATGGACTACTTATCTCATTCTATCATTCCTCCCAACCTCTCTAGCAATGCAAGATGGGCTTTCATCAAATGCACGACTCGCTATACCATGCTAGGGGGTCTTCTCTATAAATGAGGTTTTGACGGCCTCCTTCTTTGCTGTCTAACCTCCACTGAAGCATTTCATACCATTAAATAGGTCCATGATGGGATTTGTGGTGGACACTTCAGTGGGAACTTGATTTCCAAGTGCATCCTTAACCTGGGCTATTATTGGCCCACTCTTCATCAAGACTATAGTGACTAGGTTAGGCATTGTGTCAAGTGCCAAAAATAGGCTAACTTGCTTCATCTCCCTAGCCATGCCTTACAAGTCACTCAGGATTTCTGGCCTTTTTCCCAATGGGGCTTAGATCTCATTGATGAGATTAACCCTCATTCGTCTCTTCGTCATCAGTCCATTATCACTGCCACCGAGTATTTCACTAAATGGGTGGAAGCTATTCCTCTCATCTCCACAAAAGCCAACAAAATTGTTGACTTCATCAACACCCACATCATCTTTCATTTCGGTGTCCCTCACAAAATCATCACCGATAACGGCAAGTTATTCAAAAATAAAACTATCCAGAAACTCTGTGACTCATTTGGCATCAAGCTTAGCTTCTCTTCGCCTTACTACCCACAAGCAAATGGGCAGGCTGAGGCTTCCAACAAAATCTTGACTAAAATTCTCATGAAGGTGGTCAACGACACTGAAAGGGACTGGCACATTCACATTCCCTTCGCTTTGTGGGCCTACCGTACTAGCATCCAAACCTCTACAGGTGCTACTCCTTATAGAATAGAGGCTGTCCTACCTCTCAAAGTATAGATCTCATCTCTCTGCATGACATTCTTTCTAATGATGACTTTCATCAAGATCACTTAGCTCAACTTGAGTTATTCGATGAATGTCATCTTGCTGCCCTCAACCATCTCCATGTCTATCAAAATTGCATCAAGCGAGCCTATGACAAAAATCTGTGAGAATGAGATTTCAACATCGGAGACCTCGTCCTCAAAGAAAATCAACATGTGACCAATATAGAGCGAAGTAAGTGAGGCAAGTTTGCTCCTAATTGGCTCAAACCTTTCATCATCACGCACAAGTATGGGTTAGGGACTTATCGTCTGTCCTCTCTCGACGGACGGCCAGAACCTAAGCCCCTTAATGCCTTGCATCTGCGACCATTCTACTGTTAGTCGAGTACTCATTCACTTGACATTTTACTTGAGCTCATCCCTTGAGCAATCCATATCCTCTAATCCTCATTCCTTCAACCCTATTCCCCTAAACAAATTCTATGTAACCCTTTTATACAGTATGGATGCTTTATCCTAATAAAAGGGAGTCCTTGAACTTCTATAGTCTTGTCCATGACTCAAAATTCTATCATAAATAAATCAAGATGTCAAAATATCCAAGGTCACAAAATCTAAAAGCAGACTGCTCCCTCAAAGGATAGTTGCACTATCATTGTTGTAGCTAATAGACTGCTCCCTCAAAGGATAGCTATTCAAAGCCCTCAAAAATATATAAAGCAAAAATATAGACCACTCCCTCGAAGGATGGCTATGACTAAATCTTGTTACAAATATCACTCTCTTAGAAGCTTCCCACATTGATCAGCTTCACAAATGACCACAAAGCAAAATGACATCTCTATGTAGACTTCTCGCATTGATCAGTTTGCTAAAAAAAAAAAAAAAAAAAAAGGTCATGGACTTGGCTTGTAGTCGTCTCAGGGTCTCCTATAAAAAGGGGCAAAGTTATCCCTACTCAAAAGGGGTTACCCTATCCTCCCATATCACATCACCTACTCAAGGGACTTTGAGCTCATTTTAATGTCAAAGTGATTTGATTACTTCTCTAACACAACCAATGGTCAACGACGTAATGCATGAATGGGGTTTTTGTTTCTAACAACCCCCCTACCCGTGCTATCATTCTGGTCCTTGTCAATGAAAGGGAAAATATGCCTTTCACTTCCTTCATACACTTTGGTCACATTCAACCACATCATTTGTCAAACCAAATCAACCCAACCCTTTTCAGACCATTCACATAGCCTATTCACACTAGTTTCTATGGACACCAATACACATGGAAACTATCGACCACACAATTTATGTCAAGCATAAACCATTACTTGCTGAAGCATAAATAGACTCATTTAATTTTTAGCAAACATCCATAACCTAATATGGATAATTACTAGGGATGAAAAATCCAGACCAATGTTACAGAATTCACCATTTGGAAAAGGCTGTAATATCTTCTTCTCTTCATCATTTCAAGCATGTACCATTGGACATATGAGGCATGCTCAATCATTCTCATGACCAAACCACCTCTCGACCACTTTGTCTTCTCATCTGAACTACATTGGTTTGAGGCCCTTACAATTAGGGCTATGTAGGTAGCACTCAAATGACATGACGTCTCTTGGGGTTAGCTCGAGTTCATCTACCTGATGGACAAACCCTATCTTTGACCATGACTTAACCTCGACCAAAAAAAATCAACCACTTCAACTCTTCCTCCCTTTTTGGGAGAACTACATTGGCCTAAGGCCCTTAGGATAGGGGCTATGTAGGCAACACTCAGTTGACATGGGGTCTTCTGGGGTTAGCTCGGCCATTCCTTCCATCACATTCCTTCGTCACCTGCCAATCACATCACAACTAATAACATATTTCCATAATCATTAGCATAATCATTTGCATTATCATCATCATAACAATCAATCCATCCATCATCATACATCATTAAACCATAATCTAAAAGTCATGACATAATCAATATCATCATCATAAAATTAACCATCCACATCATCTAATCTAAAAATCATAACATAAACATTATAATCATATCATCATCATAATCATAAAGCATCATCATCAATATCATAATCATCATCATTTTAATCAGCATACATCATTTAAACACATATGAAAAATGTTGCAAATATTAAACATCTAACACATTTTCATAACACATCAATGATAAAAAACTCATCATATATATATATCATAAATGTTTTTACAATAAGCACAATCTGTGCATCTCTCTCTCTCTCAAAAAAAATAATAATACATCTCGCATCATCGGCTTGTAGGCTGGTATGTACATCGTATCAAAACTATGCCCTCAAGGCTATCGCTGTGGTGGTGGTGGTGGTAGCCGAGAAGATGTGGTATCATCTTCGCCCTCTAACCTGTGTCATCTGTGAGACCCTGAAGCCATCACTCGTGACATCGACCACTATCAGCTCAGCTCTGCCCTCATCTCAGAGTATCATTGTATTTGAGGGAACCCCCTGATGGCCCCCTCATAATACATGATCTCGTCCAGTGTAGTGTTGTACCTAGTAATAGGTATAGTCTGTGGTGGACCCATCAGGCCTGCTACCATGCCCTGCACTGAACCCTGCAATTGTGAGAATGCTGGTTGCACTGACGCTGACTATGTGGGCTATTGAGCTGGCTACTGAGGTGGATGCTACATCGGGCCCTGTCCTCCTAATGCCTGTGCTTGGGCTACAACCAACTATCCCTATAGCATGGTGACCTATCTTGTCAATGCTGCCACATGCCCTATCATCCCTACCATCTACCCTATCAAAACTATGACCTATCCCTACAAAATGGTCACCTATCCCTGGGCTGTATCCCTCTCCTGCCTGGCCCTGTCTCTCTCTTAGTGGGCTGCATCCCACTCTGTGATCATAGCCTATAGATCAGGCTATGGCCCCACTTGCACACCTGTATACCATCCTACCCACCATGTCGTATAGGCCTCTGTACATCTTGGGTCAGCTATCCTAGGTCTTGCTAGCAACTCCTCAAAATCAGGCCCCTTTGTCTCCTCTAGCAGTGGGAGTGGTGCCTCAATATCATCCCGTCTGTATAGTGGGAAGGTGGGAGGCACATCCTGTAGTAGCCCAAATTGGTGCCACACTCTCTCCACTAGCACTCTCTCGAGCTCACTAGCTCGTCGACCTCTGACCCACCTGATGCTCTAAACCCCAACCAACTACTCTCCCTGGTCTCTAAACGCTGGGTACACTAGGTACGGTCTCCAAGTAATATCTACTGGGATCAGGGCCTCCAGTACGCCCCTATAGTGGTCGATGTCTCTGACCACCCCATCCATCCGTGCTCGCACCATCATCTCCTACCATCGTCTGAATTTGACCCTAAAGCCAGCCTGAATAGCCACTGGGAGGCCGAGAAGACATGTGACCATGATGTGCTCGTAAGGCCAGTAGTGTAAAAGGTGGCCCACACATAGACTGTACCACCACCATTGACTGATGCCCCAAAGATCTCTATATACCTGGGCCAAAAAGGTAGGCACCTAAGCAAACACAATCTGCTACTCTACCATCTCTATCAAAACTCTAGTCATTGTGACTGGAAACTTGCCTCCCTCTGCATCTGGTAGCACATAAATTGTGATGCCTATCATCATCAGGATCGCTAGCCAATGTGCATCCTCATTTGCAACATAGAGGGTCTTGTAGGCAAAACTTGCTAAGTGGTAGCTCATCTCAGTGATGTGCTCCCCAAATAGTGTGACCATGTGGATGTCATGCGCCTCTCTCGAGCACACATACAGTTATGCTCTGTGTATCGACAACCACAAAATTTGGTACACATCCTCAACCATGACCGTCATCTCCCCTATCAACAAGTGGAAGGTGTTGGTGGAATGATCCCACCACTCGATCAATGCCACCATGAGGTTCACGTGTCTCACCACTCGGCAGTTTCACTGCAGCCCGCCTAATCCCACTGCACTCATTTGCACCCACTCCTCCTCGGTGATGTCTCGACACATTTGCATCAATAATGGTGACAACTAGTCCCATAGCATAAGCGTCTGCCTCACCTACATCCAACCAATCAAAATCTTGTCAATGCAACTACCAATCCCCATGACTCTTCTTCCTTTTTGGGAGACCTAACTCGATCGTTTACCCTTTCATCTATCTACTTGCCTATCTACCTGACCATCTATGGCTACCCTGACACCCGGGATGCCCTTGGCACAGCTTCACCCCTTTGACTTGGTAGTTTTTAACCTCTCTCTGACCAAGCAGCCACTGACATCAGTTAGCATACTGGTGATGGCACTCACCTAACTGATGTCGATCACTTAGTGACCGATGTCAGTAGGTGAGTGATCGACACCGATCACTTGTTGGCTGACACCAGTGAACCCACCGATGTTGGTGACTGGTTCTGCCCTAGGGCTGAATGGGGTGAGCCCTAAAATTAGGGATTCCCCTTATACCCTCCCATTTACCCCTAAAACCCTCTTAAATCCCCCTAGCATGACCTACCTACCCTTCTCACCCACCTACCTACCCTTTTTCCCCCAATTTCTAGCTAAAACAACAAATTTCAAAAATAAATTCAAATTTAAAAACCAAACCAAAAAAGTTCAAATGTGGCTCGTACCTCATCCCGTCATTGCCACTGTGGTGTCACGATGGGTGCCGCTAGTGGTGGACCTCCCATGGGTCCTCTACTACCCTCTACCATCTCCTCCGTCTAGATTTATTTGCAAGCTCCTCCTGGCCTACCACCACCTCTGCAGCCTCCAATCTCTATCCAATTCACCCACTCTCTCCACCAATCTCTCTCCGACACCTCACCCTACTAATCCAGTCACCTAGAAGTCACTTTCACTCAATCAAGTCTAGAGCTCACTTTTCTCTCTTAGTCAAACAAGCACAAATGACTTTTGGTGGGCTGCCAATCTAGTTTTGTCAGATTTGGCAGGCTGCCAATGTCGATAGAAGCGTGCCCTAGGCTACCAATGTCGGTCGATTTCTATGGACATCGGTCCCTTTGGGCCACCGACATCGGTTGTATCACCGACGTCGGTAGCCTTCAAACCTCCACCTTCTTCACAATGACCAAAATTGTGCTACAATCAGCTAGTCCTCATAGTAGAAGTCCTCTTAGCCTCCTGGGGCACCTTTCAGATCACTTTTTCCTTTGCCTCACTTGACCCCAGACCTTGGAGATTGCAACTATCTCCTCCAACAACTTTCAAGACAACTCTACCTTGGTTGTTTTGATTGCCCTTGCTACCTCACACCTAGTTAGCAAATTGTCCCTGACCCCTACAAGTATTGGATCACACTCCAGTTGATCCCCATGCTTGTGGCCTTTTCATGTTTTCCAAGAGCACTTCCTAAGCCCGGGATACTTGGAACATGATGACCATTGGAGCTACAGCTTGGATCATTTAACCCAATCAGCTATGACTAAATGTTGGGGCCTGGTTATTTCAATCTGGCATTCCTCAACCTTTAACCATGACAATTTGGCTTATCTACCATGTGGTGTGATATACGCGCAATCTCACCCTTGTAGCGTTCACACTCCAACCTTCACCCTTTCCATCTATCTCTTTGTCAAATTGACACCCGATCTCAGGTTCCCTTCCCTTGACTCCCGCTTTGAGGGGGGAACACCCTATCCCATACCTGGGGTAACCAACTCCTATTTTTGTCTTGTAGTTTGTCAAGAATAACCAACAAGACAAAAAGGGGCAAATGTAGACACCAAAATCGTGTCTATCCTTTGGTCACCCCTTGGTCCCCTTTGGTCCCCTCCTAACCATTTCTAACCCATCCAATTATTAATTTAAAATAAATTAATAATCCCCCCTTTGCCACCTCACCCCTCTTAGGATACCTCTCCTTGGATGCCTCCCTCACCCCATGCCAAATATTAAATGCTTAACCCCCATTTTAATTCCCCACTCATCCTCACGCCTAATAAAACCCATCCTCAACTATTTTCTAATGACCAGCTGACTCCGACAGGTGGAAAAATGGGCAAAAGGCTATTTTTAGCCCCTTTTTCCTATTCTTTGGCTGTCGACGTTGGTCAGTCTTTGACCAACGCTGGTGGTTTCATCGACGTCGGTCCCTTTAAGACTAATTTTCTGCTTCCATTGCTCCCCCTGCGAACATGAATTCTTTTACACCTGGCATCCGACTTCTCTCTCCCTCTTTCCCAGACGCACACCAAGCATCACAGGGTATAAGCACTCTACAGGAATAGCTCCAGACTTTGGATTAAAGACATTACAGGTACATCAACGACATCAGCAACAAGTCTTCTGCACTCCTTCAGCAAGCAAAGAGCTAAGTATTTCTACTATTTTCCATTTTAGTATTTCTTTTGAATCCATCTGTTAATCAGCCCACTGCCCAGACCCAACCTGCTCTTCCTAGAGAGGCTGAAAAGCCCTCTCTCATCCTTATCTCCCTGTCACCCTGTCCTCTATTTGGTTCCTTTTTTAAGACCATACTCCCTACCCTACAGCCCTGTACAGACCTCTAGAAAGACTCTCAGGCCATCCAAATAGGCCCTCAGACCATCCAAACAGACTCTTAGACCATTCTGCAGATCATAAACCCGTCTAGACCCTATCCAAGGCTATTGCCTCGACTGACATTGACCATTGCCCCTACTGACATCGGCAGGCTAATCGATGTCGGTGACCTTGACCTACCGACGTCGGTTGGTAGACTAACCGACGCCGGTGACTGTGGAAGATAGATTGCTGTATATAGGTACGCATTTGTTTTTATTTCTCTTATTCAGCCTTTTATCATTTCTATTTCTAGATATATTCTACTTTTTATCAACTAGCAGACTGCCACCCTTTAGGAAGTCTTGGCACTTCTGGGATCAATCTCTTGCTTGGCAGTCTACCACCTATCTATCTAACAACCTTCTTGTTTAAGTCTCTCTTATTTGCAGGTGTCATCCTCCACAGCCAAAGAGGAGTCCCTTCAACGTCTGATACAGTGCACTGACTTCATCTGGGTAACATCTAACCCTAGACCATTACTTAGTTTCTTTCATCTCTTGAATGTGGAAAAGCAAAAACTATTAGAAACATGAGTAACCAAAAAACTATAATAGGGACAAACAACAAGACTTTTAAAAAAAATGTGGAAATAAGATCCAACATACCCAATGAACTTAAGATAAGTATTAACCATAATTACCACCTTATAAATAATTATGAGAAAATTTCATTGGAATCCTTAAGGTGGACATCACCTAGCAAGAAATAAACTATAAGACCTATGATATCCACCATTTTAAAGAGCAAAACTATTACACTAAGTACAATTTGCGCCACACTATGGGTTAGAGTTGTGCCAAAAATCGATGGGTTTTGGTATTTTTTTCCCTTAATTTTTTTAATATTTCACATCTATTTTGGGGGTGCATGGTCAATGCGACTAGACATTTTTATTTTCATGAGATTTGTATTGGATTTACACCACAAAAAAATTCACACAACTGTTATTTATTTTTGTATAACAAATTAAAATTTAAAAAATAGAAATTAATTAAAAATATTAAATAATAATTAAAATTGTGTCAATTTTATGCCAGTTTATATACATATACATACACATATATGTATATATATCTATATATGTGTATTTATATATATGTATGTGTATACACACACACATGCATATATATACATATACACACAAAAATATATGCAAATAAATATACATTTGTATATATACATATATGTTTATACATATGTGTGTGTGTGTATACACACATATACACATATATAATATATTATATAGATTAGGTCAATAATAAAAAATGAACTGACACACACACATGTATATACATATACATATATACGTATATATATGTATGTATATATGTATATGTGTATATACATATATACATATAGATATGTGTATGTGTATATACATACATATATGTATGCATACATATATATGTATATATGTATATAGACACACACACACATACACACATATATATACATATACATACATACATACATATAGCATATTATATAGATTAGGTCAACAATCAAGAATGAACATATATGTGTGTGTATATGTATATATATGTTCATTCTTGATTTTTGACATAATCTATATAATATGTTATATGTATGTATGTATATGTATATATATGTGTGTATGTGTTTGTGTGTGTATACACACACACACACACACACACACACATATATACATATAACATATTATATAGATTAGGTCAACAATCAAGAATGAACATATATGTGTGTGTATATGTATATACATATATGTATATCTACACACACACACACACACACACACACACACACACACACAGAGAGAGAGAGAGAGAGAGAGAGAGAGAGAGAGAGAGAGAGAGAGAGAGAGAGAGAGAGAGAGAGAGAGAGAGAGAGAGAGAGAGAGAGAGAGAGAGAGAGAGAGAGAGAGAGTAGGTCAACAATAAAGAATGAACCTAACATATATCTTGCTTTGGTTTTAATAGTGTGAAAAGCCTCTTGGGTAGTGTCGATGGCATCATTAAAATCCCATTGTCAAGAAAACCAAGTTTTTTAAGGGATATGTTCTTGGACACAATTAGTTTTAAGTGAGCAACAATGATCTTTGATATGATCTTTTAAATGTAGTTGCATAGAAAAATAGGTCAATAATTCTCAAAGATATCAAGATTATCATCTTTGGGAATATTAGAAATGAAAGTGGTTGAGAAGGGTGCATGAAATATACCCAAAGTATGATATTCCTCCATAGCCAAAAAGAGATCCTTTGATAGTGGATCCCAAAAACCTAGGTAAAATTTGACAGTTCAGCCATCCAAACTAAGAGCCTTCCTAAGATGAAAAGTGAGAAGGGTCTTATGGAGTTAATCCATAGTAATTAGGCTAAGAAGATTAACATTTTGTTGTTCATCCACCAAACCATCAAAGAAGGATGCCACCACCATAACATCCATGATATTTTCCTGAGGAGGTTTAGTGTATATTTGTTTATAATGTGAAATATCTATGATTGATATGGATGCAAAATTAGTGCACACCACACCATTGTCATCCCTGATTTTCCAAATAGAGTTCTTTGCCCTATGAGCTATAAAAGATGATGAAAAAAATTGGTGTTGTCATCCCCTTCTACAATCCAATTGATCATGATCTTCATCTGCCATTTTGTTTCCTACCAAGAAAGAAGTCTAGCATTTTATTTTTCTAGGATTTCAAGTTCCTTGAAATTTTCTTCATTGAAACTAACCATATGGAAAGTGCCAATGCAATCCTTAATCTTTGTTTTAACCTCATTTAATTCTCTATCACACTCATGAAAGTGATCTTATCCTAGGACATGGTAGCAATATTTAATTTAAGAAGGTTCTATTGTAAGCTGATCATAACCATTCCCCCTTTACATGTGAGAAGGAAAGCCACATTATCTCGATGAGTTTTTTTTTAGTCCACATATGTCAACTAGTGTGGGTTGAATTTGAAAGGAGATGGTGGTTTTTTTACACCCATAACAGCTCTAGTAGTATGGGTTGGTAATGAAAGGAGAAATTTTTTAAAGTGGCCATCTTGTAAGTAGTGATATTCAACAAGAGGGCTTCTTTAATAAAAAATAATCCAATCTCTTTTAGATACCTTGTATCCTGGTACGGTGGTTAGACTGAGTAGGTTCCAATAAAATGGGGGTAGCATCAACAAGATTGTGTTGTTCTAAGTAATCCAGGAAGAATTATGCTAGAGGATCCATTCTAGCATCATTACCCCACACTTCAAAGTGATATGTAATGAGATTCAGGTCACCTCCAAAAATGATTTGAGGAGAAAGAAGAATTTCTATGTTTTCTAAGTCAGTCTAGAATTGCTTACTCTGGTGTGAAGGTGTATACACATTTAATAAATCCAATGTCATGTTTAGTTCCCTAGAGTATAAATTTCCAAGTATATAGTGTGTATGAGACACCAAATTCTACACATCCAAGGATGTATTATATCCCAAAGCTAGTCCACTAGATTTCCCAATCAAACTACTAGTCATGAAATACAAATATGAGATTCATTTATTTAATATTCTCTTTGCTTCCACATCAGTGCACATGGTTTCTTGTAGATGAAAAATACATGGTATTTTTTTGTAAACCATTCTATTGAGAGATCATTTTTTTTAGGCCATCCCAATACCCCTGATATTATGGGATATGATGATCATTTGGTAACCAAATAATGGGTTGTTCTACTAAGGGCCCTGTGGATCATTTATTGTTTGCCAAATAGTACTTCCATTTCAACATCCTATTATGCATGAGAGAAGCTAGTGCATTGTCCTCTAGTGGAATGGGGTGATTTGATGAAAGATTATTCCAAACCAATCATATAAAGAGAATCACTGGATTGATAATTACATTATTTGGTTTGAGATCTAGTCATATACCTCTTCTTCAATGATGGATTGGATGATCCTAGAGGATTTTTTTCAGCCTTTATATTAAAAAACCCCTCCTCTATTATCCACCTAGTCTGATATGAGTGGGTAGTATGTGAAAAAATTACCCTAGGCATAGTTAAAAGAAGTGACTTTGCACTTTCCTCCATGTACCCTTGTGAGTTAGTGTGAGGAGATTAACAATGATCCTTATGGGTTGAGCCATTCATACCTATGTTGATACCATAAATCCATACCATATTGATAATAAGTACTAGCAGAGTTTAGTGTGAGAGATACTATACCATGATCATTTTCCAATGTTACACCTAGGGTATTTTTGGAGAAGTTGGTCCTTGTTAATATCTCCCCATAAATCTCTAGGTCATCCAATAACATAGGCCACCTAGTGTTGTTTAATAGAATTGGCCCTATATCCCTATGTGAAATAGAAACACCCTCTAAGCTCACCAAATTTTGATCCATGAACTAATTCTGGTGTTCTTTGCCCTTTGTGATAGTGTGGTGTTTGTATTACACATCAACAAGGTCCTTGATCCTATACTGACCAAATCTTTGACTCAAAGAGTCCTTAGAGACTGAATATAAATGACCAAAAATGGGAGAGGTGCTCCCATTTTGCTTGCCCTGCACATGTTGCTAAAAGTGGGGTGTATAATTAGGCTATATGTCATGTTTCTATTCTATAAGAATCACATGGGGGTTTTATGGGGTCATATCTAGTGTATGATAGTTAGTAACCTATAAAAACTCACTCCTCTGATCTACAATGTGTTTATTACTCCTCAAATCGACCAAGGTGGTTGTATTTGGTACTTTATGTGCAAAAGTAAAACCTGTCCCACCCATGGATGGTTGGTTATCTTTCATCCAAAAGTGTTCCAGTATCTTTGGCTGAGACTGTGATGTCAACTTTTTATTGAGTGGGCAAAGGGTCCTAAGGTGATTGTGTTTATAGCATAGTGTATACCTGAAAGGTACATTCTTATAATCTAGATTTTTTCTTATAGTGAAGATCTTTAACAAAATTTTTGATGTGTTCAGGAGTATTTTAGTGATGTTCATTTCCATGCAGATAATAACCATTGTATTACTCCTCAAAAGAGAAGTCCTAGTGTCAGTTCTGAGATATTTTTCCAAGTTGTCTTTGATGGTCTTGAGGATCTGGGGATCCCACCATTCAATAGAGAGACCTAGCATCTTGACCCAAAGAGGCAAAGTTTTAATGTGTTGTCTTATGGGGTTGAATCTAACATGCCATCTATGGGTAACGAGAGAAACAATTCCCTAGAAATAAGTACCACCTAAGGAGATCTTCTCTTAATCCTTGATGGATTCAAAAACAAAGAAGTTATGTCCTTATGCCCCTCTCTAAACAATAGTTATATAACCCAAAAGTGATGACCAAGTGTTCATGACCCATCTAAGGAGTTCTACCTCTTTGTATACCATAACATGAAATTTCCCAATAAGAGCCTGCTCAATATAAATTTTGACTTTTACCAATGACAACTTGATATGGGATGTGGTTAATCTTGATACACTTTGGTTTCTTATTTCTATAATGCCTCCCTAGCTTTTGAGAACCATTTTATGTATGTATAATAGGGTTTGTAGATTGGTCTAAATACCCTACGAAAATGTGATCCTGATGAACAAGGTTCCTATCAAGATGAACCTAAGAGATGTGCTTTTGAAAATAGTGCTCATGAATCATGGGGTAGAGTAGAGGATCATAAGTTGACACAAAAAGTGGTTGTGGTATACTACTAGGGGAGATAAATAGGTGTTATGTGGAAATAGAATCCATCATGCCTTGTTATGTGCCCAATGTCACTAATATGGTGTAGGTGGTGGCTGATGTTGACTAGTGTGAGAGAGGTGGTTGAGTCCTAGTGTCATCTTTCACCCTGGTGTTGTCTTTCACCTGCTCCTGATCTATCCTCTATATATCATCAATATATCTTGTATATATATGTATATATACATATACATACATACATACATACATATGTGTGTGTATGTATGTATGTATATATATATATATATGTATTCGTATATATAGATACATACATATTTATATATAGTTATGTACATATTTATATATAAATATACACACACACACACACACAGATATATATATATATATATGTATATATATATATATATGTATATATATATATATATGTATATATATATATGTATATGTATATGTATATATATGTGTATACACATATATGTATGTATATATGTGTACACACACACAAATATATACACACATATATAATATATTATGTTAGAGTAGGTCAACAATAAAAAATTAACTGACACACACACATATGTGTATATACATGTATATAATATGTATATGCACATACATATACATACATACACACACACATACATAAATATGTGTGTGTGTGTGTGTACATATATATGTATATACATGTATATATATAGATACATGTATACACACACATATATACATACATATGTATGTATGTATTTACATAGCTATATATAAATATATAGATGTATATACATATATACACACACACACACATATACAAATATACATACATACATACATACATACATACATACATATTATATAGAGTAAGTCAACAATAAAAAATGAACATAGGTGTGTGTATATGTATATCTATATATATATGCATACATGCATATATATATATATATATATATATATATATATATATATATATATATATCTGTGTGTGTGTGTGTGTGTGTGTGTGTGTGTACATATATACATACATACATACACAAATATATGTGTACATATATATGTGTGTGTGTGTGTATACATGTATATGTGAGTATATATATACATTTATGCACATACATATATATATATATATGTATGTATGTATGTATGTATGTATGTATGTATGTATGTATGTATGTATGTATTTACATATCTATATATAAATATATAGATATATATACATACATACATATAAAAATATACATACATACATATTATATAAAGTAAGTCAACAATAAGGAACATATATGTGTATATGTATATATATATGTACATATATATGTATGTATATATGTATATGTATATACATACATACATACATACATACATATACACACATACAATAGGTCAACAATAAAGAATGAACCTAGCATAAATTAAAACACTATTAAATCTACTAAAAATCCACACACACACACACACACACACACACACACACATCTAATCACCAATAACTTCCAATCAGGTTTTTGGTCAATTTCCACCCAAAATGCATAATTTGGCCTCAAAACACTAAAACATGCCAAATGATGTGAAACTAACATATTCAAGTGTCTATTTTGACTAGGGTATCATTAAATAGGGTGATATAATTTATGGGCCAACTAACTTTGATCAGTTCATTCCGAGTCAAAATGCTAATTTTACACATAGACATTTGGATTGCTCTTTTCTATCAAATCTCTTATGCGAGGCATGTGCCTTAATTATTTTATATTGGCAACATTCTAAATGGGATAACGGATCCAATGCATCTAACATCACCTTTCAATTCCAATCTAGTCAAATTTTGGACCAATAACAAGACATTCTGATTAATTTGAGTAATTTGTGTACAAAGTGCTTAAGTATGCTTAAGAGCTAATTAATCCAAATCAATGCTTAATTAATAATTCCATATAAACTTGTTGAATACTTATTTTTAGATTGAATATTGAATATCTGCATCATCAGGTGACCTCATTTCTTGGGAAGACATCCTAGGCCATAAATGCGACAAATATTAGGATTCATGTCCTCCATGCCTCATCAATGCCTTCCATGATGCCTCCATGCCTATTAATTTCCCCTTATTCCAATTTCATGATGAGGATAATTATAAACTTAATTCCAAAAACTAAATTAATCCTCAACCACACATCTCAATCTTGAGATGGATGGTTCAGGTTGATTCTAGACATTTGCAAAAATATATAAATAGGAGGCCTCACCACATCATTTTTAAGACTTGATAATGCAAAGTTATAATGCAAAAATGGTTCCAAAAGATTCAAAAAATTAGTGTTACAATGCCAAATTGATTCCAACCCAAGCCAAGCCACAAGCCAAAGGTGCCAAGGAGAGATGAAGGTAGTCAAGATTCCATTGCCAAGGACTTCACGAGCACAAAACCAAGCAAGCCACTGCTAAATAGGCATTTGGAGAATCCAAGGAAGGTGAAGGAATTATTATGTTTTATTCCTTAATTTTTAGTTATGTTTGTCATTTGTTTTTGTTAAGTAAGCTCTCCCTAGTGTCTAGGCCTAGAAATGTTATGTTATTAGTGAGTTTATTTCATTTTGTTTTCATTTCGGAACTAACACCATACTAACTATCCTCTCTTGAGTCAAATTCTTAGATCACATAATGGCATGACTAGTGGGACTAGACACATCTCACACCTGAATATCATTTTGAAACTTTAAAATATTCATTTAGACCCTTAAAACTCTTGTAAATTGATTTTATAACTTTATTTTGTCATTTTTATTTGCCATGATTTTACATAGTAATCAATTTCGATAGGTAAGACTGACATCAATTGCATATCTTAACTGATGTCAGTTAGTAAAACTAATATCAATTGTATACTTGTCATCAGTCATATTGGTATAACTGATGTTGGTTGGATAATCGACATTGGTTAGAAAATGTCACCGTCGTTAGTTATATAAACCAACGTCGGTCACTGTGTTTTTATTAAAACATAGAACTAAGAGCTCTTTTTCTAAAGTTTATTGTTTCAAACCAAAAAGAGCTTCAAATCCAAATGATATGCTAACATTTTTGCTATAGGACCAAGCTTGACATTTGTTAAAAACATGTTTTAGATCACCTTTTTCATGCTTAAAAATCAATTAAGAACCTTGATTTGGTGTTTAACAAAAGAATTTAGATGTTTATGGTGAATGTTTTTCAAAGTTACAACTAAGACCAAGGGTTCAAATCAACACCACCTCACTTTTCCTTTGGGCTTAAAAATGAACTCACTTTTTCAAAGGCTTTTGTATTTACTTAGTTGTTTAGATTAAATTTTGTTTGGCAAAAAGAGGGATGTTGCGTGTATGCTCTTCCATTTGTCCCCTTTAGGGAACCCTTGGAATCAAAAGTGCCATTCCTATTGAAAATAGATTAGTCCAAGGTTTAAAAATAAAGTCATCTAAAGCACTCCCCAAAAACTTTTCAAAGTTTGGGTGACCTTGAAAATGACCCTAAAGTCTTTCTATTTCATGTTTTCTTTATTTTTATGCAAACTTGGCTTGCAAGGGGGACTTCATCACCTCCTGAAAGTTCTTTAGGGAAGCTTTGATTTGGGGTTTCATCTCTTAGAATTGACTTCATTTGTCTCCTTTGGAGTTACACATGAGATGTAGTGGAAATTTGGACATTGCACTACATTGAGCGAACAATAGGATGTAATGGTTACAAAAAAGACTAGACCTTTTTGAAACAAGCCAAGTGATACAAACCCAAAATTTGTGCTTTTATTTTCCATTGTTTGGCATGAAAGTCATTATTCAATTGATTCCCTTAGATCATTCATAATCTTGTTAGATCTTAGACAAATCCCCACTTGCCACAAAAGTATTGTTGGTGCAAGGTGCACCTCAAGGTCCATGTCACAATACTATCATTTGAGAGAAGGGGGTGTAAAAACCCTACTATATAATGTGCATTTACTTTTGTATGAACACTTAAAATCCTCTCAAATGATGTATATTGATGGATTCCAACAATACCAAGAAACTTTGTTAGTTTAGGATCGAAGAGAGATTAATTAGTTGGTCTTGTCTTAGATTAAAGTCTTGTTAAAAGTTAAAACTGTGTGTAAACAAACAATCCAAACCAAACATATAGTCCTAATTTTCCTTTGAAAAAAGAGGCATTATGCTACCCACGTGAGATCATCAATTTTACTTGTTCAAAGTTCATCAAAATCTTGAGAGTCATATCATCCACTTTGGCATAGTTATGCTACCCAATTGAGTCTATACCTTTACCAAAGTTGTTTAAGTCCTTCACTTATAATATAAATTTAAAATTGCACATTTATAAGTTCATAGGGTTGATTTGTTAAGTGGGTTCACCATTTCCACTAAACTTGAGGGAATTTAGGTTATATTTCCAATTTGGGTTGAAGGCCATTTAAGACTCATAATCATTATCATCACTTGATAGACTTAAGCCATTTTGTGCTAAACACTTGCACTTTGAGTCTATGCACCACAACATTTTGAGTCAAGAAAAGTAGTGTTATGCTATCAAAATTATATGAAAACATCTTTTCCATATAGTTTTTGAAACAAACATTTTTGTCACACCTTTTTGGGTAGTATAACATCATTACACTGCCCAAATTTTTTTGAATATTGTTTCATAGACACTCTTACATGGAAATTCAAATTTTTTCCTATATTTTTAGACCAATCCAAGTGTACTTTGGTGATCTTTTGTCTAAAATAGTTATATTGTTCACTTTTGTCTAACTTGTTTGTTGAAAGAACCAAGTTTTATACCATTTTTGAGAGAAAATAAACTATCTTTAAAAGTGCCTTTTGGTTCATACCTTATACCTAGTTGATCAAGTTCATGTCCAAGAATCAAATGCCTAGTGTTTTTTAGAAGTGTTTCAAATCTGTTAGATTAGAAATTTCATATATTTTAAAGACTATCTTTTGACACCATTTGGCCAAGAGTCTTAGTGCATGCCTTGTTTGAGCCTAGCTTTTGACATCAAATTTGGCCAAAAGACCTAAAAAAGTTTAAACTTTTAGATTAGACTAATTTGAAACACTTCGACCTTAGAGTTTGGAATTTTGGTTTTTGGTCCATTTACTTATCTTTGTGTGAATAGTGAAACATTAGATACTTCATGTTAGCTTATTTCCTCATAAATCTTTGCATAAACCTTTTGATCCTTTTAAAAAATCTAGATCGAGTTGAAACATCATCTATTTTAGATTCTATCTTTTTTAGAGTTTCTATAACTCTTTGACCTTTTATCACAAAGCATTTACTATGGATCCCAACATGTATTCTTACACTCGTAGTGGACTCATGTATAATCTAGGGATTAGTAATGTGGTTGTACAAGAAGAAATGGTGCAAGACCACTATGCAAATATTATTACTTATGAGATGGATTCTTAATCCTCTTATAATACTCAATTAAGGGCACAAAGCCAATATCTATTGGCTAACTATCTGGTTAACATACCACTTTATTCAGAACAAGACCAAGAGCAAGCCACACAATACCTAGCTACAATACCCACAGTGGATGAGCCAATTCTTCAACAATCATATTCTACTAATATAGCTTCCACGTATGATCCATATTTGTTTGAGTGACATTTTTTAGAGAATAAAGATGAGATTTTAGTTAGAGCTATAGAGGTAGGGGCCAATTTTCCAGTAGACTTCCCCCATGAAAATTTACCAAGTCTAGTAAGAGTGCACCATAATATCATTTACGATCAACAAGCTTCTTATAGAAATCCTATGGCTCTAGTCCAAACAATGTATGAAGACCTTAATATATCTAATCAAGGAAAAATCATCATGAAAGATCACTTTAACCAAATATAGACATCATATCAAACCTACTTGAATCTAGCACATGATTTCAATTAGATGAACATGGTAAGTAAGCTTCTTATTGACCTAGTTCCTTCAATAATAGTTTTGATAGAGTTAACTGGACAATAGAATTTAAATTCTAACCCATTCATGCAAACTAATTTGATAGATAACTTGATGCTTATGCCCGTTATTGAAGAAGTGTCTTTCGCCTATACACTAAATAGTGAGCTAAACATAGTGGACAATGTGTAAAAAACATCCAATCCCAGTCAAAGTGGTACTAACACAAAAATTACTAGCCAACAACATGTGCCTATAGTTAATCCCATGAGTAGATCATCATACTAGGGAATAGGAGTTTTTATACCCCAACCTCAATCGGTTGCTTCCTCAAGTGTGCAACCTATGGGATTAGGTAATCAAATAATCGCTAATGTCACACTTCAATGATAAAATGTGATGAACCCTACTCATCTTGAATAGGTAACAAGTAGTATTCCACAAAAATAGATACAATCTAGTGTATCAATGCAATATAGGACAAATACATTACCACCTCAATTAGGGATAATTAATGTTCCACCTCACCAGGTAATGATGAACATACCTCTTTAGTCACAAACTAATATGCTAATCCAAAACTAAGCAATGACTAGTCAACAACATGTAAATATGGGTCAATGACAGATGCTAAATCTACAACCTACTTTCACTTCCTCATAGGGATTCATGAAACAAGGATGTCCCCATGTTTCTCAAGTACCTACTAGACAAGCATTGGCTCAAAATGTGCCACAAATCTAGAAATAGGGTCTTGGTCCACAAGTCCTCATTTAAAAACAAGGTTTTATTAGTCGGTAGCATGTCCCTTTTCAATCATAATAGGAAAAATATAGTTATATCCCACCATCCCAACCATAAAATCCTCCAAGTCAAACCTTTATCACCAACCTAAACCAAAATATCATATAACCAAGTGTGTAATTTAAAGTACTTTCGAATCCACATATGTGTATTTCTGGTCCATTCCCCAACCAAACCAATGTACCCCAATAGGTATCTCCATCATACCCTGGTCAAAGTGTCCCACTTGTGACCTCCCAACCATCTATCCAAACCAATATTCTCCCTCAAACCAATGTTCCTTCTAGTTTCCTATCCCAAGAATTGCAATAAATGAAGGATATAATTGGATGATGTATGTTCCTATCCATTCAACATGGAGTATTTATATATACCAATTCCTTCAAGATATGAACCATCAAAATTCAATAAATATAAAGGAAAAGGTGACCCTAAGACTTATTTGACCAAAATCTTTGTTGCATGTTAACCAGTGGCATATAGTGACATTTACCTTTTGTTGTTGTTTCTAAGGATCTTGATTGGACAAGCCTTGGAGTGGTTTTTAAAGATACCTAAAAATTTAGTAACGAATTTTGATGATCTTTCTAATAAGTTTGTGTAATACTTTTATTATAATCTTGAGCATGAGATTTCATTAGTGGACTTAATGCAAGTAAAGCAAAAAGATGGTGAGAGTTTTGTAAGTTATTTAAAATGATGGAGAGCCCTTGCAAGCCATTTCACCCATAATTTACTAGATAAATAATTAGTTGTTGTGTTTACCAAAAATTTACATAGTGAGATAGCTTACCATCTAGAACTACAATGTGCACATATGTTCAAAGAGATCATTGATAAAGGTTTATTGATTGAGTGGGTACTCATTAATAAAGGAATCATCAAGCCTAGTTCAACTAATCAAAATCAAGGTACCAATAAAGGAAATTACCAACATCAACATCCTATTCAAATGCAAGCCTTACAACTGGCACAAGCCAATAACCAAGAAAGATCGAAGCAATTCAACCATAATAGGAATGTTGTGGGAAATGGAGTAACCGAATCCCATCATGTCTAAATGGTGAAAAAATCATCTGCACCACCTTTTTAGATTACTTCTACCCAGTAACCTATCCAACCAATACCACAAGTGTAAAAACCAAGACCTGTACAAAAAATACAATAATCATTACCATTACAAACCCCTCCTCCTAGGAGAACTGTGCCCACACGTCATGCCTTTAGTAACCTAGGAGAACCTATTGAATCAGTATTTTAAAATCTTGTTGTTGTTAATCTGATTAGTTGGCCTATACCAAAGTATTATCCATAAGGAATTATTTATCATGATTGGTACCGTGAAAATGAATTCTATGATTATCATTGGGTCAACAGGCATAATCTATGAAGATGTGTCCAAATCAAGCATTTAATTGAGAATATGTTAGAAAATGGGGAGATAACATTGGATAATTGTTCTTCCACTTCCAACCAAACTCTTGAGATTTATCAAAACCCCTTTCCTCAAAATAACAATCATCAATAGAAAAATAATCAATAACAACAATAACAACGACCAGTGTAGCAACAAAATTAATAATGTCAAAATCAAAGGCTAAACCAGTAGAATCAACAAAATTAGTAGCAAAATCCACAATGATAGAACAATAGACAAAACCAAGGATATAATGGTAACAACCAACAAACCTACCATACAATTGCACATGACTACAATAGGGTTATAGGTCATATTATAGGGGGTAATGTTAATACCATCTCCATTAACCCTAGACCAAACACTAATCAGCCTAGACCATTGTTAAACAATAATATTCAGCCAAATTATATGGATAATCCTTCTTTGAATTGGGAGTGCATATAGGCAAACCAACAAATTAGGACTTCCCATTTTGGACCTTATATTGATAACTTGTTCTTGCCACGTGACCACATGCAAGTGCACCAACAACCAAGACTTATCATATCTAGTCTCAAACTATTTCTAGCATCAGTTAGCAATAATGGTCTAGTATTTAATCTTGATTGTGAAATAAAAACTTGAAGGTTGAAGATTACTATCTCAGGCCCACAACCATCCACCACTTTGCCTATCATCCAACCAACTATTCAGCCTCATAATAAACCATTCACTACTGACCAAGATAAGAAGTTTGATATTGTAGAACAATTGTAAAAGACACCAGCACAAATTTATATTTTAGATTTTCTATGAATGTTAATAATCCATAAAAACATCTTGAATGAGCTTTTGACCCAATCCATTGTTGCTAGTGACACACCCCTTGATAAATTTCAAGCTTTGGTTGGACACCTGGCTCCAACTCAACAAGTCACATTCAACCAAAGTGATATGTCTTCCCTTGGCCCACTTCATAATAATCCATTATACATAGAAGTTTATATAAGATGGCATAAAGTAAAATGTGTCCTTATAGATAATAGATCTGGCCTCAACGTAGTGTTTCTAAAGCTCATCAAGCTTCTTGGGTACACAATGAAAAATCTCTAACTAGAAACAATAACCATCAAAGCCTATGATAATTAGAAAAGAGAATCACAAGGCACCATTAGTTTTATAGTTATCATTGGGCCTTTGACCCATGATACACTTTGCCATGTGCTTGATCTTGAGTTACCATACAATATTATTCTAGGTAGGCCTTGGTTACATGAGATTCATGCAACCCCATCAATGTTGCACCAATGTATCATGTTTTTCCACTCAGGGATGAAAGTGAATAATGTAAGGGATTTACACCCATATGAACACTGCAAGCATCTTGAGGTCAAATTTTAAAGCTATAATTATCAGTATGGTATGAATCCAAGTTCTAAGTATGATAAAGAAAAATATATACTTATTAATCCTTTACTATATAATTGTATAGATCCTAATACCTTGGATTTCCTTTCCCACATGCCACCTCCTAAAGCTTCTAATCATTTCACCATTTTAGATAATGGATTGAGAGAGTATGTGACCCATGATACATTTAATATTGCCAATCTTCATCAGAATCTAAAAACCTTTGGGTGACCTAAAGTCACCCCACATATGCATTAGCAATAAAAGAACAAAGATAAGGGACCTATCACATTTGTACCAACATCTGGCCTAGAACTTGACCCTCTTGAAGGGGACAAATCATGGTTATACAACGACAACCAAGATGATTGCTATAAAATTTAAAAGTATCCTATTCCTAATAGGATCATGGAGCATCACAATTATGGAGGAAAAGGCCTCAAACCAAATCAACAAGGAACCATCAAGCCAATTTTCATGACTAAGTATGAAATACCTTAAGGACTTGGATCTAAATTGCCTAGGGGTGAACCCACATATCTTATTCAAACTCCATCACTAGCGACTAGTGATGATGATGCTGATAGTGAAGTAAAGTCTGATCATTGTCCCACCTTTTATGACCTAGCTGAAACTAACTTGTTTGATAATAATACTATTTTTACCCTTACCTTGGCCATTTATCGCAACCCTTTACCATTATATTATCCCCAACTGATAGATTAGGACCAACAAAAATCCAATCTGCTTATTGATGAGTTCTAGAATGATGAGGCATTTTGTGATTTCTTTGGCCTTAGAGACAATGTTTCGTTGGGAGATCACAAATAAATATTCTCAATCACATTGGATCCTATAGCCTATTTTGGAGAGTGAGTGAACACCCGTAGCCAAAAACAAATAAGTAAAACATTGAGGTCCCAAAGTGAAAACCTCTTTGAGGCACTTTTTGACTAGGGAAAAATTAAAGATAAAGGCCAGTCTAGTGGTGAAAACCTATTTCAGGCACCATTAGATGAGGGTGTTTATTATTCTTCAAATTTAGACTAGGAGACCACTAATGACAAACTTGCCAGTAGATCCAAGTTTAAGTTTGAGAAATAATAAGTATTTGATCAAATTCTTCAATAATTTTTGAATTTTTTTGTCACATGACTAGATCTCCCATTAGGGGACTTAGATTTATCATGTATAAGAAAATTTGAAGAGCAAGTCATAATGGAGGACCTTGACATAATCTAATAGTTCAATTCATTTCCTACTATCCTAAAAGATGGTTCAACCCCTCTAGTCAAAAATACAATAGAGGTAAACATCAGGACTCCATCAGACCTAAAATAGATAAAACTAGGTGCATCACTCACTGAGGAGGAACATGAAATCTTTACAGATTTGTTTAGAGAATTTATAGATATCTTTACATGGGCCTATTCTACCATGCCTGGTTTAAACCCTGCCTTGGTTCTACACCACCTTGTGGTTAATCTTGATGCCAAACCGGTAAAACAAAAGTTATGTAAGATGCATCCTTGCGTTGTTGTATTAGTAAAGAAAGAGTTGGAAAAAATATTAGAAATAGGATACATCTGATCCATTGACTACTTATAATGGATC
Source organism: Torreya grandis (assembly GCA_037957365.1). Lineage (NCBI taxonomy): Eukaryota > Viridiplantae > Streptophyta > Pinopsida > Cupressales > Taxaceae > Torreya > Torreya grandis. Next base: position 3,455,023 of record JARHVA010000944.1, read on the forward strand.
TCTAATGTGGTACTTGTTAGCAAAAAGCTTAAAGGGATCAAATTTGTACTAATTTTCAAGACATCAACAAGCTTGTCCTAAAGATGATTTTATCTTACATAATATCAACATGATCATTGAATCCATGGTAGGTTATGAAATGTTCACTCATGGATGGTTGTTCAAGATACAATCAGATCAAAATAGCCCCAAAAAACTAACATAAAACAATGTTCACCACTCCATGGGGAACATTTTGCTATTAGGTAATGTCATTTGGCCTTAAAAACATTAGAGCTACATATCAAAGGGCCATGACTATCATATTCCATGATATGATGCATGATGCTATTGAAGACTATGTCGATGACATACTACGAAAATGCAAAACTAGGGCTGACCATCCATCAATGTTGTGTAAGATATTTGAAAGATTATGGGAGTACAAAGTCAGACTCAATCTAAATATAAGTGTGTTCAGTGTAACTTCAAGAAAATTACTTAGATTCATCATGTCTCATAGAGGTATTGAATTCAATCCATCTAAAGTTCATGCTATAATTGAGATGCCACCATCGACCAATTTAAAGAAACTTCATAGTTTACAGGGTAAGATCTAGTCAATCCAATGTTTCATCTCTCAGTTAGCAGACAAGTGCCATCCATTTACCCACCTTTTAAAGAAGGGATTTGCATTTCATTGGGATGATCACTACCAAATATATTTTCAACAACTTAAAGATTATCTTGTTAATCCACTGGTTTTATTACCTCATATGTCAGGAAAGCCATTCTTGTTATACCTATCAGCTATTGACCATGCTCTAGGGGCACTCTTGGCTCAACATGATGATAATGGAAAAGAGCATGATGTATACTACCTAATTCCTACCTTGGTTACATATGAACATAACTATGCACCTGTTGAAACAGCTTATATATCGATGGTTTTTGTAGCTCAAAAATTACACAATTACATGTTGAATAATAAGACCATGGTCATTTCAAAAGTAGATCCTCTCAAGTATCTACTATCTAAAATATATTTGCAAGGTATAATGGCTAAATGGATCATGCTTCTCAGTGAGTTTGACATAGAGTATGTCAATCAAAATGCAATTAAGGGACAAGTTCTTATAGATCAACTTGTTGAATCACCTCTCATAGACACATAACCACTCACATTTGAATTTCTTGATGAATCCATCATGATCATCATCGACACACCACTTGAGGAGCAGCCCTATAAGCTATATTTTGATGGTTCATTCACTGCACATAGATTAGGGGCAGGCCTATTATTTATTACACCATAGGGGGATCTAATCCCTAAATCATTCAAAATCAACTTTCTTGCAAAAATAACATGGGCAAGTATGAAGCACTTATTGTAATACTTCGATAGGTAGGGCATTGGAATATATCTCATCTCCAAATTTATGGTGATTCTTAGTTAATCATCAATTAGGTCATAGATCATTTTTAGATGAAAGATGACAAGATGATTCCATATAAAGCCATGGTTGACACTCTTAAGTAACAAATTACCAATATTTAGTTTGAGCATATACCAAGGGATAGTAACAAAATTGTAGATGCCATGGCTACTATTGGCTCTCTAATTCAATAAATAGATAAAGTGATAGAGTATCAGTTCCTCATCAAGAATTTGTTAGCACTAGCTCATGAACATTCAACAATTACCATGATTTGTGATATTATTGGTCCTAATTCTATTTGGTATTCAGACCTTTACAACTACCTTCATGACTAATTTATACCACCTAACCTATCTTGAAAACAAACCAAAGCCTTTATTCATCATTTCACTCGTTATACTTTACTAGGATCTACCCTTTATCATCATGTTTTTATGGAACTCTACTTCATTGTTTAACTTTCATAGAGTCTACACTAGCATTAAGAGAAGTTCATGAAAGAGTATGTGGATCTCATTCTAACAGGATAGTCCTATCCAAAAAGCTCTTGCGTACTAGTTATTATTAGGCCACAATAGATGTAAATGCCACTACATATGTAAAAAAGTGTGACAAATGTCAAAGACATGCTAATCTAATTCATGCCACAGTAAAAACTCTAAAACCGATGTTGACACCATGGCCATTTTCTACATGGAGACTTGACCTCATTGGAAAGATCAATCCCACTTCATTTGATGGCCATAAATATATCCTAACCACCACCGAATATTTCACTAAATGGGTTGAAGCTATACCCCTCACGTGATTAGAAAGAAAATTTCCCAATTCATTTTTAACCATCTCATTTACCACTACAGTATCCCCTCTAACATTATATCTGATAATAGATGCTCATTCAAGAATAAAGATGTCGACCAACTATGTACTAAATACAACATCACACAATATTTTTCTACAGCATATTACCCTCAAGGTAATGGCCAAGCTAAGGCATCCAACAAAACCATTATCAATATTCTCAAAAAGATTATCAATGATGTTGGTCATGATTAGCACTTTCAAATATTCCCTACCCTTTGGGCATACCATACCAATCATCATACTCCCATAAGAGCCACTTCATACTCACTTGTTTATGGTACTAAATCCATCCTTCCCATTGAGGTTGAATTGCCTTCACTACACATCTCTTTCAAGTATGTCCTAGATGATCATGACTATCAAGTAGCCTGCCTACAAGAACTAGACCTACTTGATGAGAAACACACAACCACACTCAATGATCTTCAAGCATATCAGAACTAACTCAAAGGCCACTATAATCAACATGTTAATTATAGAACATTTGAAATTGGTGATCTTGTTCTTAAATAAAACCAAAAGAATACCATGGTTGAGAAGAAGCATAAAGGGAAATTCAAACCAAACTAGATAGGGCCTTTCATCATCAATGTAGATTATGCATTAGGAACATACAAGCTTGCCACACTAGATAGAGATGAACATCCTGAGCTGATGAATATTATTCATCTCAAGTGATACTATGCTTGAGCATTAAGGTGTATTGTCTATAAGGACCATTTTAGTTATGCTATTTTATCACTACTCTTATTTATATAAATACCATCCTTATCCATCCTCTTCACCATTTCCACTTTCTACTTCCATTCTTTTGGCCCAGTGTGTTCTAAAGCCTAGCACATTTGATCTTGGTTTTTTTCTATTTGTTATGTAGTTTTAGCATCAAGGTATCTAATAAGTTGGTTCAAGTACTTCAGATAAAGATCATATTTTATGATAGTGTGATAAAAGTTTTGGTAGTTGCATCCTTCATTTGTTATTCCTTTCTTACTACTGATCTTGCTAATAATTATAACCACCTTTGAGAAAATTAGTACCATCGATGTATGTCATTATGTCTTGGTTATAACTTCCTATGGGAAAACTAGGGTAAATATTAAGCCTTGACATACCAACTCACCACTTCCTATGTCATACTATACCTTTTTTTACCAATTGTGCCTATTTTGTTTGAATTAGCTCCTACACTCGTTGAATTCTTCCACTATAAGGGCAGAACTACAGTGACTTGAGGTCCTACTCTAGGACTATGTAGGCAATGCTTGATACTTGTTGAGGTCAGCTCAGTCACCCTTTTCACCATGATCTCATCATTTTTTGAGCAACCTAAGCCACACTCTCACCATTTTGTGAGCATCTTAAGTTTGAATGCTCTCACCATTTTATGAGCTACCTAAGCCATGATCTTATTATTTTATGAGCTTGAACCATTTAAGTGTCTCATCATTCTTGATCAAGTTGAGATACTTCAAAAAATTCCAAAAACATTTGAAAAATCATTAGAAAAGAACAAAAACATTGACCACTTCTTTTGCTTAAGGATTCTAGGAACCCTTACTAAGTTATAAGAAAATTACTTGTCATTTAGTTTCCCCATCCTTTTTGGCCTTTTCTCTCACACACTTTCCCTTTTGCAAGACCATTCCTATTCTTCTATCACATCCATTTTATTTGTTTTCATCAGTTATCACATTCTTCCCATTCCCTAGGAGAACTACATTTGGCCTAAATTTTTTTATTGGATATTACATCCATGGAACTATGTAGGTAGTGTCCACTTACCTAGTGCATCTGGAGATAGCTCTTCCACCCGCTTCCTTTTCTTCTATTCCCCCATTTTTTTTGTTTGTTAAGTTGTCACCTATTTTCTACGGGTAATGTTCATAGGGTTTCTATTGAGTGTTTCTTTATTATTTATTTATCTATCTATTTTTTTACTTTCAACATTTTTTCCTTGATTCAATTTATGTGTTTTCATTAGGTGATTCCTTGCCCACACTTACACTTGAATCCATCCATATTCATATGTTTACATTGTCATCATGATTTCTATCATTGGTGCATTATTTCCTATTGAGTATTGGATTATGGGAGTTAGTCTTCATGCATATTTTGGCCAAGTCCTCATGATGTTATATCATGATGCCTACTGACACATGCTATAACAAACCTCAGCTTTATGAAGTCTATTCAAAAATTATGGCATCTCTTCATCACTGACATCTTGATTCACTCCCAATCATATCCTAAATAGAGTAATTAACCATGAAAGAATTTTAGCCTTTTTTAGTTTGGATGAGCATCTCCCTACTAGTAGGTTGTTCTAATTCATCATTACCCTCTGTGTTAAGTTATCATCATCCTTGGCCAAGATAATCATGTTTTCCATAATCGGGGTCCAATGATTATAACTACCTATGGGTAAATCATTACACACCATCCCACCTGTATTTCTCAATGATTATAATCACCTTTGGAAAAATCATTGTGTTGCCACCACTTTACTTTTTCTACCTATACAGGTACATGTTATTATCTTGTTTGTATGTCCTAACTAGCGTAGCTCCATCTTCTCAATGATTATAACTACCTTTAGGAAAATCATTGTGTTATCATACCACATTACCAATATTAGGGTACAATGATTATAACCACCTTTGGGAAAACCATTGCACACCATCCCACTTGCATTCTCAATGATTTTGACTACTTTTTAAATATCATTATGTTTTCACCCCATCATCTTTCCTTTCTTTGGTCCCCTTGTTTCTCTTTATTCTTTTCAAGGGACTGTTTGCCGACTTACTTATGCCAACCATTCCCTTGAGGGGGCATCATACAATTAGTTTATCATCATTATAGTTGTAGGAATACATGACTTTTATTCTTTGAGAAGATGTTACTATGCTTATAGCTTGCAACTCCTTCCCAAATAGGGGCAAACTGTAGACACCTAAATTTGGCCACCGATAATCTCTAATCAAGATTTTGGCCAATTTTTACTTAATATATACAATTTGGCCTAAAAACACTAAAACACACTAAATGATGTGAAAATAACTTATTCAAGTGCCAATTTTATCTAGGGTATCATTAAATGGGGCAATATAATTTATGGGCCAACTAACTTTGATCAGTTCATTTTGAGTCATAATGTTAATTTTACACCTAGGTTCTCTAGATTGCTCTTTTCTATCAAATATCTTATGTGAGGCATGTGCCTTCATTATTTGTTGTTAGAAACATCCTAAATGGGATAACAAATCCAATGCATCTGACATCACCTTCCAATTCTAATCCAGTCAAATTTTGGACTAATAACAAGGCATTCTGATCAATTTGAGTAATTTGTACACAAAGTGCTTAAGCGTGTTTAAGAGCTAATTAATCCAAATCAAAGCCTAAATAAGAATTCCATGGAAACTTATTGAATAATTATTTTTGGAAATGAATATTGAATATTTTCATCATCAGGTGACCTCATTTCTTGCAAAGACATCCCTAGGCCATAAATACCATAAATATCAGGATTCATGCCCTCCATGCCTCATCAATGTCTTCCATGATGCCCTCCATGCCTCTTAATTTCCCATTCTTCCAATGTCATAATGAGGATAATTATAAACTTAATTTTAAAAATTGAATTAATCTTCAACCACACATCTCAATCTTGAGATGGATGGTTTAGGTTGATTCTAGACATTTGCAAAAATCTATAAATAGGAGGCCTCAGCACATCATTTCTAAGACTTGATAATGCAAAGTTATAATGCATAAATGGTTCCAAAAGCTTCAAGAAATTAGTATTACCATGCAAAATTGATTCCAAGCCAAGCCACAAGCCAAAGGTGCCAAGGAGAGATGGAGGTAGTCAAGCTTCCATTGACAAGGACTTCATGAGCACAAAACTGAGCAAGCCACTACTACAAAGGCATTTAGAGCATCCAAGGAAGGTGAAGGAATTCTTGTGTTTTATTCCTTAATTTTAAGATGTGTTTATCATTTATTCTTGTTAACTAAGCTCTCCCTAGTGTTTAGGCCTAGAGATGTTATGCTATTAGTGTGTTTATTTCATTTTATTTTCATTTTAGGACTAACACCATACTAACCATCCTCTCTTGAGTAAAATTCCTAGATCACACATACAACACATACAATAGGTCAACAATAAATAATGAACCTAACATAGATTAAATTACTATTAAACCTACTAAAAATCTATACCAACCAATTCCAACATACACTCCTTAACCAATGAGCAACTAGAAAACTATAATAGGGATGAACAACAAGACTTTTAAAAAAAGGGGGGGAAAAATATCCAACATACCCAATGAACTTAAGATAAGTATTATACATAATGACCACCCTACAAATAATTATGAGAAAATGTCATCAGATACTTTAAGATGGACATCACCTAGTAAGAAATAAACTAGCAAACCCATGATATCCACCATTTTGAAGAGTAACACTACACTAAGTAAAATTTGTGCCACACGTTGGGTTTGATTTGTGCCAAAAATTGATGGGTTTGGGTGTTTTCCCCTGATTTTCTTTAAGATTTCACATCAATTTTGGTGGTGCATGGTTGATGTGAATAGACATTTTTAGTTGCATGAGGTTTGTACTAGATTTTCACCACCAAAAAAATGATGCAAATGTTATTTATTTTTATGCAACAAATGAAATTTAAAAAAGAGAAATTAGTTAAAAATATTTTAAAAATATTAAAAATTGTGTCGAGTTTATGATAGTTAATATATATGTATATATAAAATATTGTATAGAGTAGGTCAAAAATCAATAATGAACTTAGCATAGATTAGAACTATATTAAACCTACTAAAATCCCATTCCAACCAATTCTAGAATACACTCCTTGACCAACGAGCAACCAAAAAACTATAATAGGGATGAACAATAAGACATTAAAAAAAATTGGAAACAAGATCCAACATACCCAATGAACTTTAGGAAATTATTAACCATAATTAACACCCTATAAATAATTATGAGAAAATTTCATTGGAATCCTTAATATGGACATCACCTAGCAAGAAAGAAACTAGGAGACCCATGATATCCCCCATTTTGAAGAGTAATACTACTAGACTAGTAAGTAAAATTTGTGCCACACTTTGGGTTAGAGTCATGCCAAAAATTGATGGGTTTGGGTGTTTTTTCCTTGATTTTTTTAATATTTCACATCAATTTTGGTGGTGCATGGTTGATGTGACTAGACATTTTGAGCTGCATGAGGTTTGCATTGGATTTTTACCACAAAAAAATTGATGTAAATGTTATTTATTTTTATGCAATAAATGAAATTTAAAAAACATAAATTAATTAAAAATATTAAAAAAATAATTAAAATTGTATTGAGTTTATGCTAGGATACACACATACAAGATTGTATAGAGTAGGTTAACAATCAATCAATAATGAACCTAGTATAGATTAGAACACTATTTAACCTATGAAAAATCCATACCAACCAATTCCAACATTCACTCCTTGACCAATGAGAAACTAAAAAAATATAATAGGGATAAAAAACAAGACTTCAAAAGAAAAGGAAACAAGATCCAACATACCCAATGAACTTAAGACAACTATTAACCATAATTACCACCCTACAAATAATTATGAGAAAATGTCATTGGAGTCATTAAGATGGACATCACTTATCAAGAAATAAACTAGAAGACCCATGATATTTGCCATTTTGAAGAGTAACACTACTACACTAAGTACAATTCATGCCAAATTTTGGGTTTGAGTTATGCCAAAAATCGATGGGTTTGGGTGTTTTCCTTGAGTTTATTTAAGATTTCACATCAATTTTCATGGTACATGGTTGATGTGACTAGATATTTTAACTGCATGAGTTTAAATTAGATTTTCACCCAAAAAAATGGTGCAAATGTTATTTCTATTTATGCAATAAATATTAAAAAAATAATTAAAATTATATCGAGTATATATAATAGTGTTTTAATTTACAATACATTCATTCTTGATTGTTGACCTAGTGTATATTATAACACTATTATGTATGTATATGTACACACACACACACACACACACACACACACACACACACACACACACACACACACACACACACACACAACATATTATATAGATTATGTCAACAATCAAGAATGAACCTGTCGTAGATTAGAACACTAAACCCACTAAAAACCCATACTAGCCAATTACAACATACACTCCTTGACCAATGAGCAACTAAAAAATTATAATAGGGATGAACAACAAAACTTTTAAAAATATGGAAACAAGATCCAACATACCTAATAAACTTAAGACAACTATTAACCATAATTACCACCCTATAAAGAATTATGATAAAATGTCATTGGAATCCTTAAGATGGGCATCACCTAGTAAAAAATAAACTAGAAGACCAAGGATATCCACCATTTTTAAGAGTAACACTAATACATGAAGTATAATTTGTCACACTTTAGGTTAGAGCTGTATTGAAAATTTATGGGTTTGGGTGTTTTTCCCTAATTTTTTTCAATTTTTCACATCAATTTTGGTGGTTCATGGTTGATGTGCTAGAATTTTTTAGTTACAAGAGGTTTTCACCATAAAAATTGATTCAAATGTTATTTATTTTCTGCAACATATAAAATTTACAAAATAGAAAGTAATTAAAAATATTTAAAAATTAATTAAAATTGTGTCGAGTTTATGCCAAGTTTTACACACACACAAGATTGTATAAATTAGGTTAATAATCAAGAATGAACCTAGTATAGATTAGAACACTATTAAACCTATTGAAAACCTATACCAACCAATTCCAACATACACTCCATGACCAACAAGAAACCAACAAACTATAATAGGGATGAACAATAAGACTTAAAACAAAAAGTGGAAACAAGATCCAACATACCCAATGAACTTAAGATAAGTATTAACCTTAATTACCACCCTAAAAATAATTATGATAAAATGTCATTGGAATCTTTAAGATGGACATCACCTAGCAAACAAGAAACCAGAAGACCCATGATAACCACCATTTTTACCATACTTTGGTTAGAGTCATGCCGAAAATTGATGGGTTTGGGTGTTTTTATTAGTATAGGATTTTTCCTTTCATAGTTTTTCTTATACATTGGTCATTAGTTTGCTTAGGTGCCTTTTGTGTATATTGAGGAAGTCATTCCCACATGCATGAAGATGTTAGGATATGTATGCTTTCCTCCTATAAATGTGCCTTTATACTTAAGCCTAAGACATGAAGATTTTTTTTAGCATTGTAGAATCTATTTGTGGGTAACAGATAGTTTATTCTTTATGTGAAATGTTGAAGCTTTCATGTCTATGGTAATGGTTTATAGATTTAACCTTGGATAAGAATTTTACAAACTTTATCATGGTATCATAGTGGTCTCCAATAGCCATTGCGTAGCATGCCTAATTTCTCCCTACAACTCTTACACCTTATTTTGTACAATGTTTGTCTTAAAGATATGGTTATTTTTTGGCATCTCCAAGATTTTACATTTGATATTGCATCAACATTAATTTAATCTATTAGAATTGGATTTTCTCCTTGATCTATCTTGTTTGATCTTGTCCTCATATTAACCCACTCCTATTGTGTTGGTTTTTTATATTATTTCTCAAAACCTTTCTTTTAGATTTGAGTGAGATGTACATGCCATACCATTCATTTTTTTGGGTGCCATTTGTATGGATTTTGATTTGCATTGGTTCGACCATTGACTAAGACATATAAATCCTAGATTATAGAATTTATTTATCAAAATTTGTATTATCTATGATTATTTTGTTAAAACCCCTTTTTAAGTCTTGTTTGGAAGATTTTTTTGAAAATGTATGTACCTTTTTTGAAGATTTCAGGCTATACATGTTGTAAAATTAGAATTTGAAAGCATATGGACATAGTGAAATGAGTCATCTATCATTTAGAATTTGAAAGAACCACCCAATACTAGGCCATAGTCATTCTATTGTAAAATTTGCTAGCTAGTCTATTGGCATCTACCTACCCCATTTACGGTTTTATCTCACCATAGGTCGTACGGAGCAGATTTTGAAAATATAAAAATTACTAGGGTTAGATAATAGTCCTTATTTCCATAGTAGACTAGTTTCTACCATCAGTGATCAAGAATTATGGCTCTTTTGTCTAATTGAATAGCACTATTATAGTTTATCTTCACCATTTGCACACCTTTATAATTTTTTGTTATTTTTAGGTCATATGAACTATACATAGAAATATGATTTTGGGATATCTTATTATTTTTAGTATACTTTCATCTTGAATAATCTATACAATTGTTTAGTTAGTCATACAACCTTTTGGGATGCTAGATCAGGGCTAAGCCAAGATGTTTTATGACTCTTGCAAAGACTCAAACTAAAGCAGGGTTTCAGATTCTGAGGTTGAACAAAGCACTTCTTTCAGACTCAACCATAAATACAAATGAAAATATAAGTTTTTATAGGTTGTACATCTTTGGGTTTATCCATACAACATCTAAACCAATCTTTTTCACTATGTTTTTACCTTGGAGGATTCTTCCTAAATTGGCTTTCACCCATTTTGACAACCTACGCCTAGTTTCTAGAAAATAAATTACTAGAAACATTTTTTTGAAGATTTTCACTAGATACATGTGCCCTCCCCAACATGTATGAGTTATTATGGGTTTTTTTTGGTCTTATTTTGATTTAACAGTGGTTTAAAACCAAATTTTGATAGTAATTTCTCAAACTAAGCAATAAGTGAAGTGGTAAATAATTTTTTGGTAGATCATTATCACATGGGAGGTCTTGGGATCAAATCCCACTACCCACATTTTACCAAAAGAATCACTTTTTAGTGATTTTAAGGAAAAAATTATCTTTGTTGAAAATAAATCATTCATTTTTTTCCTTGTAAAACATAAATTTACGTTAATTCCCCTCTTCTAAGTGATTTTTTTGTATGAAGTGGGAGGGGGGGGGGTAACTTTATTAAAAAAGAGGGACATTTTATAATGGTGGGGTTATCATTGTAAACAAGGAGTATTTTTTAATTATTTTAATTAAAAATAATATTGTAACCATTTAATTATTTACTTTTTTTCTAATTTTGTTTGTCAAAGACGAGAAGGTGAGGCCCAATTTGGTAGGAGGCCAAATACCCAAAAAGAATATAAAATTCATCCTTTATTGCTTTCTCCCGCATTACACTATATCATAGACAAATTATTGGATGAGCCCCCTTTTCATGTTCTTTATTCCCATTTGTACCTCTTATGTGCACATATTCTGCTTGTAAATGCCTTTTCTATGGACCCTAACATCCTATAGGTTGTCATTTTTTGGTAGTTGATAGTTCTAGGTGTGTTTTTGCATTCACGATAGATTTTTTTTCCATTTGACACACTCTTCAACTAGCTAATGATATGGTCTATTCTGAGTTCCACACTTCTTCCTAGAATTCTTGTAGACTATGCCTTACAATGATTTTCTGTGCACTTGTCATTTGTGCATTGTCACACTTATAGTTTGTGTCATGTATCATAAGGCCCCCTTTCTTAGCACATTGAATTATTCTATGGGGATACTTTTACCTTCAATGAGGCCTGATAAACCTAAGATTCTAGTTATCAAACATGATTAAATTGGCATAGATTCAAATGTTACCTCACATTTACTCATTAAGGCCCCCTTTCTTAGCACCTTGCATTATTCCGTGGGGACACTTGTACCTTAACTTAGCCTTGAGAAACCTAAGATTATAATTATTAGACATGATTAACTTGGCATAGATTCAAATGTTACCTCACATTTACTCGTTAAGGCCCCCTTTCTTAGCACCTTGCATTATTCTATGGGTACATTTGCACCTTCACTCAGGCCTAAAAAACCTAATATTCTAAATATTAGACATAATTCACTTTGCATAGATTCAAATGTTACCTCACATTTTAATATTGTGGATTTTATAAGTATCTTCATAAGATATGTTTTGTAATCTAGGTCTAACCATATCTTTGATTATAGTCAATAAGTGTATTATAACTATTTACTTTCATGATTAATTATGTCTATGTTTATATGTGTATATCATGTTGAAAATAATTTGCATCATATATTAGTTCTTGACATTTTATTTGCCTAGGATAAAAAAGGGCTTACTTGAAAGGGTTTAGATCTCAAATAAGTCATAGATCACTTTATTTTTTGCCTTACCCTTCCCTCCTTTTTATCTTTTTTAAGAATATCTCACCTTAGGTTAGATCCACCCATCCATTTCAAGTATATTCAAAACACCCATCATATTTGAACCATCTATGTTTAATAACAACTTCCCTCACCACTATTTCACCACAAAATTAGGACCTAAAACTCATGCTTTGGAGTGAATCTTTCACTGATCATAAATTAGGGACCTTCCCAAAATAACCCTTGGTATTCATAAAACCCACACCAACAAGGTTTTTTTATTTCTAAGAGGGCTACAATCTCTGATTGATTAATATTCATGTTAGTTGTGTACATTAGATCCCATAGTAAGATTAACAAGGACCAATTTTGATTATGGTCTATTATTATTAACACTTTTATAGGTTTATCAAAGACCTAGATCAGATAGAGGTATCCCTAGGAGAGTCATCACTCATTTAAATTTACCAACCCAAGGTAAAGTACCTCAATAATTTACTATGGATTGGTTAGATAGTTTTACCATTATTGTAGCTGGTTCCATATATGATTTACCTAAGAATCTATAGAAGTACCTTCCTTTGTTCTCTCTATATGGGAGAAGAAATGCCGAGGAACATGTGAAATATTTATAAATTTATCTAGGAGTGTTTTTTCTTGCATAACATGCCCTAATTTCATCCTTTAAATCATGAAACCTCTTTTTGATCTAGATTATGGTCTTTTGATTTAATCTAATTCGGGTCTTTGTCCTACTTTATTTGTTGATCTAATAAAAAAATATCCTTGAGAGGTTACAGTCTTTATATTATATTTGCTTTACTATTTTAGCTAAGTCTCAACTTATAATGTATATCTTATGCACTTAGTATAAAATATTTTACAATTAGGATTCATTAACACACACACACACACACACACACACACACACACACACACACACACACACACACACACACACACACACACACACACACGAATTTGATAAGTCTTGGTCTATATCAGATCATGTTTATGAGCTACATTGAAATTTTCATTTCTATACCATTTTGCCTTAGAATTATGTAGATTGCCTGGTTATTTTAAATATTTCTTGACCTTTTCTTTAAAAATTAGTCCATGTCTACTCCTTTTCAAAAAAAATGGCTAAATATATATATGTTTCTTATTTTTAAACTTAGTTGTTTTATTCTTGTTGGACTGAATTTCACTTTAATTTAGATGAAGACTATTTTTGTTCATAAACTTGTTCCCCTTTGTATTTTTCAGGTTTTATAATTAGTCATTTTTGGAAAAAAATAATATTTTAAATTCTAATGGATATCTCATTCTCTATAGGACTTGGGTGAGCATGGAGTTTTTTCATATCATGTTTTCACTTCCTCGTGACTCTTTAGACTTAGCTGATTTTTAAAATGAAGCATTCCTATGAGAAAGTGATATGCTACCACTTGTCATGTTTTCACTTCCCTAGAGTATCCAATGCACTTAAGAGTATTCTAAGCTTATAAACACCTATTATGATTCCAATCATAAAAATAACATACCCCCATAAATTCTTAGAAAAAGGGTTCAAGTTGAGTCCCTAGGCTTAAATGTGAATCAGATGATGCCATGTGGGGAAATCCCAATTCACCATGGTCCCATAGTAGTCTATATATATTATAAATAAAAATAGATATGAATACCTAAGATGTGGCCATGTGTTGATATATTGGGATGGTTAGTGCACACATAACTTTAAACCAAGGCCTATAACCTCACAGATCAGCAAGATGATGCCACATGGTGAAATCTCACTACATCTCACCCAAAGAATAGTTAGTTAGTATTAAGCCCTTGAATAAGCTAAAAAATGTCAAAAAGTAGCCACATGGTGTGACCTTATCAATAAAGGACACACTAGAATCCACATCATCAATATATGATTTTAACTTTGATAGTTGTCTCAACCTATCAAAATATCAAAACCCAAAAATGGATAGTGTGTCTAATCTAAACTATAGTGTCGAATTGTAGAAGTGTTTTAATGGAATTTTGATCATGAAATTCAAGGTTTGACACTATTTTCATAATGGAATTAAAATTATACTAGGTGTGCATGTTGGGATCAAGTGATAAAAAGGCACAAGGGAAAAAGGCATTGTATTAAATTAGGCATGGTCATCACTATGCAGAACATGGTTGGCGAGGTATTCCAAGAGCTTTCAATAACTTACATCCACCCATAAATAAATTCAAATATGATTAAGTATGTGTAATTTTGTGGATAGTATGATTTAATTCTCATCTCCAGAGGATTTCAAAGACCTTTGGCCACCCAAAATTTAATTCAAATTGAAATAAAAATGGCCTCTAATGTTAATGATCTTTGGATCAAGTAGAATATTATTTGAATTCAATCTCAAGTTCCTTGGGCCCATTGATATTAAAACCACTAGTTAATGATTTATTAATACACCAATGGTTTGTATTTCCTATAAAAAACCAACTCTTCATTTTAATAAGGGTTGGTTCATTGATCAACTGATAGAATAAGATAGGTAGGAGATTAGAGATATTTTTATCTTCCCTTTATGTTGCTTTTTGGGTAGCTTTATTCTTTGTAGGAACTAAGGCTATTGAGGTTTTCTTTATATGTTTATCCAGAGTGTGTAATGAATCTTATTCATGTTTCATGAAATAACTTTAATCTAAAATCCCTATCAACTAATATTCTTGGTTTATGCATGTATATGGTGACCTTGTTTCCCTCCATTACATAGCTAACATTACCCTAGACTCTTGCATTGCCTTTAAATGATGGTTGTGCTCTAATGACCATTCAAAGACTGGTTTATTCAAGGATTCATCCACATAATAGAATCATATCTATTTTTCTATAGATCAGGCTCATCTTCCCTTTTATCCCTACCCTCTCCCTCTCTTTTGATGTTTTTATAAACCTTGTTAGATTAATTTTAGAAATAGTTTGATTTGTAATTAGTTACTAATTTTTTATCTAGATTTCATGATCTTAGATTATCTTTCATCCTTGATTCATTTTTGAATTTGACTAGATAGGTATAAGTATAAATTAGCTACAGGTTTTCTTTGGGATATAAGTTAATTGATATTATTAGTCTAAGCTTTGATTTGTAAGTGTTTTTTTACCAGAAAAGTCCCCTTAACCTAGAATAGATCATGATGTCCAAATGAGTGAGATCAATACAATGATACCTAGTAAAAAATATATAGGGAAAGCTTCTACCAAACCCAATTCCTTTCAAGAGAGGTAGAAAGGGGTGAATTATCACTAGTTGAGCCTCCCCTTTTCCTCCTAGAGTTGGTGTATGCCAACTAGACCACCAACAAATTGATGCTAGAAGGAGGACATTTTATAACTTTATAAGCCTTGTTTAAACTAAGAAATTATAGGTTTCAAAAAATGGAAGATATAAGAATAAGCATGAGGTAAAATTTCATTGAGGGTGATTTTGAACTATTACACCTAACATAGCACAAGAGAGCTAAAATTGATAAAGTGAAAACCAAAATCACATAAATCCACTCATCTAGTATCCCCCTACTAATGTAGTCCCTTTTATTAACCCATTTAATCTTCATTAGATCCCTCTAATGGCTAATTCTACATAGATTAGAGGAAATATATATCCTATTAAAATCTCAGAACTTGCACATGATTTGTCCAAAAATAGTGAGAAGTTTTGCCTTGGGTATGTTCATGGTGGAGTGAGAAAGACTAAATAACATATCCAAACCTTAAAGGATGCCTTGATCAAAACTCAAATTCATAATGACTATATTGATTCCAAACTATTGCTTTATAGTTTAGATGATTTAGTGTATGGTTGGTATTTAGGTTTGCTAGATGGATCCATCACCTCTTGGGATAACCTTAAGACTATGTTTATTAACTACTTCAAGATATAGATAGAATCTACCATATTATATAATTAGCTTGTAATTTCCCATAGGGAACCCAATCAGATAATGTGTATTTTCAATACTCGGTTCAAAAATTTATATAAAATGTTGAAAGACCCATACATGTAGATAGATATTGATGCTATACATATATATTTGAGATCTCTAGATCCCAAGACTTATACGTTCCTTAGGATAACCCAAAAAACACTCACATCCTTGTCTTTAGATTACAATGAACCTATTGACATTAATAAACATATGGTACCTTAAGGGTATGTTTCCTATCCCTTTCCATCATTAAGACAACTAGGTGCCTATAATCAATCCTTGTGATTAACCAGATCCTTATGAAAAACAATCCTCTAATTAATCATATCATGGGAGACATGTATTCAAGCCTAAACTTAGTTTATAATCCACCACCCTTGAATCACATGTATAATAATCAACCCTATGTTCCTCCTAACCATGTGTTGTGTCAGCGTATGAATTAACAACTTATCCCTATTTCATACAATAATGCTACTATGGCTAGTTTGAGTAACTACACTATTCTTAACAATCATCAACAATTTACCCCTATGTTTCTAAATGGTAATGCACTAGTGGCTAACCAACTACCCTAAGTAGGAAGTATCTAAAGTTCCATTATTAACCATGATATGGATAACTTATAGTAGATGGTCTAGAGGTTGAAAAATGATATGGTCAACCTGTGAAGGTAGGTGCCTTAGAAAACCAACCAACTATAAAATAACCCACCTAAAACATAAATTAAAACTTATAAAGGACTAGTAGGTTGTGGAACACCCAAACTAATAATGGAAATGTGCCTAGTACCCTTGATAACACTAATAAAAATAGAAATAGTGCATTTATTTTAGTTAACATGGCATACCTAGAATTAATTACTTGGTACATATTGTTTAACATAATTGACCATGCTAAAATAAATTATGTCCAATTCACACTAGCCTCAAACATTTTACAAAAAGATATGGATAACCTTGAAAGAGTCCTTCTACTGGACAATATTAAACTATGCCCATGTAGGGATAACACAAATATTGCTATGTTATTATAAACCCATGAGTTCCCTTTTGAGAGTCATAATGAGCTTGAGAATAATTTGGAATAATTCCATGCCTTCAAATAGTTCCAAAGGGGAAAAACTATCAATTGAATAAAATGTTTTCAAATCTTTTGACAACCTATACTCATCTAAACAAAATTCAAGTTCCATTTGATGAAAACTCAAGTAATAACTCTTCTCCACATAAAAGACCTTATACCTCCTATCAGCCAAAGATTAGTGCTCACTCTCCACAAGCTAACAAACTATTGAAACAAAATAAACTAGGATATAACATTATTAATGACTTGAAGAAAACTAAGGCCAACATAACAATGTTTGAGTTGATCCAAGTATCTAATAAAAGGAACTTATTGTTAAGAGAGTCATTTGATATTAGGAAGAAAGAAACTAATTATATATATGATAATCATGTTGTTTTGTATAAATATAAAATTGAAGCTTATCCTTTTCTTCAATCAATTATAATTTTTTGCAAAAACTTACCCAATTTTTTGGTGGATTTAGGTGATTCATGGAATGTATTACCATATGCCATCTGCCATTAGCTAGGATTGACACTAGATAAATCAAATAGAAAATTAACTCAATTGAAAAATTCAAAGGTCAAGGTGTTTGGTGAGCTCAACCACATCTTAGCTTATGATCCAAGGGTGCAACAGTTCATTGAATTCAAGTAGTCAATATTATTGATGCCTATATGATCCTTATTAGTTGAGATTAATATAGGACATTCAAGGGGTACTATTATAAATCAAATTTTCACCATAAATAGGTCTAATCTATAATACTTCAATTTGATGTAACATGGAAACATCTCTCAAGTTGTGGGTGACCTATGGGAGAGATGAGTCTCTGGATTGAAGGGCTATCTCCCTTGCGCCACACCTACAACTAACCAATAATTTACTTGATTTGAAAGAAAATGGATAGATTTATATTAACACTAACTTAATAGAGGTTATGCACCAAGATTAAATCCATAATACTACTTGAACTTGTATTATGAAAGGGAAATTTGCAAAATTGATCTCAACACCCAAGGTTTTCCTTAAAAAAGTATTTCAACATGAAGGTAAGATGCAATGTATTTCTCAAGGTAGATGAATAGTAGGTATGATTATAGAAACTAATACTCTTATTTACAATTACATACACACAAAATAACTAACTACACATCATGCAACCTGCTAGAAGGTAAATTACTTGCACAAAGCATGAAAGAGTGAGATGAACACAAAGATAACTATCACTTGCCATTCAACCATGAAATATTTAACACACTTAAATAAGAATTTTTAAACTTAAAACTAGATTTAAATATTTTATTCAAAGGCAAAATCAGTATTCAAACTATTATGGATTCACCATACCAAATGTGGATATCTTACAAGGACAAAAGTGATAACTTATATAGAGCATTGAGGAAGAGGGGGGCATAAAAGAAGAAAATTTAAAAGTATACACATGGAAGTTAAAAATAAGAGGGAGTTATAATGTTTTTAAAAAGGTCCATAAGGACATATTTATCTATTTTAAAGATGTTCCATCATCCAAGTGGCATGGGAGTTAAAAAGCCAGCTTGACACCTTGCACAACTCCTTAAAACTACCCTTCTTTGCATATGAGAAGTGACAAATGGGAATTTTAATCACAAATTATACATTATATGATTTCAAAAACATAATTTGACACCTATAATTAATTTATAAACTCCTATATTCTAACATTTTAGTGTCAATCATCATTCATATGCATAGGTGTCTTGAAACTCCTTCATCTCCCATGCCTAACCTTGTCCAAGTGGCTCAAAACTTGAGTTCATATTATTCAAGGAATTATATTTAAATGAAAGGAATTAAAATACATTATTATACCTATCTCAATCCATTTTGGTTCCTAAAACAACTCCTAATATTCCATTTTTCTCCTCAAGCTCTCACTAAGCCTCTTTTCCTTGTAGCCCTAAAAACCTGCAAACCTCCTTGTATAGGATAGTGTAAACATAGTAATAAAAAAATAAGGGCATATTTTAGGACCCAATATTTATTTACAAATCCATTCCAAGTTTTAGGTCCAAATAGTGAGTGAAAGAGTATTTCTTCCACCTTTATCTCTCCTCAATTAGGCCTCCTTGCATAGAAGCTTGATTTTCTACTTTAGATCTATCCAACATGTAAAACCAAAAAACTCATGTGATTAAATTTAAATAGCCTATAAAAAATCTAAATTTCAAATTTGAGGCTCTGAGACCCTATGAAAGTGTGAGAACCATCAAATGGCCTTGAAACCTAGTCCCATTTTAGGCCTGTTTGAGACTAACTTGAAAAATGAGCTTTGTTTGATCACTTACAGAATTATAGTACAAAAATTTATTCATAAATAGGTGTAAAACATCCAAAATTACATATATTAATAGTTTTTAAGTCTCCAACTATCCAAAACCCTACAAAACACCTAAAAATCTTGAAAAATAGTGCATTTAATGCAGTTCATACAACTGTAAGTATATAAAAAGTACACATTGGGGACATAATTAGAATCCTCAACAATATCCAAGATGTTTTAGGATAAAAACATGTTATTTAATTTGATTTATAATTCTATCTCTCACATCATGTCTCTACTAGGGCTTTAAGAGGGTTTAAAGTGACTTTGGTTCTTAACGATTGTTCATAAACCATGAGCCCTCAATATTTTAACCAATGAAAAAATTTTCAAGTGTAATAGCACACTAAAATATCCCTAGGTTATTAGGTTCACATGCATCATATCTATAAGATATTGAGTGCAATAAGTTGACTCTTGGTCTGTAAATAAGCCATTAGAGAGGGGTTGATAGTCTTAGCCTTTGTTCATGCAGGTGATGAACCTAAACCAAAAAATAAAACCATAAGTTTGAAGTGTAATAACCAATTTATAATACATTAAGACCATTTTCCCCCATGTATAGTTTCATGGTCTTAGCAAGTGGATGAAAATTTGGCTTTAGATGGTAGTCTTGCATGAGAGGAGATTGAGGTGGTCTTGAGAGTATAAATGTTACTTTCCTTATTTTAATTTTATTTTAAATGTTATTATAGGGTTTATAATTTGTCTATGAACTTCTAAAAACCTTCAAACCATCACTTTACCTCCAACAAGCCACTTTGTTCATGACTATACTTTGTAGTCTATGTGTTTGGTCTTAAGCTTGTTAGGCCTAGACAAGGCTTGTCTTCATTCATTCATTATTATTAGGTGTGAGGGTCTAAATTATATATTGATTTCATGATGAAACCATATTCAAATGGATTTGATTTCCTCATACTTCCTCTCTTTACTTTTGATAAATGACCTCCACTCAACCAAACAAGTAGGCTTATAGCTCACATTGGCTTGTATGCAAAGTTTAAAGCCTTATTTTAGCCAATATCTTTGGTAAATACTTCATATATATTTTGATCCTAAAATTACCTCTAAATTTTCTATCACTTATCAAAAATTCCCTCTCAATGATTGCTCTTTAGATCTGCCTAGGTGTGAGTTAGCATCTACAGGACTAGATAAGGTCTGTCTTTATTAGCCTCACTCTAAGTGAGTCTGAGGGTCTAAATGAGATCCTACCACCCTGAAACATCTTAAATTTTTTTTGCCTTTTATATACCTTTAACTCCCTCAGTCAAGAAAATACCTCTCATGAACTTAGGCAAACCTATAGACACTAATCTAATTATGTAGGCAGGGGTTTAAGGTAAGTCCTATTAGTCATCTTATCTTGATCCCATTTTGAATATCTTCAACCTCAAATAGTTTCAATCACCTAGCCATTCAACTTAATTAGACCCAAATTTTCTTCATGCACTCTACCTTCTTTTTAGGTTGAAATTGGCCTACTCTTGACTATTAAATGTAGGTGTTCATTAGAGAAGTTTGAGTGTATTTTTTGGGTTTTAGGTCTTTAATTACAATCCATTGAACATATTAAATAAATATTGTCATGTTATTTAGATTTTATGAATTTCTCAATTTGATCAAAACCCTATACTTCAAAAATACACAATTGTTCTAAACTTTCTTTAGGCCTTCTCAAGGTGTGGACGTAGGTGTTGATTAGAGGAGAGTTTGAACATGAGCCTTGAAATTGGATTTATAAACTATAAAATTGACCTTAAAATCATCAAAACTTCATTATAAAATCATTGTCACTATGTCACAAGGTTCATTAGTTCTTTTCATAGCATATTTAAACTCTGTCTTCTTGTCTTTAAACTTAAACATGTGTATAGGCATTAGGGTTGCATACTCAGTCATTTTAAATTTCTTTATGGACCTCAAATAACTAAGATATATTCAATGGTTTGTGTTTTTTCTCTCATTTTCACTGAGTCATGTGTCATGTTTTTAACCTTGATCTTATTTTGATCATAATTAACTTTAGTCCAAAATGATTGCCTACAAGGCCATCACCTATAGGTCTCTATTTTATTGCATAGGTTGGTAAACCAATTCTTAAGTCCTATGACACTTTATTTATTGTGTCCACTTTGTGACACTATATATCATATCTCAATATCTTATATACCTCTTTACCAAACATTATGTCATGTCAAAATTTGAATCATGGTCCATACATGCCTATGTATACAGTCATCTTGTATGTAAATTTTATGTATAGAGGTTAGGTCTCTTCATCACACTTTTGGTGATAATATTGGAGTATATAAAGGTCATACAATTGATTAGGAGTCTATGTAATATGTATCCATTTCCAAAATATTCGAAAGGGAAAGCTAGGCTTTATGAATGTTCACCTACAGGTTTGTAGGCCTGTAGGTGAATGAAAATTATTTAAAGACCTTATTAGAGAGTGCATTTGAATTTAAATCCTATTGTATTGAGATAATCTCAACACAATCATTTCCTGTAAAAGATTGTTACTACATGGACTACACCTCTGAAGAGAAAAACACTATGTTTATTGAAAGTTTATTTACAAAGAGCCATTTGTATAAAGAGATAACATGAATAATCAAATAATGAGTTATTTTATATGAAAAATAAAGTAATTAAAATCTATGAAAGTGGAAAAATCTCAAACAAACCAAAACACACTTATAGCAGGGTGATATGCTCACACACTTGAGACACCTTTCTCATTATTGAAGACATAAACCAAGGTTGAATTGATTGATGGAAATACCATGAAAGGGGTAATTTTATCCTTTTAAAACACTCTACCAAACCCTTCTCATCCATTAAATTCTATCATGAAGAAACATGAGTAAAACCAGACCCTACTTGAATGGACAAGGCATAGTGATCTACTGTCACTCTTAGCATTTGTTAATAAAGGAGGGGACATGAATATAAAAAATAATGCCACTAAATCAAATATAATTAGTACCCCTAATAATTTCCAATGTTTTAGCCTCCAAATTTCTCTCTCTTGGTTGTACCATGTATCTAGTTTTTGATTTTTTGAGCTTATGAAGGAAGTAATGGAGGAGAGAGAGTGTTTGATGCATATGTAAGACTTGAAACTTGATCCAAATCCTAAAATTGACCTGTGGAAGTCCAAAAGACTCTCTAAAACCATTTTTATCTTAAAAATTATCTCTTATGGCTGTATAAGTGCCCAAAAGTGCTTGTAAGGGAGTATTTTACTTATTTTAGGTATTGAACTACAAATATTTTAGGTTCTAACCATTATATGACCCATGTCTAACATCAGGTACATTTTGAAACTTATTGAAACATTTTACCTTGAGGGTGGTATGTACAAATCTCCAAATTAACTCAAAAGGTGACAAAAATGACTTGTTGGCATATATCAACATTATAAGAGGTTAATGCATAAATTTATGAATTTAAAAACACATTAAGAACCTTTTATAATGACTCTAAACCATGTCAAACCCTTGAACACACTTGACAACACCAAGACTCATAAATGACCCTAGGATTGGATAAAGCTAAATAAGGACAAATATGACCATATGGAGATCATTTGGTAGAAGTTTTGATAACCCTATGAAAAGTTTCAACCTATAGGGGTTGATCATTTTTGACTTGGGATCAAAATTTGGTCAATAGGTACATCGAAACCAATTTCTCCCACATGTGGCTTCCTTGGCGAGGTATGCCTAACTAAATTAAAGTCGAGAGAGAAAAAATATGGATTAAATGATCACATAGTACAATAATATGATTGAGATTTTATTTTATGAATCTAAACTTAAATTATATGTTCTTGAAAAGGTAACATCCATTTATGGGAGAATTTCCATCAACATGATGAATTTACAAGAAGAATTTGAATTTGAAGAACTTGATCAACTAGATGATGAAGACATCCTCTTTGCACCTAAAGTGATTTAATTTCATGATAATAACCCAACATATGATAGCATCAATAATTATTATCCTATAAGAACCAAGTGTCTAAAGGCCTAGAGGAAGAAAATATTTCTATTCTAAATAGACAAATACCTCAGTGACTAAAGATCCTTCCAAAATAGCATTGATAGTTGAAGAGCAAAGCATCCTCACACTAAGAACTTAAGAAATCAATGAATAATTCAACATTTTAGAAACATTTATCCTTCATGATCCATTGTGTATAATTGAAAATCACTTGTGGACCCTAAAATTTGATGGATCTAACTCTTAGAGTTGGTGTGGTGTTGGAATTGAGATTATCAACCCAAGAGGAAGATCATTTATGAAAGCTTTATGGCTATAGTTTTCTTACACAAATAATGTAGCTAAATATGAATCATTGGTGCATGGAATTTATTTTTCACTAATAAATAAAGTCAAGAACTTGAGAGTGTTAGGAGATTCCAAACTTTTAGATAAACAAGTTATGAGTCACTATGCTTATAATGACAAGCATATTTATGGATACCACAGTAGAGTGTGGAACTTGATAGAAGAATTCCATACATTCCACATCTAGATGTTACCATAAATAAATAATTACATGACGTATTCATTACCAATAACTATGGGTATCTTATAACCCATTACTCACTCTAGAGTGAGGATATTTTTAGTAGAGTTGGTCTCTACCCCTTCTGTTCTAGATAATGTTATGAAATTACAAGGGCTCAATGATGATCATCATATCATTGACTTTATCACTAACACATACATATTTGAGTCTCAAATCATTGATGAGGATGATAGAGGGTAGTTTATGATAGATAAAGAAGGCATCATCAAATTAAAAAATAATATCATACTCAAGGTATTGTATCATTGGAGAGGTTGTTTGACATGGATTATCAAGGTAATAAAGATAAAACATCCCTTATCAAAGGTATTACCCATTAGCATTACACTTTGTGAAATGTAGGGGTTATAAAAAGTATTCTTTTAGGCACTACTTGCATTGATAAATAAAAGCAAGAATTTGTGCAGACCTTAATATACTTTGGAGAAACCATTACATGGATCTATGAGGATCTAAAAAATGTTCAAAACCTTCATCTTTATGCATATTATCCCTCTAAATATGATGTTAAAACATTTTGACAAAATTAAAGACTAATAAATCTATTTTTGGAACCTTTGATATGAAAATAAGTACAAAAGATACTTTCTGTGAAGATCATCCATCTTATTAGGGACTCCACATGGGTGTCTAATTTTTTACTAGTTCAAAAGAAAAACGGAGAGATTTGAATGTGCATGGAATTTAATAACCTCAACAAGGTTTCAAAAAAGGATAATTATCCACTAAATTCATTATATGAAGTCCTATAAATGTTAAATGGATCCCAAATGATGCCATTTTTAGATGGTTATTTAGGATATAATTAGGTAATGGTTGATTATGAAGATAAAACTAAGAAAACATTCACAATGAAATGTGGCACATTCACATACAAGAGGATGCCATTTGTCCTAATCAATGTAGGTGCTACCTTCCAATGTGAAATGGACATTGAATTTAAGGATATCATTTGAAAATGCATTGTCATCTACATGGATGACTTGACTATCTTTTTAAATACTGATTTAACCATATAAAATACATAATAATGGTGTTACAAAGTGTAAAGACCAAAGTATTTCCTTAAACCTAAATAAATACATATTTGGGGTAATTGAAGGAAGTTGTTGGGTCATGTCATCTTGAAACAAGGTATTTACATATATATTGAAAGAGTTGAAGTAATCTTGAAGATCCTAGTGCCTGGTAGTAAGAAAGAGTTGAAGTCATTCTTTGGAAAAATCAACTTTTTAAGGAAGTTTATTTTAGGCTTCATATAAATAACTCACCCACTAAACATGCTAAAGAAGGACACAAAGATTGAATAGACCCTTGAATCACAACTAGATTTTGATGATATAAATAATTCAATTGTTAACACCTAGTGCTCATTAGTCCAAATGATATGCATCCCTTCTATATATATTCCTTCAACTCAGAGCATTTGAGTGTTGTAGTCTTGACATAGAAAAGGGAAGCTAGGAATGAGAAACCTATCTCATTCATGAGATACACACTTAGAAATGCTTAACTCATGTACTCAACCATCAATAAATAATATTTTTACTTAATCAAAGTTGTTAAAATTTTTAGACACTACATCTTACGTAATAATGTATTTATTATTGTGCCTAATCTAATTGTTAAAGTAATGCTAATGTAAAATGATCTTGATGAATGACATAAAAAATGGATGTTGATTCTACATGAGTTTGATATAGAGATTTAACCAATGAAGATAATTAGAGGTTAATGGTTCAAAAAAAAATGGCTAAGGTGGATTCACAATCCTTTTCTAGTAGTATATAATGTAGAACATCACTATTGATTATTGGTATAGGGACAAAGTCTACTATTTATTTAACAATGAGTATCTAAATCATTTGAAATCAAATAAAAAAGAGTGATACAACTAAAGAGGAACCAATTTATGATTAAATAAATCATAATATTTAAAAATAATCATGAATGCATATGTTTGAGGTGCCTAAACAAAGAATAAGCAACTTGAGTACCCCAGGACTTCTATGGCAAGTATGAAACTAGCCATGGTTCAAGAAATGATACATAACATAAAATACTTATAGTAGGCTAATAATAGCCACATTTTTTCAAAGATTCACATGGTCATGCGATAAGTTTCCTTACCTACCAAGTAGTTGCGCATAAAGAACATGCCATGACTATGCTATTATAGTCGGTCATATAAGTTAAGCCCTTTACAAAGTGGGGACTCAATTTCACGGGGATCATCAATGCCAATTATTTGGATGGACACAATTTAATCCTCATAAAAAATGACTATTTCACATGTTAGAATGAATCCAGGGTATTCAATATATGCACAACTAAAGTAGTGATCAAATTCCTTAAAGATTACATTGTTACCAGGTTTGGTATGCCATATGTTGTAATATGTGATAATGGCACTACCTTTTCTTCACTACAATTTACTGAGTGGGCCTATAAAAATCATGTAATCCTTAAATTTTCATCCAAATATTATCCACAAGGTAATGGGTTAGATGATTCAATAAGTAAAAATTTGTAGTCATCATTAATGAAATTGTGGAGAAGAATCCTAGAGACTGGCATAATGTTTTGAAATATTCATTGTGGTTTGATAGGACCATAATTAAGTATTATTTATGTACTTCCCTATATCATATATTATATGTCCAATACCCCATATTTCCTATAACTTTGAGGATCCCTACATTAATATTCATGAAGGATTACCTGGAAACTGATAATAAGATAAAATCTCAACATGTAAACTTGATGCAATTGGAATAGAAATGTCATGCGACCTTGTTATACTTTATTAAGCATTAAGGAGTGGTCAAATATTAATTTGAAAAAATATCCAAAAAAAAATCCTTTCATATCTCTAATATACTCCTTCTTTGGGACAAGGATCATGAAAAGAAAGATCAACATGGAAAATTCAATGCCCTTTGGCTTGGACCCTTCCAATTTTCTAGAATCCTAGGCAAGAATGCTTTTTTCCTAAGGTGTCTAATTTAAGAGGATGTTCCATTAATTGTCAATGGAAAATTCCTCAAGCATTACTTCCATGGAATTATCCTGGTGCTATATTGTAAATAAATTTACTTTATTTTTGTGATTTCCCTATTTGATTCATTCTTTGTCTCCTTTCATGTTTTGCTTT
The DNA here is from genome assembly GCA_037957365.1 of Torreya grandis. Classification (NCBI taxonomy): domain Eukaryota; kingdom Viridiplantae; phylum Streptophyta; class Pinopsida; order Cupressales; family Taxaceae; genus Torreya; species Torreya grandis. The sequence continues at coordinate 3,482,706 of JARHVA010000944.1, forward strand.
GTCTTTTTTCTCACCTCATTTTGATTTCATCCTTGGGTTTACACTAGTTGTTTTATCTTGTGGCTCCAACATTGATCTATGTGAAGTAATCAAAATAAGAGGGTTTGTAAGTAACACATTTTGAATTTTAGTGTAAGAGTATTCCTTGACCATTTTGTGACTATGATTTGTGTTTCTGAGCTAGTTTTAATGGCTTTGACTATTTTATGTGTTCTAATTTTTTTCTTGTTTGGATGAGTTTGGGTAAATTTATTGGATCATTAAAGTATCCTTTTAAATCCAAACAATAAATCACATCTTAAATAGTTTATAAAATTATTTGGCTCAATCTATTGTGATAAAACCTAGGGTGAAAAATCTATAGTTATACCTTTCATTTGCCATAGTGTTCCCCAACCTGAACTGAGATAATTAAAGGACAAGAAAAGAGAAAAGAAAAGGTAGAAAATAATATCAATTGTAGAAAAACTTAGTTCTAGGTGATTCAATAAATCTCTATCAAGGCTATGGATACTCGAATGGTAGTAAAGTAAGGCCTTAAGTAGGTTCATAATCAATTCCATCAGGGCTATAAATTCATAGATGATAGTGGAACAATATACATGTGATTTTATTTAGGGTAAAACTCACTAGCCTAATGGTTAGAACCATAGCAATTTAATCCTTACAAGTCCTATGAAATTATAAATTAACTCATTTTTGCACACATCGGATCATTAAGGACATTGAATTTGGTCGCTTGGCTCCTCCATCTCATACCTTCCTAAAAAATTTCATGATCCATGCATTGTCCTAGTAAAAAATTATGGGTTCTTTAACTGTTTCTTTGTTTCAAAATACTGGGGAGTATTTTTCTAGTATATTCACTATTTATTATTGCTTTCATAACACACCTTAGTATCATCACTAAAATCATGAAACCTATTTTTTCTTTGGATTATGGTCTTTTGATTTGATCTAGTGTGAGCCTTGGGCCTAATTTATTTATTGATCTGATCGAAAAGGACCCTTGAAAGGTTACCATATTAATATTAATTTTTCTTTACTCTTTTAGCTAAGTCTGAACTTAAAATGTCTATTATATGCACTTAGTCTAAAAGATTTTATAATTAGACTTCATTGATATAAATATTTGAATTTTCATGAATTTGATAAGTCTTGGTCTATATCATATCATGTTTATGAGTTGGATTGAAATTTATATTTCTAGACCATTTCACCTCAGAATTATGCATATTATCTAGCTATTTCAAATTTTTCTTTACCTTTCCTTTAGCAATCTGGTCCATGTATGCTCCTTTTAAAAATAAAATGGCTGACAATATATATGGTTTTTATTTTCAAACTTAATCATTTTTTCATGTTTGATTGGATTTTCCTTTAATTTAGGCAAAGACTATTTTTGTTCATAGACTTGTTACCCATTATCTTTTTTAGGTTTTATACTTAGTCATTTTTGGGTAAAATTCATATTTTAAATTCTAATGTCTATGTCCTTCTTTGTAGGCCTTAGGTGAGCGTGGAGATACCACATGTCACATTTATACTTCCTCATGACTCTTTAGACTTGTTGAATTTTTAAATTGAACCATTCTTATAGATAAGTGATCTATAACCACTTGTCATGTTTATGCTTCCCCAGAGCAACTAGTGCATTTAAGAGTATTATGGAATTCTAGACACCTAAGATGATGCCATTTGTCCAAATATTCGACCCCCAAAACTCCTCATAAAAAAGTGATCAATATGAGTCCCAAAGTTTCTAGATAAATGAATGATGCCACATGGTGAAATACCACTTCATTGTGGCCCCAAATTAGTCTTTATACATTAGTAGGTAGAAGAATTTTGAACACCCAAAATGTAACCTTGTGTTGACATCCTAGGATGGTCAGTGTACACAAAAATTTAAACCAAGGTGATGTAGGAGCATTTATCATTTCCCGCCATTTCTGTTTAGTTTTATTTTTTTAAAAATTTAGCCAAGTATCTTTAGGTAGGAAATCGATCTTGTTGGGAGAGATTTGTTTTGGTTTGTATTTTATTATATTAGGAAAATTGTTTTATCCATCCTGGGAGGTTGTTATGTGACGCCCAGGATAGAATTAAGAGTCCAAGTTTAGAATTACGGTTTGGGTAAGAGAATTTTTGGGAAAAACAGGGGGGATATATATATATTGTGTTGAAACTAAAAAGAGGATAAGGGGTGCAGTGAAAGGAGGATCTGCAATTCGCAGACAAACATAAGTGTATACTTTCTCATTTTATTAAATAAATGCGTCTTCTCTTTGGAGGAAAAACAAAAAAAATTATTTTGCTGTTGATACACACAGCTTGAGTAGTTGGTCATTTCCTTGTTGAGTATTGTTTTGCTGGGCCATCTCACATTTCTTGCTGGGTTGCATATGCCCGCTGGGCCATTTCAATGTTATGATTTCCATTGGTTTTTGTGTCATTTTAAAAGTTTCCTGTTGGGGCGTATATATCTGCTGGGCCATAATTATTTGTTGGGAATTCAAAGTTATGCTGGTCATTCCAAAATTTAAAGGGTTGTTGTGAAGTCATGTGAAGGTTTTGAAGGGTCATCTCTGTTTAGAGGTGATCGCCCAGCTATCACTAAATTATTTGATTGCATTCAAAATTCCCCAATCCTCATAGCCTTCATAGAAATCTATGGACTCTGCAGGCACAAATCTATGGACTTTGCAGTCCAAGAGTTCAAAACTACAGACTCTACAGGCTCAAATCTATGGACTCTACAGGCGCAAAATCTATGGATTGTGCAGGGGTCAAAACTACGAACTCTACAAGTGTAAATCTACGGACTGTGTAGGCTAGAATAAAAAACTAAGGACTCTGCAGGTTTCAAAATTTGAATCCCTGAGTTCTAGTTCAGAGCTGCACATCATTTGGTATTAGAGCACAAGGGATTGTGCACAATATAAAGATCCAAGTCAAAGAGAAGAAGAACATGATTTGTGAAGAAGAAGCAAGATGGCCATGAGGATTAGGAATAGAGGAAGATCTGGAGGAAGGAGACTTGGAGGACAAGTTGCACTGGCAAATGAGATTAGGACCTGATAGCTAGGCTACAAGACCTAGAGATGGCTCAAAGAAGAGGCACTGACATGGGTGAAGTCAGTGATAGAGAAGAGGAGTCACCAGAAGATGAATTGGTGGTGGAAGAAGAAATAGCTGAAGAGAGGTTGATCAAAGCCATTATGAAGGTAAACACAAAGCCAAAAATGGAGGTTCCAATGTATGAAGGTAATTTGAATGTGGAAGAATTAATTGATTGGATTAATGCATTAGATAAATACTTTGAGTATGAAGGAATTGAAGAAGATGATAAGAAAGTCAAGTATGCCATGACAAGGCTAAGAAACATGCATCCCTATGGTGGGATGGAGTGCAAGAAGAAAGAATAAGGAAAGGGAAGCCAAAGATCAGAAGCTAGGATAGAATGGTAGCAAAAATGAAAGGTAAGTTTATGCCTAGAGATTATTAAGCAAATCTTTTTAAGCAATTACAAAATTTGAAGCAAAAAGAGATGTCTGTAAAAGAGTACACTGAAGAGTTTTATAGATTAATTATAAGATTAGGTCATATTGAGGATGATATAGAGAAGGTAGCTAGATACACCAATGGTTTGAAATTTTCCATTCAAGATGAAATTAGTCTTCTCATTCCTAAGACAGTTGAGGAGGCATATCAATTTGCCTTGAAAGCTGAAGAGAAGATTGCAAGAAAACAAACATCTTTCTCAAGAGGAAGGGGCAGGTCCATTAGAGGTAGAGGATTTCAAGGAGGCAGAAGACAACTGCAAACATCTCATGAAGAGGCCAGCAGCTCACAAAGTTCAAGAGGCAGCTATACACCAAGGGGAAGAAGGCCATACCAAGGATATCAAAGAGGAAGAGGAAGATTCATGGGCAAATGCTTTAAGTGCAACAAGTATGTAGGACACAGGGCATATGAGTGTCCGGAGAACCCTTCTACCAGCCATGAGAGAGGTGTACATATGACCCAAGGTGAAGAACAAAATGCAAAAGTTGCAGCAACTTATGAAGATACCCCAGAAGAAGGTGAGTCTCTTTTAATGAAAAGAATCTTGTTAAAGCCAAATAAAGAAGTTGTAGAACCACCTCATATGAAAAATTTATTTAGAACCACATGTAAAAGTAAGGGAAAATGTTGTAAGGTCATCATAGATAGCGGAAGTACTGACAATCTTGTGTCAACTGAGATGGTGGAGAAACTAGGCTTGAAGAAAGAGGTACATCCTACATCTTATCAAGTCTCTTGGCTACAAAAAGGACACAAACTCCTGGTAAGTGAACAATGCAAAGTAGATATTTAGATAGGAACATATAAGGATCAAATTTTATGTGATGTCATGCCCATGGATGTATGTCATATCTTGCTTGGAAGGCCTTGGCAATTTGACAGGAAGGCCATGCATGATGGAAGGCAGAATACATACATGTTTGAAAAGGATGGGATCAAGCATAAACTCACACCATTGAAGGAAGAGGCTGCTACTGTTGTTGGACAGAGTTATAAAGTATTGATAATAAGTGGTAAAGAGTTTCTACATCAAATGAAGAAAGAAGAGGTAAACTTTGTTGTAATTGGTAAGCCAAGGAGTGTAGTCACTAGTACTAAGTTGAGTGATTTGCCATTAGAGATTCAAGATATGTTGAATGAGTACATTGACATTGTGGTAGATGATTTACCTAATGAGTTACCACCATTGAGAAGTATTAGCCATCACATAGACTTGATTCCAGGAGCAAATCTTCCAAACAAGGCTGCTTACAGGTTGACACCAAAAGAAAATGAAGATATCAAGCACCAAGTTCCAAAATTGTTAGACAAAGGATTGGTAAGAGAAAGTTTAAGTCCTTGTGCTGTCCCCACAGTGTGTTGGGGATCAATCAACAAAATTGATTACTATATGAAAACAATCATATGCGGAATTAAACCAGAATGATAAGTAACTAGAATCAGAAATAGAAAAGAATAAGAGATATAAGAAACCACCCTAAAAAATTGTATTAAACTCTTTACAGAAGGAATTACAATTGAAGAAACTTATTTTCTTCCACACCTCTCTCAGATGTACAGATCTCTTCCTAGATCTCTTCCCCTCAAGAGTTCTCTCTCTCAATTACAATCAACTCCAACACCCTGGATTGATACACATATACAATCTGTATTCTACTTCTACAGTAGTGTCTACTAAGCTATGAAGATCTATACCTAATATATAACTTTAGAGATTCATGAGCATACAATTACAGCCACTAGATGCACCTCCTAATCAAGGGCTCTAATCAATTCTACTTAAAATAGAAACTCAGACTCAAAACCAATAGTTCATCTTTACATGCAAACATTCTGTTCTCGCACGAAAATAGATCCTGGACACACAGGTGACCGACTTCGGTCCCTACCAGTCTGCCTGTGACCGACGTCGGCTGACCTACTACCGACGCTGGCAGCTTTTGGTCTGCTCCTGACCGTCGATGGCAACTATGGACTTCCATCAACTTCTGTATTTGCTCATGGGTGAATCTTTTAGCTCCATACCTTAACAATCTCCCACTTGGAGATAAACAGCTGCACCAGTACTTGTACAACAACATCTTCTAACTCCTCCATTTTCAACTCAAACATGAAGACCAACAAAAGTTGAATGAAGATTCAACTTCTCCTTTGTAACTGGCTTGGTTAACATATCCGCAGGATTCTTATCTGTATGGATCTTCTCCAGCTTCAACTCACCATCCTCCAATACCTGTCTAATGAAGTGGTACCTAAGCTATATATGATTGGTTCTTGAATGAAAGGCTGAATTCTTAGCCAAATGAATTGCACTCTGACTATCACTGTATAGTCTACAACTCTTTTGCTCCTTTTCAAGCTCTTCTGTGAACCGTGTCATCCATATCATCTCTTTGTTAGCCTCTATGACTGCAATATATTTTGCTTCTGTAGTTGACAAGGCAACAACCTTCTACAACTTTGATATCCAGCTAACTGCCGCTCCACCAATATTGAAAACATATCCTGTGGTGCTCCTCCTGCCATCCAAATCACCTATCATATTTGAATCTACATAACCATGTAGAGAAGTGTTTGAACCACCATAGCACAAATGCCTACTGTTGGTCCCTCTCAGATATCTAAGGATCCACTGAACTGCTTTCTAGTGTTCTTTTCCTGGATTGGCCATATACTTACTTACAACTCCCACTGCTTGGGAAATATCAGGCCTAGTACAAACCATTGCATACATTAAGCTTCCAACTGCTGAAGCATATGGAACTTTCCACATGTACTCTACCTCATCATGTGAATTAGGACACTATTCTTTACTCAACTTAAAGTGTCCAACCAAAGGTGTGCTTACCGGTTTTGCATCCTGCATGTTGAACCGTTTCAACACCTTGTTCACATAATCCTCTTGAGACAAAATCAACCTGTGATTTTTCTTGTCTCTCTTAATATTCATGCCAAGAATTTTCTTTGCTGCTCCCAAATCCTTCATGGCAAATGTGTGAGCTAATTTGACCTTAAGCTCAGAGATATCCTGCATGTGTGATCCTGCAACCAACATATCATCTACATACAATAAAAAAATAATATATCTTCCATTATCCAATCTCTTAAAATACACACAATGGTCAGATTGACATCTACTGTAGCCATGCTCAGTAATAAACCTGTCAAATCTCAGATACCATTGTCTAGGAGCTTGCTTGAGGCCATACAAGCTTTTCTTCAATCTGCACACTAGCTTCTCCTTACCTTTGACCTCAAATCCTTCCGACTGATCCATATATATTTCTTCATCCAAATCTCCATGAAGAAATGTTGTCTTAACATCAAGCTGCTCAAGATGCAAATCCTCAATAGCAATTAAAGATAGTACAGTCCGTATAGAAGTCATTTTAACAACAGGAGAAAAAATCTCACCAAAATCAATACCTAGTTTTTGTGCAAATCCTTTCACTACCAACCTAGCCTTATATCTCATCTATCCATTCTCACCTTCCTTCAATCTATAGATCCATCTATTCTTCAGTGTCTTCTTTCCTACTAGCAACTCAACCAAATCCCATGTTTGGTTCTCTCTCAAGGAATCAATTTCCTCATTCATGCCTAGCTCCCACTGACTCTTGGATTCCACATGTATTGCTTCATCAAAACTCTTTGGTTCTCCACCATCAGTAAGAAATAAATAGAATAATGAAGGGGAATATCGAATTGGAGGTTTACTTACCCTTTCTGACCTCCTGATGGGCGTTTGAGACTCATTCACAACACACTATCTACCCAAATTCTCTAACAGTGACCGACCTCGATCACTTCCAGGCCTGTAACTGACTGTCGTCTATTCTGCCTGACCAACATCGGTCACTGTCTGACCGACATCGTTTCCTATAAGGCCGACGTCGATTCCTTCCTGACCGACATCAGTCTCTGTGTTTTCCTGTCTGTGATTATTCTTTCCTGTAAGCTTATTTTGGACCTTTACCTCATCCAATTCTCCATTGCTTTGCTCAAATTGATTCAGCTTCTTGAGCTGATCACTATTCATCACTTTTTTATTAAAAACAACATCACGGCTCATAATTATCTTGTTAGTATCTAGATTCCAAAACCTGAATCCAAAATCATCAGAACCATAGCCAATAAATGTGCACCTCATAGACTTAGCATCTAGCTTCTTTCTATTTTCCTTATAAATGTGCACAAAGGCTTCACAACCAAAAACTTTGAGAAATGAAAGATCTACCTTTTTACCTATCCATGCCTCTTCTGGAATTCCACTATCCAGAGCTGTAGAGGGTCCTTTATTAATCAGGTACAGTGTAGTATCCATAGCTTCTACCCAAAACTCTAAGGGCAAACCAACATGCAACCTCATACACCTTGCACGCTCCGTGATTGTTCTGTTCATCCTTTCAGCAACTCAATTTTGCTGAGGTGTCCTTGGAACCATCCTTTGCCTACGTATTCCATGCATATAACAATACTAGTTCAACTTATAGTTGCAGAACTCACCACCATTGTCAGATCTCAGGCACTTCAATCTCCTACTTGTTTCATTCTCAACCATAGCTTTCCAAATCTTAAATGTGTCAAAAACATCATATTTCTTCTTTATACAATAGATCCATACCTTTCTTATAGCATCATCTATAAAGGAAACATAGTACTATGATCCTCCAATAGAAGCAACCTAAGCCGGTCCCCACACATCTATGTGAACAAGCTCCAACTTATGCTTCTTCTTTGTTGACCCAGTCTTGAGAAAACTCACTCTCTTCTATTTTTCAAAAATACAGTGCTCATAGAATTCTAGATCTATGCTTTTCAAACATGAAAGCTTACCTTTTGACTTAAGAATTGTCATTCCCTTCTCACTCATGTGGCCAAGCCTTTGATGCCACAACTTTGCATCTACATCTGAAGTGGATAATATAGAAGGAGAATTATTAGTAATACAATTACATAAATAGAGAGTACCTACTCTCTTACCTCTGGCCATTACAAGTGCACCCTTGGAAACCTTCCAAGATTCAGCTGTGAGAGTTACTGTACAACCCTCATCCTCTAACTTTCCTACAAAAATCAAATTTCTCTTCAAGCTGGGAACATGCATGACATCTCTCAACACCCATGTGTTGCCATTCTGCATTTTCAGCTGCACTTTACCTTTGCCAACAATTTTACAAGGCTCATCATCCCCTAAATACACTATTCCAAAATCTCCATGGACATAGTCACTGAAATATTTTCTATTAGGGGCTGCATGGAAAGATGCACCAAAATCTAAAACCCAAGATTCTATATTATTATGCAAAGAGAATATAAGAGCATCTTGTGCAACAATACCTGCCACTTTTGCTTCTTCTTTAACTTCATGTTGATTGTCCTCTTTTGGTTTTGACCAGCAATCCTTTCTTATGTGCCCTATCTTTCCACAATTCCAGCAGGCTATTCTCTTGCTATTTCTAGATTTAGATCTACCTCTCATCTTTGACTTAGACCTTGATCTCCCTTTCTTGCTCTTCTATTTTTGCCTTCCACTACTCTCAAAACTTAAAGCATTCCCTGATGTTTCCTCTGTGCTTTTCCTATGAATTTCTTCATTCAAGATTACACTAACAACATCATCTACTTTTAAAATATTTGAAGCAGATGCAGTATTACTAACTGCCATTACCAAGCTATGCCAGCTCTCAGGTAAAAAGCATAAGATTAATAGAGATTTAATTTCATCATCAAACACTATTTTGACTGAATTTAATTGATTTACAATTCCATGGAAATAATTTAGATGATTAGATACAGATCCACCTTCCTGCATTTGCAAATTAAATAACTGCTTCATAAGATATACCTTATTTGAAGCTGAGGGTTTTTCATATAAATTTGCTAAAGTAGTCATTAACTCTACCGTAGACTTTGCCTGTGATAAATTAGATATCACAGTAGATGCTAGACTCAATCTTATAGATCCAAGAGCCTTTCTATCAAGAACTTCTCATTCTTCATCTTCCATGTCTGTGGGTTTCTTTAAAACTCCACCTAATGGTAAGTATAGATCTTTCTAATACAGATGATCTTCTATCTGAATTCTCCATAATTGATAGTTTTTGCCATTAAACTTCTCCATTCTCAGTTTACTTTCTTCTGCCATTGCTTCTCCCACTCAAACAAAAATCCCTGTGAGTAACCTGTAATCAATACACACTAACCAGATCTGAAACCCCTGTTAGTCAACCTGAGCTCTGATACCACTTGTTGGTATCAAGCTCTAGAACCTGCAACCAGGCTCTGATACCACTTGTTATGGATCAATCAACAAAATTGATTACTATATGAAAACAATTATATGCAAAATTAAACAAGAATGATAAGTAACTAGAGTAAAAAAATAGTAAAGAACAAGAGATACAAGAAACCACCTTGAAAACTTGTATTAAACTCTTTACAGAAGGAATTACAATTGAAGAAACTTCTTTTCTTCCACACCTTTCTCAAATGTACAGATCTCTTCCTCGATCTCTTTCCCTCAAGAGTTCTCTCTCTCAATTACAATCAACTCCAACACCCTAGATTGATACACATATACAATCTGTATTCTACTTCTACAGTAGTGTCTACTAAGCTATGAAGATCTATCCCTAATATATAACTTTAGAGATTCATGAGCATATAATTAGAGCCACTAGATGCACCTCCTAATCAAGGGCTCTAATCAATTCTACCTAAAATAGAAAGTCAGACTCAACACCAACAGTTCATCTTTACATGCAAACATTCTGTTCTCACACGAAAATAGATCCTGGATACACAGGTGACCAACATCAGTCCCTGTCAGTCTGCCTGTGACCGATGTCGGCTGACCTACTACCGACGTCGGCAGCTTCTGGTCTACTCTTGACTATCGATGGCAACTATGGACTTCCAGCAACTTCTGTATTTTCTCATGGGTGAAGCTTGTAGCTCCATACCTTAACACAGTGTTGAGTCCTAAGAAGGATGGGAGTTGGAGGATGTGTATAGACTCCAGAGCAATCAACAAGATTACTATAAGGTATAGATTTCCATTGCCTAGAATTGATGATTTACTTGATTGTTTAAGTGGAGCTACATATTTCTCTAAGATAGACTTGAAAGTGGTTACCATCAGATTAGGATAAGAGAAGGGGATGAATGGAAAATAGCCTTCAAGACCAATGATGGACTCTATGAGTGGTTAGTTATGCCATTTGGACTAACCAATGCACCAAGCACCTTCATGAGGTTGATGAATGAAGTGCTGAAGGAGTTCACTGGTAAGTTTGTGATAGTGTATTTGGATGATATTTTGGTATTTAGTCAAACTAAGGAAGATCATTTGAAACATTTGTGGATGGTATTGAGTAAGCTACATGAGGAGAAATTGCTAATCAATGTCAAAAAGTGTAGTTTTCTGAAAATAGAGTTGATATATTTGGGGTTTGTGATTTCAAAACAAGGATTGAAGATGGATAAGGAGAAGATTAAGGCTATACTTGAGTGGCCTACACCTAGGAGTACATATGAGGTAAGAAGCTTTCACGGTTTGGCTAGCTTCTATAGGAAATTCATAAGAAATTTTAGTGGGATTGTTGCTCCAATGATAGAGACAATCAAAGGTGATAAAGGAAGTTTTTGTTGGACTGAGGTTGCTGATAAAAGTTTTAGATTATTGAAAAAGAAGGTAACTGAAGAGCCAATCTTAACCTTACCTGATTTCAATAAGCTTTTTCAAGTAGAATGTGATGCTAGTGGAACTGCAATAGGCACTGTTTTAAGCCAAGAGGGGAAGCCTATAGCATACTTTAGTGAGAAGTTAAGTGGTGCTAAGAATAAGTACTCAACTTATGATCAATAATTCTATGCTCTTGTATAAGCTTTGAAGAAGTGGAGGCACTATCTTTTGCCTAAAGAATTTGTTTTATTCACTGACAATTATGCTTTACAGTTCATTAGCAATCAAAATAAGTTGAATCAAAAGCATGTCAAATGGATTGAATTTTTACAAAGTTTCACATTCACTATTAAGCACAAGAAAGGACAATCTAACAAGGTTGCAGATGCCTTAAGCAGGAGAAATTTGATCATACAGGAGTCTCAAGTAAGCATTGTGGGATTTGAAGATTTGAAGGAGCTATATAAGGAAGATCCAGACTTCAAGGAACCATATGAAGCTTGCATGAATCCAGTGGGGGTTGATAGAAGTCCTTGGATAGATTTCATGGTCCAAGAGGGTCTGCTGTTTAGAGGTAGCCAGCTTTTCATTCCCAAGAGCTCCATGAGAGAGAATTTGTTGAAGGAAAAACATAGTGGCAATTTGTCAGGACACTTTGGGTAGAATAAGACATTAGCACAATTGAGTTCTCATTACTATTGGCTAGGTATGAGTACTGATGTTAAGAAATTTTTTGAAAGGTGTAAAATATGCCAATATGCCAAGGGAAGTAGTCAAAACGTAGGTTTGTACCAGCCACTACCCATTCCAAATAGGCCTTGGGATTCAATAAGCATGGATTTTGTACTTGGTTTGCCAAGAACTCAAAAAGGCCATGATTCCATATTTGTTGTGGTAGATAGGTTTTCAAAGATGGCTCATTTTATTTCATGTTCCAAAACAAGTGATGCTACTCACATAGCTAATCTATTCTTTCAAGATGTTGTTAGATTGCATGGATTGCCTAGAAACATTATTTTTGACAGGGACACCAAATTTGGTGGGTACTTTTGGAGAACTTTATGGAAGAAATTGGGTACACAATTGAGTTTCAGTTCAGCCTACCACCCCCAAATTGATGGTCAAATAGAGGTTATCAATAGGAGTTTGGGCAACATCTTGAGAAGCTTGGTAAGTATGCATCCAAAACAATGGGATATTGCACTTGCACAAGCTAAATTTGCCTATAATGATTCTCCTAACAGAAGTACAAGATTGAGTCCATTTCAAATCATGTATGGAATGCATCCAAGAGGCATGTATGAGTTAAGAAATCTAAGTAGCATGGAGACAAGGAGTGCTAATGCAGAAGAATTTGCTAATGCCATGCAAAATTTGCATGAATAGGTAAAGAATAAACTTGACGAAAACACCATCAAGTACAAGCTAAGGGTAGATCAAAAGAAAAGAGAAGTCAGTTTCAGTATTGGAGACTTTGTTCTTGCTCATCTCAGAAAAGAGAGGTTCCCAAAAAAGGAATACAACAAGCTAAAGGTAAAGAAAATAGGACCATGCAAGGTAATAAGGAAGTTTTCAAATAATGCATATGAAATAGAATTGCCAAAAGGAATTGGAATTTCTCCAATCTTTAATGTTGCAGATCTATATCCATATAAAGATGAAGGACAATCAACCAAATAAATTGAAACAGAGGTAGAAGAAGTTATCCAATGGGAGCAACAACTACCAAAGGAAGTGCCAAAGGAGATTGAAAGCATCTTAGACAAGAAAGTGGTTAAAAAGACAAGGAATAAAGAATATTTCTAGTATCTAATTAAGTGGAAGAATCTACCAGCTGAAGATGCAACATGGTTGACTGCCAATGACATCCTTAAGCTGGGCACAAGTATAGAAGAAGTAATGTAGAAAAACAACAAATGAAGAATACTTCTTCCGCTCCTTGGAAGAATGATGCAGGAGCATTTATCATTTCCTGCCATTTCTGTTTAGTTTTAAATTTTTTAAAATTTAGCCAAGTATCTTTAGGTAGGAAATCAATCTTGTTGGGCGAGATTTGTTTTGGTTTGTATTTTCTTATATTAGGAAAATTGTTTTATCCATCCTGGGAGGTTGTTATGTGATGCCCAGGATAGAATTAAGAGTCCAAGTTTAGAATTACGGTTTGGGTAGGAGAAATTTTGGGCAAAAAAGGGGGGATATATATATTATGTATGTTGAAACTAAAAAGAGGAGAAGGGGCACAGTGAAAGGAGGATCTGCAATTCACAGACAAACATAGGTGTATACTTTCTCATTTTATTAAATAAATGTGTCTTCTCTTTGGAGGAAAAACAAAAAAAATTGTTTTGCTATTGATACACACAGCTTGAGTAGTTGGTCATTTCCTTGCTGAGTATTGTTTTGATGGGCCGTCTCACATTTTTTGCTGGGTCGCGTATGCCCGCTGGGCCATTTTAATGTTATGATTTCCATTGGTTTTTGTGTCATTTTAAAAGTTTCCTGTTGGGGCGTATATATCTGCTGGGCCATAATTATCTGTTGGGCATTCAAAGTTATGCTGGTCATTCCAAAATTTAAAGGGTTGTTGTGATGTCATGCGAAGGTTTTGAAGGGTCATCTCTGTTTAGAGGTGATTTCCCAACTATCACAAATTTTTTTGATTTCATTCATCCCCAATCCTCATAGCCTTCATAGAAATCTATGGACTCTGTAGGCACAAATCTACGGACTCTACAGGCACAAAATCTATGAACTCTATAGGTGTCAAAACTATGAACTTTGCAGGCGTAAATCTACAGACTATGCAGGCTAGAAGGAAAAACTACGGACTCTGCAGGTTTCAAAATTTGAATCCCTGAGTTCCAGTTTAGAGCTGCGCATCACAAGGACTATGACCTCCCAGATAGGTGAGATGATATCACATGGTGAAATATTGTTGTATATCACCCAAAAAATAATCATCTTATATTAATCATGCTAAAAAATTCCAAAAAGCTACCATGTGGCATGACCCTACAAACAATGGTTGCACTAGCATCCATGTCAACAATACATGAGTTTAAATTTGATGACTTGCTTGGCCCATAAAACTATCAAAACCTAAAAATGGATGGTGTATCTGTTATATCCCAAATTTTCACCTATAGAAGTCAACCATACCTTTTAAAAATTGGGATAACATGTAACTATCTATGCATATAGGAAAGTTTTTACAAGAGAAATATCTCTAGATTATGGGCTAGCTCCCTTGATCTAACTATTTAGGCTCACACAATACACTAGGCTAATCACTATTGGGGGTGAAAAGGAAAGACAAAAACTGAATGTAACCTATACTAATGGAGGTGATACACCAAAGATATATCCACAAACATACTTACATTTACACTAAGAAGGCAGACTGATGAAAATGATCTCAACTCAAAGTTTCTTCTAGCATAAGTGTTTCTACATGGAGGCATATTAATATGTAATTAAAAATGTGGGTAGCTAAGAGGTTTGATATTAGATACTTATAATCTCCTTCACACTTCAAAATACACCTAACAAACATATACACTTCATGAGACCTGTTAGAATAAATGTCTCTCACACAATACATACAAGAGTAGAATAGAAGCAAGGAGACAACCATCATCACTTGTCATCCAAAATAAACTAATTGACATACTTAGGAAAGAATTTTAGAGAATAAACCATCTTAGGAACATTATTTAAAGTCAAAACAAGATATCAAACCAATAGGGCTTCTCTATACCAATTATGGATTCTTTACAATGCCAAAATGGATTCAATATATAGAGCATAAGAGAGGAGAGAGTAGTGACGTTGAATAGTCACAATGCCAAGAATCAAGTCTTGAAGACCAATTAAAATGTAAGATAAAGAGTTAAAAAATATGTCATGAAGCTCTCTTGAATAAGTGTCAATCTAAAACATGACATCTCCTTGAAGTTGGTGAAGGGACACGTCATTGTCTTTCTTAAAACTATTTTCTTGATAAGGATTCCACTTAACTACTTATAACTTCCTTAGAAGTCATTGAAACATGTCACCTAACTTGAGAAGGTGGAAGCATGATTTTTTAAGGTCATTATACACCCCTCAACTGATGATCTTCTATTTACCACTTGTTATTTAATTTCTTACAGTCACTAACTAGCCATCTAAGCCTAGACTCTCACACTTGTCACTTGTGAAAATTACACACAATGAAGGAGATTCATTATAGATATGTAAGGCACATTTTCATAACTTATTTGTCCTTAGTTATATAATATATACTTCAATTAAAGTTTAAAATCACACTTTTCACAATCAAGTTGATAGTCATCTTCTTTTTTACTATTTTATTCAAGACTTCCTATGACAAATAACTTAGTAGAGGGGTATCCATGCATAAATAGGGTGATAATGGGGTATAAGGAGTTAGAACACATCTCCACACATATTACACAATCATTTTCACCTATAAATTCCTTTCTACACCTTCAAATTACCTCAAATCTTGCATGAAACACAAAATTTACCTCATTCATATAAGTGATGGTATAGAAAAATTGAGTGGTGAGGATCTTGAGAGAGTGCCAAGTAGATCCAAAATTATTTCCAAGTTAATTGATTCCTTTTTCATGCATTTGTATTCATATCTTTCTCATTGGATTCTTATGAGGGTTTTAGGTGATTTAGGTTCTTAACAATGATTCATAAAGTTTAGACCCATAACCTTCAAACCAATTCCCTTGAGTTCAAGTACAAAACCCACCTCAACTCTCCCTAGGTGATTAAGACCCCATGCACATTGTCCATACAAATGGGAGTGAAAGAATTTGGCTCTTGAGTTCTTACTATGCATTCTAGACACCTTTGAGACAAAATAAGGTAAAAAATAACCAACTTGAGTTGTTATCTATAAAATGATTGGTCTTATTAACCTTTCACTCTCCCATGAAGTCTATCAAACTGATTAGGGAGATCATATGGCCATAGAAGTGTCATTAGAAATGATGAGGTTCATGTCCAGTTCTAGGCTTAGTAGTCATAGATTATGTTTCTGAGTATGTGGTCACTTTTGAGTGTCCAAAATGACTTTATGGATTTTTCAACCTTTTTTCTATCTTCAAATCAACCCTACACATCTTCCCATGGTATCTTAATACTCTCCATTTCATCCTTTCACCATGGATGCACTAGTTCTGTAGTTACATTGCTTGTGGAGTGCCTTTGGTTTGAGATAAAACAACAAACACTTCCCCTATTAGTTTGAACCAAATGAGACCACGAAGGTCTATTAAAACTCATGATAACACTTTTTATCAATTTTTAAATCTATATCATACTTATAGATCCATCGACATCACATGTTCTCAAGACTAACTTCTGGGCTTGTGATTGTGTATAGGATTTTGGAGGATTGGGTATGAGGTTTTGAAACCCAGTTTAGATTCATCTTTACCCTATTTATCTTGCCCCTAAGAATCACATGAAAGTGTGATATCATCACTTTGAAAGTTATTTCCATGTGATCATCTTCAACCTACACCTCTACCTACAAATTAAACTTGCATCCTTCATTATCCAAGGTTAGTATGTAGTCCTCACTTCAAAATATAGGTATTCATTAGGGAATATGAGAGAATTTTGTAGGTGTTGATACATACTTGAGTATTGTACTTACCACTTTTTGCTTCTCCTTAGGTCACTAGAACCATTTCATACCTGGTTGATCTCATTTCTACCTCGATACCATGCATCATCCCACTATCATCAATACACTATAGGTCACTTGCAAGTTCCAATTTCATTTGGCTTTTTAACACTGTAGTTCTCTAAATATCTCCATTAAAAGATTATGAGTTGAAATCCATTCAAACCTTAGTGTCTCTTGACTTGATAAATTACTCTTGTGTTAAGACATTACCTTTAGGCTTAGGTTGCAAGAATGAATCCATTGGGTTTACCTAGACCACATAAACCTTCACAATGAGATGACATTGTGTATGAGAAAAAATCCTTTTTGGATAAGTTAAGGTAAACCTTCCCATTGTAAATTTATTCAACTTGATTGACTGTAAGTGTTGCTTGAGGGTGTCTTGACTGTGTTGATGAACCCTGAATGACTTGAGAACTATATTCAAGTCTTGAAATCATACAAAACATGTCTCTTATGTTTTGGATATTCTTATAGTTATCTATACATACCTACATATGACTGTAACTGACTATGTGCTGGGCATATGAGTTCAATATTCAACTTCACTTGGTTTCAAATGATTTGATATTTCATTTCCATTGGTCCATTGAATTTTAATTAGACCATCACCATGTTATGAAAGGTTGGAAACAAGTGTATTACCTTTGATCTAAAACAAATCACATGAAAATAAACTTTTCAACTACCAAAACAATGTTCTCATATTTCAATGATGTTCACTTATATCACAAGAGAGTGATCCTTCCTAGATTCCATGGTCACACATGCCAAACCAATTGAATTCAACATAAAAAGGATGAACATGATTTTCAAGTCTACATATACCATTTGGTTTACATAGACCAATTTCTAAAATGTAGACAAATGATAAAAATTGGGCCATTGGGATTGCATAGGTAGTTTGGAGGTGCTAAAAATATTAATTATTGTTCATAGAACATAGAAAACCAATATTAAAACCATGAGCATGAAATGGATGATCATAAGTACTTATAACATCCCCCAAGTTCACTCACTCCAACCCTTCTTCTCTGGTTTGTACCAAAAGAAAACTATTGACCCTTTTTGACCTGTCTAAGATAGTGATAAGAGAGAGAAACTATTTTTTGACAATGTTGAATCTATTAAAGCCACCTAAGCCTATAAATTACTAGTGGGGATCCCAAAACACCTTATTGAAGCATTTACATGTGCCAAATGAGTCATTCAATCTATATAACTATCTGAGACTGACATTTTTTAGATGATCTTCTTCCTTTTACATTGAACCTAAAACATTTCAATTTCAAAATTATCTCTGACACTTCCATGACATGTGGTACATTATATTTCTTTTTGACACATTTTTATTAAAAATCATACATTTCATTAAAATGACTAAAAGGTAGCATAAGATGACATTAAAATAAATGAATAAAACTGACAAAGGTTAAAACATATTTTATGACCCTCAAAAAGTGACTTGACCTCACTTAGGACCATGGTGATCATTTTCAAACCTATCAAACCTATGAAAAGTTTTAAAATGCATGGGGTTGACTTAATTTGACCTAGGGTGAAATTTTGGTCAACATTTTGGCAATTTATAGGTGTAGCATGCTTGTTATGCTAAGGACCAATTAACTTCTCCTACCATTGGTAAATGGAGTCACCCATATACTAAAATTGACACTGATATGCCTATGAAAAGAATCTAAACTCATATTAACACACAACAAAAAATAAACACACAAAACAAGACACCAAGACACACACTTGTGCTCTCTAATCACTTAGAGAAAACAGACAAACAACTCAAAGGAAAACACACACCTATCCTAATATGTATAAGACCTCAAAACACTCGAGGTGAAGGATTTTTTCTTCATTAATTAAACTAGGGTCAAATAAAATGCTTCTAGAATAATTTTTTCTTCATGAAAATAAAAAATCATATGATACATGTTTGCCAATGAAAACTTTCTTATGAAAATAGTCAAATGAATTACCATCTTTGGGGCTTATACTAACATCAAGTGTGTCACTTAGAACTCTCATAGACACTCCATATAACTTTCCAAGGGGCTTGTTTGAATTTTAAACTTCCTTGAGCTTTGTCATGTCCACTTAGAACTCCTCAATCTGATCATTAGGAATCATGAAACCCTTACCAACTTTAGATACATTTGAATCAGGATATGCTTGTTAATGGGAGTCATCAAGGATACCTTATTTATTCTAAAAGACTTCATGGTCTACCAAGGTTATTTTCTACTTGATAGAGACCCCAAACTCTTCCTTGTGTTTGTTAGATACATGATTAACCTCATCATTAGGTCTGTATTCCTTTTGAAGAGTTACAGACCTACTTATCTCCTCAAAATCCTACACTATGTAATTGAATTTTCACCACATATCATCTACCTCTTCTTGAGGTTCATGATCATGAAAATAGTACTCTTTTTCAAGTAGTTTTAAATGCTTGCTATGACTATCATGCTTTTTTATAGCTGAGATATCATCATCATCCATGTGTAAAAGGTAATTTCACCATGCAACTTGTTCTAGAGTGTCATTATAATTTACCTCAAGAGATCTATCACATTCTTCATGGAGGATGCATGTTCCAATACATGTTTCTTCAAATCCATATTGCTTAGCTCCCTAATCATCAAGGTATAAATTAGTTATGCAATCAAGAAATGTTACATGTTCTTGATCATTATGGTGATCTTATTCATGTCTGATATTACAATTCATGTTAGATGTGTAAGGCACATATGGATCTACATGAAAAATAGATAGAGGTTCAGATTTGATTGATACTTTAACACCATACCTAGTCCTAAATTCCATATAGGATCAATCTAAATTCAGCTATCCTCCAATCTTAGTAGTAAAATATATTGACAAAAAAGGGCAAAGTGAGGTGGCACATCCACAACCATATAATTTTGAGGAATAATGAAAGTAAGACAAGCATAAAGAACAAGTTGTAAACCTTTTATTATGTTAATTGTCTTGGTAGCTGACCCATCTAGTTATAGCACTCATTTGGAATGAGGGTCATACTTCAAATTTAGCTTATCAACTACTTGCTTGTGCATGACCAAAGTAATTGTTCCACCATCAATCAAATAATTGTGCACCAAAGAATCTCCTATCATTATAGATAGATAGAATGGAGGAGGTTTGTCTACTTTCTCAATTTTGTTTGATTGTCCCTCACTACGATTCAATGTGTTTATCAAGGTTGCCTCTTTCCCACTAGGCTATTTGGTTTCCAAACTAAATTTGGATAGTTCTTCTTGGAGTAGGTATAATTGTCTAGGTATTTCAAGCGTATCCCACTTTGATACATTCACATGAGCCTTATTCATCTTCTCTATAATTTTAGTGAAAGAGCCACTAACCTTAGCTTTTCCACTAGTAGGAATGATGTTTCCTATACCTTGAGAATTTTGAGGTGTGAAATAACTCCTAACATTCTGATCTTTTTGATATACTTTTATATTTAGAATTGTACTAGACATGCCTACCCTTTGATATGTTTGAATAGTCATTGATGAACCATTACCAGCTCCTTGAACCTTTTCAATTGTCTTTCTCTTTGCCCTTGTGTTTGAAGATATAAGACTTGAATCTTTACTTTATTTCCCTTGGTAATTCATAACACATGCATCATCTCACTACTAATTGGCTAAAGTAGACCCCACTTGAACATTCTTTTCATTATTCTCTCCTCCATTACCTGGTACCTTATCTTGAGTCAACACTGGCAATGTTCCCAAATTTTCCATGCAAGTTTGATTGAAACACACACACACACACACACACACACACACACACACACACACACACACACACACACACACACACACACACACACACACACACACACACACACACACACACACACACACACACACATGGATCATTAGGTTGATCCCATGAAGGTTGACCCTCACACTCTTGAGCAAGGTTTTTTTAAGCAGGCACTAATTCTCTTGAGGTAGAGGGAACATTGGGATTATAACCATTATAGGATTTTGCTTGAACTAGTTGCCCTTGATCTTGAGGATGACCTTAAAATGGTGGTCTATTGCCTTAATAGTTAGAGTAAGATTGAATATGATGATAATGGCTTTGGAAATGCCTCACTTGATTTTATTGTATAATCATCTTGAGACCTAAAATCTCTTTCTCAAGATCCCTCACTCTTTCTACTTCATTAGATTTTCTTGATTGACTAGGGGTAGATGGTTTATGTTTTAGTGTAGGAATGGGAGAAACAACAGGTATAGGGGTTTTCAAATTAGGAAATAGAGACATAGGGGATCTTGAGGAAATATTCCTAACCTAAATCAAATAATTATCATCCCTAATGATCATTTCAGAGTCATTAGTCAATGTGTTACCTCTCATAGATTGCCCCATCATAGAAATATCACTATCAAAAGCCTTAAGATAACAAAGGAAAACATGGTGTGTAATAGGTCTTAACAAGATTGGAATCCTATCCCATGTATTCTGAAACCTTGTGTTGAAGTCTTGCATATATTTGTAAGGTGATCTCCTTATATTGGTCAGTTGCTTAATTAGTGATAAGTTGTTACTCTTGTCCTCAAACCTTCTCCTCATAGCATCTCCCAACCCATCCCATGTGGTGATAGATTCAGGGACCAATATACTATACCAATCAAGATATTTCCCCCTAAAAGAGACATGCAACAACCTAATTTCTATGTTCTCCTCAATGATGTGATGTATATTGTAGAATTTATAAATGTTTCTAATATGTTCAATAGGGGTAACGACAATCTCACTAGTATATGAAGGGACACTTTTGAGTCATGATATGGGAATGTCATCATAATGGGAAATTATTAGAGGACTATATCCATTTAAGGAAACAAAAGGTAGGTTATTTTTCATGATATCTTTGGTATTTTTAAATATTGGGCCAATAAAAAAATTTATTATAATTTTATGAGCAAGGTATGATCTTCTTGGGTAAATGGGTGTTATAAAATCTATTTGCTTTGCATGAATAATAAGGAAACTCTTGGAAATAAAAATGAATTACTTTAGTAAGAGATCTTATGTTTACCTTAGGCATGAAATAGTATAATATTATTCCACCAAGAGTCAATTTTTGGAGTCACCAAATACTTCAAGAAGCAGACTATTACAACCTCTTGTTATCAAGACCAACATCCACCTCGAACAACCTTCTTAGACTTCAGATCCCACTAGGTGTGCCAAAAATATTATAGCCCAAATTTTCACCCTATATAAGTCAAACCTTCTCAAATTTGGGATAACATAGAACTATCTCTGCATATAGACAAGTTGCTACAAGTGATAGATCTCTAGATTATGGGCTAGCTCCTTTGATCTAATTGTTTAGGCTCACACACTACACTAGGATAATAACTATTGGGGTTGAAAATAGAAGAAGTAAAATAAAATTAACATATTCTAATGGAGGTGATACACCAAATATATCTCCACAAACATATTTTCATTTGCACTAAGAAGGCAGACTACTAAAATTGATCTCAACTCAAAAGTTCTTTGAACATAAGTGTTTCTACATGGAGGAAGATTGCCATGTAATTTTAAAGGTGGGTAATTATGAGGTATAATATTAGACACTAATAATATCTTTAAAAATTTAAAATACACCTAAAAAACATATACACTTCATGAGACTTGTTAGAATAAATGTCACTCACATAATTCATACAAGAGAAGAATAGAAGCCAGGAGAAAACCATAATCACTTGTCATCCAAAATAAACAAATTGAAATACTTAGGAAAGAATTGTAGAGACTAAACCATATTAGTAACTTTATTAAAAGGCAAAACAAGATATCAAACCTTTAGGGCTTCACCATACCAATTTTGGATTCTTTATAATGCCAAAATGGATTTAATATATAGAGCATAGGAGAGGAGAGAGAAGGACTGATGTTGAATAGTCACAGTGCTAAGTGTCAAGTATTGAAGACTAGATACAATGCAAGAGAAAGAGTTATAAAATAGGTCATTAATATTTCTTGAATAAGTGTCAATATAAAACATGACATCTCCTTGAAGTTGGTGAAGGGACACTTCATTATCCTTCTTAAAATTATTTTTTTGATGAGGAGTCCACTTAACTACTTAAAACTACCTTGGAAGTCATTGACACATATGCCCTGACCTAATATGGTGTAATTAGGATTTATACATGTCATTATACACCCCTCAATTAATGATCTTATATTTACCACTTGTAATTCACTTTCTCACAATCACTCACTAGCCTTCTAGGCCTAGACTCTCACACTTGTCACTTACGTGACTTGCACACACTCAATGAGATTATTTACAGAGCTGTATGACACATTTTAATAACTTATTTTCCCTCTATTCTAGCATATATACTTCAATGAAAGTTCAAAATCACACTTCTCACTATCAACTTGATAGTCACCTTCTTTCTCATTATTCTATTCATGTCTACATGCAACAAAAAAATTAGTGAAGTGGTATCTATGTATAATTAGGGTGAGAATGTCGTATGATGAGTTATAACACATATCCACACACATTCTATAATTATTTTCACCTATCCATTCATTTTTCCACCTTTAAATTACCCCAAATCTTGTAGGAAACACAAAATTTGCCTCATCTATACAAGTGATGGTAAAGAAAAACTGAGTGGTGAAGAGGCTGAAAGAGTGACAAGTAGGTTTAAAACACTTTCCAAGTTAGTTTTCTCCTTTTGGATTCATTTCTATTCATATATTTCTCATCAGGATCTTATGAGGGTTATAAGAGGGTTTTAGGTCATTTAGGTTCTTAATAATGATTCATAAAGGTTAGACCCATAACCTTCAAACCAATTCCATTAATTTATAAGTACAAGATCCCCCTCAAATATCCCTAAGTTATTGAGACCCCATGCACATTATGCATACATATGGGAGTGAAATAAGTTGGCCCTCGAGTTCTTACTATGCATTTTGGACACCTCAGAGACAAAATGAGGCCAAAATTGACTAATTTGAGTTGCTATCTAAAAGATTATGGATCTTATCAACCTTAAACTCTCCCATAAATTCTATAAAATTTCTTGGGAAGATCATATGGTCATAGGAGTGTCATTAGAAACCATGAGGTTCATGTCCAATTCTAGGCCTAATAGTCATAGACTATGTTTCTAAGTATGTGGTCACTTCTGAGTGTCCATAGTGACTATAGGGATTTCTCAACATTTTTTAATCTTTAATTTAACCCTACACATTAAAATAGTGTCTTAATACTCTATATTTTATCATTTCACCATGGATGCAATAGGTTTGTAGTTACATTGCTTGTGGAGTGCCTCTAGTTTGAGACAAAACAAAGAATGCTTACCCTATTTGTTTGACCCAAATGAGACCATAGATGTCTAGTCCAAATCATGATGATAGTTTGTATCAAATTTTAAAGACATATCATGCTTCTAGATCTCTCAACATCACATGTTCTCAATACTAACTTCTAGACCTGACTGTGTGCAAAATTTTGGTGGACCAGGTATAAGGTTTTGAAATCTAGTTCGAATTCATCTTTACCCTATTTATATTTCCATTGAGAATCACATGAAAGTGTGATATCATCACTATAATAGTGATTTATACGTGATCATATTCAACCTATACCTTTACCTATGAACCAAACTTTCATCCTTCATTAGCCTAGGTTAGTTTGTAGTCCTCACTTCAAAGTGTAGGTGTTATTTGGGGAATATGAGATATTCCTATAGGTGGTGATACATACTTGAGTATAGTATTTCCCACTTTTATATTTTCCGTAGGTTACTAGAACCATTTCATACCTAATTTCTATCATTTTTTCTTTGAGACCATGCACCATTCCACTATCATCAATACACTATAGGTCACTTGCAAGTTCCATATTCATTTGGATTCTTAACACTATAGTTCTCTAAATATCTCCATTAGAAACTTGACTGAGTTGAAAGACATTCAACCCTCAATCTCTCTTGACTTGAAAACTTTTTCTTGTGTTAAGACATTAATACTAGGCCTAGGCTACAAGAATGAAGCCATTAGTCTTACCTAGACCTCATAAACCTTCACCATGGGATGACACTATCCATGAGAATAATTCATTTTTGGAGAAGTTAAGGTAAAACTTCCCATTTCAAATTTATTTAACTTGAATAATTGTAGGTGTTACTTTAGGGGGTCTTGACTGTGTTAATGAACCCTGAATGACTTGAGAACTCCATTCAAGTCTTGAATTCATACACAACCTCTCTCTTAGGTTTTGAATAGTGCTATAATTATCTGTACATACCTACAAGTGACTATAGGTGACTATTTTCTAGGCATGTGAGTTCAATATTCAACTTAAATTGGTTTCAAATGATTTGCAATTTCATTCTCAATGGTCCATTTAATTATTCTTAGACCATCACCATGCTCTGAGAGGTTTAAAACAAGTGTATTACCTTTGATCTAAAACTACTCATAGGAGAATGAACTTTGCAACTACAAAAACACTATTTTCTTCTTTTAATGATGTTCACTTCTAGCACAAGAGATTGATCCTTACTATCTTCTATGGTCACACATGACAATCTAGTTGAATTCAACATGAAAAGGATGAACATGATCGATAAGTCTACATACACCACTTGGTTCACATAGACTAATTTCCAAAATGTAGATAAATGATAAAAACTAGACCATTGAGATTATAGGTACTTTTGAGGTGCTAACAATATTAATGATTGTTCATACAATATAGACCACTAATATTTTAACCATGACCATGAAATGGAAGCTTATAAGTACTTATAACATCCCCCAATTGTACTCACTCCAACCAAAAGAAAATCATTGACCCTTTTTTACCCATCCAAGAGAGTGATAGGAGAGAGAAAATAATTTTTGACAATTTTAGATATGTTAAATCCACCTGAGCCTAGAAATGACTTTTGGGGATCTCAATATAGATTTTTGAAGCATAAAAACATGTTATATGAGTCATTTAGTCTATACAACTACCTAAAATTGACATTTTAAGATAATATTTTTCCATTTTCATTAAACCTACAACATTTCAATTTTAAAACTAGCTCTAACACTTCCTTGACATGTGGTATGTTAGATTACTTCTTGACACATTTGTCTTGAAAATTATATATTTCATTAAAATGACCAAAAGGTGGCATAAAATGACATTAAAACAAATGGACAAAAGTGACAAAGGTTAAAACATATTTTATGACCCTCAAAGGGTGACTTGACCTCACTTAGGACCATGGTGATCATTTTTAGAAATATAAGACCCTATGAAAAGTTTTAAATTGCATGGGGTTGACCTAATTTGACCTAGGGTGAAATTTTTGTCAATAGTATCCAGTCAAAATTGTATTTGTGAATTGTAGAGGTGTCTTAATGGAAATTTTATCATGAAACTCAAGGTTCAACACTATTTGGGTGGTGACATTAAACTCATACTTGACATGCATATTGGGATTAAGGAACATAAAGGCACAAAAGATAAAGGCATTATATTAAATTAAGAATGGTCATCACTATGCAGAAGGTGGTTAGATGGGTGTCCTAAAAGATTTCAATAACTTTTATCTACCTATAAATTAGTTTAAATATAATTAATTATTAGTAATTATATATGGAGTATGATTTAATGCTCATCTAAAGAGGATTTCAAAGACCTTTGATCACCAAAAATTAAATTCAAATTCATTTAAACATGGACTTTAATGTTAATAATCTCAGGATCAAGCAAGATATTATTCAAATTTAATCTCAAGTGGCTTGGCCCCATTGATTCTTATAACCACTATTTAGTAGATTGATTAATACACCAAGGGCCAACTCTTCATTTAAATAAGGGATTGTTCATTAATCAATTAATAGAATAAGAAAATCAGGTATGAGATCATAGAGCTTTGCCTCTTCCCTTTATGTATTTTTATACTTTTTAGGTAGTTTTATTCTTTGCATGAGATGAGACTATTGAGGTTTTATTTATTTGTTCATCTAGCATGTGTAATGAATCCTATTCATTCTTCATGAAATCCTTTAATCTAAAATCTCTATCAGCTAATATTATTGGTCTACACAAGTATATGGTGACCTTGTTTCCCTCCACTACATAGAAATTTTACCCCAGACTCTTTCGTCGATTTGCATGATGGTTATGCTTGGTTGACCATTAAAAAACTAGTTTATTTATGGATTCATACACTTAATATAAGAATATATTTTATTCTATAGAGCAGGTTTATCTTCCCTTTTCTCCCTGCCCTCTCTCTCTTTCTCTCTTTTATCTTTTTATAAACTTTGATAGAATAGTTTTATAAATAGTTTTATTTGTAATTAGTTGCTAAATTTTTATCTATATTGCATGATCTAGCTTATTTCTCATCCTTCATGCATTATTGAATTTGATTAAAGAGTAATACATAGCATCATCTAGAGGTTTTCTTTAGTATTTGAGTGAATTAGTATTGTTACTCTAAGCTTCATTACCAAGTGTTTTTAATTATCAAAATCACATTGACCCAAAATAGACCATGACAAGAAACTAAGTGAGATCAATATGCCAAGACTTAATAACAAAGATCTTGGGAAATTTCATCAAACTAGCTTCCTTTTAGGATAGGTAAGAAAGTGGGAATCATCTTTAGTTGAGCCTCCCCTTTCCTCCTAGATTTGGTACATACCAAGTGGACCACCAATAGATTGGAACTAGAAGAATGGAAATTTAACACTTTAGAATCCTTGTTTAAACAAAAAAAATCTAGGATTACAAAACTAGAAGATAGAAGAATAATCATGAGGTCAAAGTCTATTGAGGATGACTTTGATTTGTTACACCTAATAGAACATAGGAAATCTAGAATAGATAAAGGGAAAGCCAAAACAAGATAAATACACTCAACTAGTAGATACCTTACTAATTCATTCCATTTTATTAACACCATTTTATTTCTTATAGCCTTCCAATTTCTAATCCCATCTAGCTTAGAGGAATTAATTGGTCTCATGAATGTCCCAAGACTTACATATGACTTTCCCAAAAACATTGAGAAGTTCTACTTGAGGTATGTTCATGGTGGAGTGAGAACATCTAAAAAACATATCCAAATGTCCATGGATGCCTTGATCAAAACTCAATTTTAGCATGAATATGTTAGTCATATATTTTTCCCTTATAATTTATATGAATCATCATATAGTTGGTATTTAGGTCTCCTAGATTGATCCATAAAATCTTGGGATAACCTTGACACTGTGTTCATTAACCACTTTAGGATACTGATAAACCTTGATATACTATATCATCAGTTTATAATTACCAATAGGTATTCAAATGAGTCAATGAGTATTTTCAACAATTGGTTCCATAAGATGTACAAGAGACTAAAAGACCTATACATCCAGATAGAGATTATTTATATACGTTATATCCCATGACTTTTATGTTCTTTAGGATAACCACAAAAACACTTACATCTTTATCTTTATCTTATAATTAAGCTATTAGCATTAAGAAGTAGATGGTACCTCAATGGTATGGTACCTATCCTTATCCCTCATTAAGACAACTAGGTACCTATAATTAGATCCCTATGATTAACTAGGTCCTTATGTAGAAGTTTCCTCTAATGAATCCTATCCTTGGATCCAAGTATTGAATCCTAAAACTAGTTTATAATCCACCACCCTTGAATCACATACAAAATAATTAACCCTATGTGCCTCTTAATCTTGTGTTGTCTCAGCCTATAAATCAATAACTTGTCCTTATTGCATATAATACTCCTACAATGCCTATTTTGAGTAATGATTTTTCTCCTAACAATCATCATTAGTCTATCGTTGCATTTATAAATGATAATGTACTAGTGGATAACCCACTTCCCCAAACAAAAAATAACCAAATTTCCACTATTAATCATAAGGTAGTTAATTTGCAACATATGGTCTAGAGGTTGACCAATGCTATTGTCAACTTGTGAAGGTAGGTTCCTTAGAACACAAACCAACTAGAAAATAACCAACCCCATAAAAAAATTTCTAATGGGGAAAATACCAATATGAGAATTTGGGAAACATTGTAGAGGAAGCAACCAATAGAAACTTTACATTCAAAAGATATAACATACCATTAAACATGTTAGGTAATAATTCAGATCCTCAACCTAATAAACTACATGAGATGAATATTTGTGAGGTAGCCTTACCCAACTAGTGTAGATTCTATATTACTTCCCAACAAGGTGAATTAGAGTGCATAGATTTTTTGAATACCTTTGAAATATTGTAGAAAGAGATGGGAAGATATTGATCTGCACCATGGGGCCCATGATCAAGTGTGTGGGGAACAACCAAGTTTGGTTATGTAGAGTTAATGCACAAAGATGTATTTAGATATAATAATCAAAACACATTGAATTAATCAAAAGGATTTCTGATAAGAAATGTAACTTATTTTCTATAGCAAATAATAGGAAAAAATTGGTATAATGTGTTACAGTGCATGTGTTAAAAAATAGATACACAAAGCATGCTATTTGTGTTATGAATGTGTATGGAATTGACCCCAAGATGAATGCATATGTTACATATTTAACATGAATAAAAAAAGATTAGTTATAACTAATATAAGTTAAAAATAAGATGGTTAATAGTTGTTTCATCTTCGTTGATGGATGATGGTTGAGATTCCAAGTTGGTGGTGAATAATAGTCCAATAGACAAGATTCCTAATTGGAGAATGCCACCTAAAAATCTATGGTTAGATTAGGCTAACATATGGATTCATTGAAGTGAGTATAGATTTAGTCATGTCAGTGTATGACTAAATACTAGGGAGGTGTAAATAACTATGAGTTGAGTATGAAACTCTACAAACAAGTGCAAGACTTATGCACAAGAGTGTGAGTTTCATAGAAAGGAGTGCATAGGAGAGTCCATAAGGTGTGAGTTATGAGTAGAGAAATAAGTGACAATTTAATTATACTACATGATAGCTACACATGGATCATCCACCCTTTTTCAAAGAGTAATGGTCTCCATTATATCAATGTATAGTTGAGGAAACTACACTCAAAGTTGTTGGGAAGTGTAATGCTTGTCTTGATCAACATATTATCTTACCTTGACCACTTGGAAAATTTGATGTGTGCTATGGTGAGTGCATTTTTCTATCACTTATATGATCTAGTCCTTATTTATAGGGTTCAAGTGTTTTAGATCTAAATTATAAGGATGTTTTGTCATAACTATCTCAAGAAGCGATAGAGTGTAAGGTTTGAGAATTTTTATGTTGAAGACTAAATGCATGACTGAGTATTAAGTAAGATCAAGAATGAAGGAATCCTCACCATATGTGCATAGAATGGTGTAAAGACTATAATGTAAAGGCTTGATCTTCTTGTGTGGACATTTTAAGTGTTCCTTCTAAAGGTGCATCCAAACTTTTCACCAACTTTGAATGCATGAGGTGTGCAATGTGAATCAAGGTGATCCTTATAATTTGCATGTGTGTGTGTGTGAGAAAATATACAAAACTTGTTGATGAATAGACTAGATATCTCATAGAAACTTTTCATCTTTGTCTACTTCCAATTCCTATGTGCATGACTCAATGACATCTAGTGCATAATAGGAGATGTCTTTACGTGATGAAGGTTGGAACCCAAGACATGTCTAGAATGGTCTATGACCTATAGAGATATGTAGGGATCTATTGTAGGCATGTTGAATGTACAAGAGATTATCATCCTAAGTGAGATAATGTATATAGTTTTACATTAATGATAGATGAATAAGTGTGCAATTGACCACTTTGATTTGACCATTTATCTATGGATGATAATTCATTGATCGATATATTTATGTATCCATCAAGTCCCATAATGCTCGATAAAAGTGACTTATGAAGTACAAATATTGATCAAAGATAAAGGATGTTAGAATCCTAAATGAACTCAAATATGGTTGAATAAGGCTTGCATAGTTTTAGTTATGTCAATGCCTTTCTTTCAAGTGAGCATGATATCCATCTTGGAAAACTTAACCACTAAAACAAAATCATCATCATGATGGTGTCTCATCATAGGTGACCTAGTCATGAAATCCATGCTGATATATTCCCATGGTCTAGATGGAATTGGTAGAGGGGTGTAAAGTCATAGCTTCTTGTTCTTGGGCCTAGTTATGTAATAAGGAATGCAAGACTTGATATGGAATTACATGTATGTGCACATGTGTATTGAGTATAAATGTGAATGTAATATGGTTAGAGTCTTTGTCATACCAAGGTGTCTTAAAGTCTTAGCATATAGTACCTCCTAAATGAGTCATTATCGAGGTGTGCCACCAAGAACACATAGTTTTACAAGATTCTATATAATATGGTCAAAAATTTACAAATATTAAATTTTTGTATCTTGTACTAGGTTGGTTTAAGTCACTACAAATTATTGATTAGCTAAGTAGAGGGATGCCTAGTCTATGAAGTTATGGATATGTATGTCAAACACTATGATTAACACATGAACCAATAGTAAAATAAGGTAATTTTATGCTTTGTTATCCTTCCCTTTCTTTGATTGATCATGATATGAAACTACTATAGGCAAGTCATTCATTTTATGTGTCATGTGCTTTCTATCTTGTTATATGTCTATAGGAATTGAAGTGGCTTCTATTCTGAATGAACAACTATATCTCTCCCTAGAATGTAGTGGTGATATTACTTGATTGATTGAATAATAAAATATCATTATTTCTCATAGGTGGAGTACCTTTACATCATTTTTTTGAATGTCTTTGAGTGGTATGTGATTAGATGTCCATTTTGCATGAGCATTACATCGAGTGAATAGTTAGATGTATCAATGTGAATTTTGAAGGAATGTGTAATGTCAATAATTATGATAACATGAGTTACATAGAGGTATTGCTTGAGTGTGTCAAAATTTCATTATTATGCATGAGTCAAATTGAACTTGGATTTTTCATGTGTTATCAGGATAAGATCCCAAAAGATGTGTGAAAAACTAAGGACAATATTATGGTAGAAGTTAGCAACTCCAAAAAACTCCTCAATTATATAATATTTCATGGATTAGGACAATCTTGAATCACTTTTATCTTTTATAGACCTACACATAGTCCTATGTGATCAATTAGTATCCCAAATTGAATCCACACAATGTCAAATGTACACTTTTATAAGTTTGCATGCAACTTGTATTAACACAATCTATATAGGATGTGTGAGATGTGTTCCATATGATCCTCCCTGTAGATATCCAATTCATAACACCATTTGTGTTAAAATTATCAATCTTACTTGAATTTCACTCAAATGCACATTTTAGGTCAAAATCCATAAAACAACCTAAATGGTTCAAACTTGTCAGTTACAAGTGCCAATTCAGGTCAAAATATCCCTAAATAGGGCAATGTATTTTATGAGCTAGCTAACATTGATTAGATCATTTTGAGTCAAAATGATAATTTCACCATTTAGTACTCTAGATCACTCTTTTCTTCTAATTTATTGCTACACATCACGTACCTTTGTTATTTGGTGTTGACAACATCCCAAATGGAAATACAGCTCCAACACATCTAACATCACTTTCCAGTTCCTCTCTAGTCAAATTATGACCTAATAATATGACTTTCTAACCATTTTTATTAATTGAGGGCCAATTTTCAAATAATTGCACAAATGTTGATTAACCTTTTTTAAGGCTAATTAATCCAAATCAAGAGCTTAAGTGGATTTTCCATGAGATTTGTTGAATATTTATTTTTGAAAATTGATTCCTATTAACTACATCATCAGGTGACATCATTTATTGGGAAGACATCTCTAGGCCATAAATGCCATAAATATCAAGATTATGGGTCACCCATGCCTAGTTAATGCCTCCTATGCCTCTTCAATGCCCCTTATTCCAAGGTCATGATGAAGATAATTATGGATTTAATTCCAAATATTAGGATTATCCATGACCACACATCTCAATCTTGAGATGGATGGTCATGGTTGATATTGACCAATCTCAAAAATCTATAAATGGAGAGGCTATGGACATGAATTTTAAGCTTGAATATTGCAAAGTTATAATGTTAAATTGTTTCTATAAGGCTTTGCATTTGATCATTGATTTTGTTTGCAAGCTTCATTGATAGGCTAGTTTGGTGATTTGGAATCATGAGCCTAGGTTTTATGAAGTGTTCTTGAGGCATTGGAGGAGATTACCAAAATTGTTGACCAAAGACAAGGATGTTTGATCAAGGCAGAACATGCTTTTGAGCCACATGGGTATGGTAAATCCATTTGGGAAGGTAGTATGATGTTGCTTTCTTTCATTTGTTTCTTTCTATCCTTTGTAATTTCCATAGGACTATATTGGCTTAGTTAGTTAGTTATTTATGCATGTTTCATTATTTATGGAATAATGCTTGATTAACTTGCTTTGTAATCTTTTCTACATCTCATTAGAGGAGCTTACCACCATTGTTGACCAAAGACAAGGATGCTTGATCAAGGAAGAACATGATTTTGAGCCACATGGGTATGGTGAATCCATTTGGGAAGGTAATATGATGTTTCTTTCTTTCATTTTTTTCTTGCTATCCTTTGTAATTACCATAGGAATGGATAGGTTTAGTTAGTTAGTTCTTTATGCATGTTTCATTATTTATGGACTAATGCTTGACTAACTTTCTTTGTAATCCTCTCTACATCTTGGCACACCCGATGGGACTAGACACATCTCACCCTTAAAACTCTTGTAAATTGATTTTCTAACTTTGTTTTGCCATTTTTGGTTGCCTTGGTTTTACACAGTAACCAACATCGATAGGTAATACCAACATCAGTTTCATAGCTTAACCAATGTCGATTCGGTAACTGACATTGGTTAGCAAAATTAAACATCATTGGTTTTAATAACTAACGTCAGTCACTATGTTTTTCCAAAACCATAGACCCGAGAGCTATTTTTCCAAAGTTTATTGTTTCAAACTAAAAATAGCTTCAAATTTAAAAGACATGCTAACATTTTTGTTGTAGGATCAAGCTTGATATTTGATAAAAACATGTTTAAATCACCTTTTTCATGCTTAAAAATCAATTAGGAACTTTTTTGGGTGTTTTAACAAAGAATTTAGATGTTTTTGTGAATGTTTTCAAAGTTTACAACTATGACCAAGGGGTCAAATGAATACCACTAAATATTTCATTTGGGCTTAAAATTGAACACACTTGTCAACTCTTTTTTTCAATAATTTTTTACTTAGGTTTTGTTTAGAAAAAAGAGGAATGTTGCATGTATGCTCTTCTATTTGTCCCCTATAAGGAACCCTTAAAATCAAAAGTGCCATTCCTATTGCAAATAGCCTAGTCCAAGGCTTAGAAAGAATGTCATCTAAAGCACTCCCCAAAAACTCATCAAATTTTGGGTGACCTCGAAAATGGCCTTAAAGTCTTTCTATTTTATGCTTTCTTTATTTACATGAAAACTTGGCTTATGAGGGGAACATCATTACCTCCCATGAGTTATTTAGGGAAGCTTTGACCTAGGGTTTAACCTTCTGACATTGACTTCATTTGAATCCTTTGGAGTTGCACATGGGATGTGTTTGCATTTGGACATCACACTACACTAAGTGAACAACAAGATGTAGTGGTTATAAAAAAGACTAGACTTTTTTACAACTAGCCAATGCCATGGTCACCTAATTTACATGCTTGTCTTTTACATCATTTAACGTGAAAGTCATTGTGCAATTGATTCCCCTAAAATGATCAAAATCTTGCTAGTTTAGTAGACTCTAATTTTCCATACCTTGTTAGTTTAGACTTAAGATGTTTGTTTTTTATCATTAGCTTACTTGGTCTTGATTTGTGTTTAAAACTGCTTGTTAACTTAATGAACTTAACCAAAACACATTGTCCTCAATTTTCTCGAGCAATGAGGCGTTACACTATCTGAATGGGAAATTCATCTTTTCTATGTTCAATTGTTATCAAAAGATTTGTGTCATGTCATCCACTTTGATGCAATCATGTTTCTCAATTGAGTCTAGATCTTTTACCCAATTTGTTTAAATCTTTCATTTATAATCCACATTTGAAATTGAACCTTTCTAAGTTTTACAGGTTGGTGTGTCAAATTAGGTTCACCATTTGCACACTAAGATTATTTTAACTTGGGTTCAATTTTCCATTTAGATTGAAGGTCATTTATTAAGATTCAAAATCACATTATCATCTTGGTGGACTCAAGTCATCTTGTGTATTGCTCATGATTTGAGTCCTATAACATATTTTATCCTACTGGAATCATGTGGTGACGTTGTGATACCTATTTGGTCCTCGATTTATACTTAGTGATTCATATATGTTTTTACATCTTGAGTTGCTTAGTTCATTATTTCTTCTTCATAATCCAGAGAGCTTTCCTCTAAACTTCTAGGGTCAACTTTTCAAATTTGAAACTAGATTTTACATTATGATCGTATCACAAAGATCTAGGATTTGGTGTACTAGTTTTCAACTTGGGTCTTTGAGTTAACTTACTCTCTTCCAATCATATGATTTCAATTTTACCAAAGGTTGAGTAAACTCGTGAACTAAATTTTTTAAATTGTGCATGGTTTCAAATCACCCTCCCTTATAGTCTCCTTGGTACCTTGGTTATATGTTTAAAAGAGAGTTGAAGCATACTTTGTTTGGTTGCCAAAGATTGGTCCAAAGTTATTCAAACACATAGAATGGATATTTTAGACATGAATCAAAGTTTCACTCATAGTGTGGCCTCTTATGGCCTTAGTTATGAAGATGAGTAGTTTTATGATGGACCCCATTGTTTTTGATGATATCCCCATAATAGTAGGATCTGAAGATGATTACAATGAATATCAACCCCAAGAAGATCAAGATGAAGCCATTCTTAGATTGATAGAATTTGGTGCTAGACTACCTTATAAATTTCCTATAGAACAAGTGCATACCTTAGTTAGAGAAGGAGACCAATGATGGCAAGAGCAAGATTTTGCACAAATAGACATAACTTCTTCCTCTAACAAAGGAAAGGAAATACAAATAGATTCAACACCCACAAATCTAGATTTTCTAGCTAAGATTAAGATAATAAGTCAATGATATGCATATCAACTTGTCATATACTTAACTAACTCCCTAGTTGCTAATTCAATTCACAATAATGATTTGAAAGAATAAGGAAATGTGGTTGAAAGTATGTAACAAATATTGGATGAATACATTACCATAGTGACTCAAGGTAATCTAAATGAACAGTTAAATTCACAAGAGACCTTACAAAGTGTTCCATTTGACATGGAACATACATTCTTCAATCATCAAGAACCTCTTGTTACTTTACAAACTTATAAACCCAAACATTTAGTTTGAATCGAGGAAATCCCTCAAGACAATTTGGCTAGTTATTTTCAACCAACCCAAAAATTGGTAAATAAACATAGAAATTTACAAAATCAACAAAATAAAAAACAACCAAATTCGGGGAATATTTTACAATCCAAGAATCAATGACCTATGTTCTTAACTCAAGGAGAAAACTAGAACCAAATCATGGATCAAAAGGTATACACCCCTTATAGATCCACACAAAACCAGGGGCACATTCCACCCCAATAGAAACAAAACCAGGGTCACATTCCACTCTAATAGTAATAAAACCAGGGGCACATTCCACCCCAACAGTAAAAAAACTAGGGGCACATTCCACCCCAACAGTAAAAAAACCAGGGGCACATTCCACCCTAATAACATCTTATTCAATCCATAAATGCACCAAACATGCAAGAATGGAATTTTATGAAGGAAATTGTTCAAAGACTGGAGATGAATAATACAGTTAAAAAGTACAAATTTGATGAGATATTCCCATATCCATTTGATTTATCTATTCTCTAAAATCCCTTTCCACCTCATTTTGAGGTACCCAAATTTGACAAATACAAAAGAAAAGGAGATCCATGTGAGCACATACAGGAATTTTTTGTCTTATGTCAAGAAGTTGCTTACAGTAGTGAGTACTTACTATGATTATTTATATAAAGTTTAGCAGGACAAGCTCTTGATTGGCTACTTAAACTACCCAAAGGATTAGTTGTGGATTGGACTGAATTATCAAAAAAGTTCATTAACCATTTCTCATACAACATAGAACATGAATTAACTGTTGTTGACTTATACAAAGCCAAACAACGTGATGGTAAAAGTTTCAATGTATATATGCAAAGTTGGAGAGCATTAACATGCCACTTTCAACATAATTTACCAGACAAATAGTTGGTTGATATATTTTCATAGAATTTACATCTTGAAGTTGTGCATAATCTATGGTTAGCTTATACCAGCTCATTTGAATAAATTATTGACAAAGGAGTATAGATTGAGAAGGCTCTTATTGCTAAGGGCCTTGTTAAGATTTTTATACAAGGTTAAGTGTCTAATTAGACTAAATAATTGACTCAAATAGTTATGTAAGATAAGCGTAAGGGATTTAAAAAAAATAAGAACATGGTTGTAAACGGGTGATTGAAACAAGACATGTACAAATGGTACAGGCTATGCCTCCTTTAAATGTACAATTAACTCCTCTAAATCCATTACCTACTTTTTAGAGACAACCTCCATGAAGGACATTTCATAACAATTTTAGAGTCTTTAGTAAGTTAGGAGAATCGGTTGAAATAATGTTATAAAATCTCATTGCAGATAACTTAATTATATGGCCAGTATCAAGGCCATTTCCTCAAGATCAGCCAAAACTAGATTGGTACAAAGAGAATGAATGGTGTAACTTTCATCATGTTGCTAGTCATGGTGCATATCATTGCATTCAATTATGACATATTATTGAGGACTATATTGAA
Source organism: Torreya grandis (assembly GCA_037957365.1). NCBI lineage: Eukaryota > Viridiplantae > Streptophyta > Pinopsida > Cupressales > Taxaceae > Torreya > Torreya grandis. The sequence continues at coordinate 3,520,646 of JARHVA010000944.1, forward strand.
AGTAGTGAACTAGAAATTAAGTTGGCCCTTAATCAAGACACAAATTAGGATATGGGAATCTATAAAGACCCCTTTCCTTGACATGATCCACCACCACCAAGAAACAATAAAAATGGTCACAATCAAGGATAGAGGTAGAATCAAAACCAACAAAAAGGTTAGAATCATAATGAGCATAATTAAGATCATAATGCCCACACTAATAATGTGGCTTATAACAATGTACCTTATAACTATAATAACACTGTGGGATGCATTTATACAACCCATATTGCCACTGCACTATAAACTTACATGGCCAATCTGATGCTCCTCACAACATAGGACCCATCATTATATGGTCATCACCTTCTCCCCCTAGTAATACCATGTCAAGTTTACATCATCATGTTTTTACTCCATTTGTATGGGTTACTAATCTTGAACAATAATACCATTCTTATAATTATTATAACTCCTTGCCACCTCTAAGTTATGCAGTTGCAACTAGATGCCTACAAGTTACCATTCAGGGCCTTTCACCCACTTTTCCCATAAAACCCAATGAGAACATTTTGCTAAAGGTTCCAAAGCTAAATACAATCCCAACAAAGACTAAACGAGTTCAATCCACAATTCAAAGGACTTATAGTCTAATGGATCAATTAGATAAAACCCTTATATAAATTTCCATATTAGAAATCTTGTGGACATCTGATGTCCATAGAACCATCTTCAACAGACTTTTACAAGAGTTTATTATGCCTAATTATATAAACCTTGATCAGTTCTAGAACCTAGTTGGACATTTGTCTTCATTTTGGCAAATCACATTTGATCAAAAGGACATGTCCACCCTTAGCCCAAACCACAATAACCCACTATACATTGATATAATTATTGTGGATCACTAGATCAAGTGGGTTCTTATAGATAATGGTTCAGGGCTGAACATCATATCTCTTAAATTGGTACAATGATTAGGTTACATGGATATAGACATTCAACCAGAAACTATTACAATCAAGGCTTATGACAATGTCGAGAGGGAGTCATCTGGTACAATTTGGTTGCCAGTCATGGTTGGGTCTATTTCTCATCATACATTATTCCATATTGTGGATATTGAGCTTACTTATAACATACTTCTTGGTCATCCTTATATCTATGAAGTACAAGTATTTCCATCTACTCTTCACTAATGCCTTAAGTTTCCCCATGATGGGATCAAGGTTACTATTCTCACTGATCAATAGCCATATCAATATTGAAAGCATATTGAAGTAGAGTTTTATAATCATAACTATTGTCTAGGTTTTGAATTTATTGTGAAGAAGAACAAAGCCATCATTTCTCATCCATCTCCATCTAATTATATAGACCCTAGTGATTTAGCCTCCACTTTGACTGATCCATTTCTTCCAGCTCTGGCCAAGAAGGTTATTGTTAAAGACATAGACATTTCCAAGTACCATCTGAAAGACATCCTCCATATTAAAAAAATTAACAAAATCCCCTAAAACATTTAGTAATCCTAAAACTTCTTAGACTCCTAACAAACCCGATTAGATTTGGTAACCAAAGAAGAAACAACCAAAACCTCCTATGGTTTTTGTACTTATAATTGCACCAAAGAAAAATTGAGAGGATTTTACTGAGGGAGATTGGTTATATTCTAAAGGCCTTGATGATTATTTTTATAATCCAAAGTATCCTATCCCCAATAGGATAATGTATCATCATGACTATACAAGGAAAGGCCTTGGCCCATAGGTGCAAGGAATTTTAGAATCCTTATCAACTAGAGTTGTCAATTGGAATCATGGTCTCAGATTTAAACCACCAGATGATGATCTCATGACATTTGATACTGACCCTTCTGGGTTGACTAGTAATGAGACTCTTAGAAGCAACACAACATCCCATTATAGCCTTTTTAATGATCTTGTTGACTCATATTTGTTTAATTCAAATGCCATATTGAACATAATGCCTATTAGAGCTTCTCATCCTGAAGCAAAAACCTATCCTAGTGGTGATTCCCTTCTTAAAGTAGGACATTACATCTTTACCATTAGTGCTTCCAATTCTAAATCAAACCCTCATTGTAACCTATGCCTTTTCCATCCTAAACTCATATATTGGGATCAATAAAATTTGGTCACATGTCTCAATGAGTTCCAAAATGAAGAATCAATTATAGAATACATGGGCCTACAAGATACATTCCCCATTGGTGATCATAAGCAGGGTTTTGATTTTTTATTGAATTCTTCTACCTACTTTGGAGACTAGCCAAACTTTCATGGTTGTAATAAAGAACAAACATCAATATCTTCAGGTGAAAACCTCTTTGAGGCACTTGTCAATCAGGGAAAAAGTAAAGAAAAGGATAAACCTTCAAGTGAAAACTTGTCTCAGGCACTCCTAAGAGGGAAAGTTTGATCATCCCCTCAAGATGTAGAAAGTCTATCTAGCTCAAGTTCCATAGCTAGTACAAGCATCTCTTCACAACAACATAAAATATTTAAGCATCTTACTCTTGAGTTTCTAGAGGTTTTTGCCAAATGGCCTTTACCTAAGAAGGAAGATTCTAATTCTTCATATTATCTAAATATTTGGGAGGAACAACAAGAAGCTATAACAAAGGAAAATAATCATGATCATATATTTCCTAAAATTCTAGAAGATAGATCCACACTCCTTATAGAGAGCACAATAGAAGTGAATTTGGGAACTCATGGGGATCCCAAAATGGTTTATCTTGGATCTTCCCTTACTGAGTTAGAACTTGAACATATTATATCCATTCTTAAGGATTACATAGACATCTTTACATGGGCATACTCTGACATGCTAGGCTTGGACCAAGATTTACCTGTGCATCATCTTGTTGTTCATCCTGATGCTAAACTAGTCAAGCAAAAGTTGAGAAAGATACATCCACACATTGCCATTTTGGTTAAGGTTGAGTTGGAAAAGTTGTTAGGAGCCAATTTTATAAGACCATTAGACTACTCTAAATGGGTTTATAACATAGTACCAGTGAGTAAAAAGACCCCAAGCATATGTGTTTATAATGATGTTTGTGATATCAATAAAGAGTGCCCTAAAAGATGATTTTCCTCTGTCCAACACCAACATGATCATCAACTCAACTGCTAGGTATGAGATATTGTCCTTAATGGATGGATTTCCTTATTACAATCAGATCAAGATAGCCCCTAAATATCAGCATAAGATTCTATTCACCACTCTATGGGGGACATTTTATTACCAAAGCATGTCATTTGGTTTGAAGAATGATGGAGGCACATATCAATGTGTAATGACTATATTCTTCTATGACATGATGGTGGGCACCCTAATATTTTATGAATAATATTTGAGAGGCTTCATCCATATAAGTTTACATGAATCATAAGAAATGTATCTTTGGTGTCACATCAGGAAAATTACTAGGGTTCATTGTATCACAATGAGGGATCAAAGTTGACCCTATAAAGGTCAAGGCTATTATGGAAATGCCTCCACCAAACAATCTTAAATAGTTGCAAGGTCTATAGGGTAAGATCCAATCTATACACAAGTTCATTTCTCAATTGGTAGATAAGTGCCACCCATTTACCCATCTCTTAAAGAAAGGGGTAAAAATTTAGTGGGATGAAGATTGTTAGATAGCATTTGAAAATATTAAAACATACTAGGCCAATCCACCAGTCTTACAACCTCCAACACAAGGAAAGCCACTACTTCTTTATATATCAACCATAGAACATGCATTGGGTCCACTTCTAGCTCAGCATGATGATCCTGGTCAGAATCATGTTGTTTATTATTTAAGCCACACATTGGTAGCCTATGAACATAATTATATGCCTATTGAGAAGGCATGTTTAGCTATGGTGTTCACCAATCAAAAATTATGACATTACATGATAAATAACAAAACTATTGTTATCACTAAGGTAGATCCTCTCAAGTTCCTCTTATCTAAATCATCTTTTCAAGGATGCATGGCTAAATGGATTATATTCTTCAGTGAGTTTAATATCCAGTACCAAAATCAAAATGCAATCAAAGGATAGGTTCTTATAAACCAACTTGTAGAAGCTCCTATTACAGCCACTCAACCTCTCAACTTTGACCTTCCAGATGATTCTATCATGATGATAGAACAAGAATCACAAGAACCTAAATAGTGGATGATCTATTTTGATAGATCCTTCATAACCTGAGGGTCTGGATCTAGCATATTGTTGATCACACCATAGGGGGATTTGATCCCCAAAGCATTCCATATATAATTCTAGTGTACAAACAATATGGCCAAATATGAGGCATTGGTTGTAGGTATCTATCTTGAAATATAATGGGACATTTAAATCTTAAAGGTCTATGGAGATTCATAGCTAATCATAAATTAGATAACTGACTAGTATCAAACAAGAGATGATAAACTTTTTATTTACAAGTAAATTATTGATAACCTTAAAACACATTTTAAATCTCTATAGTTTGAGTAAGTTCTTTGAGTCAATAATAGATCTACTGATGCCATGGTAATAATTGATTCCATGATTCAAATGCATGATAGTGATAAAGAGTATTAAAAATATTCTTCAATCAGCACATATTCTATCATATTCAAAGAGGATATACACCGTTGATGATCTTAATCCCTAACCTGAGCTACCATGGTACCAAGATTTTTATAACTATTTCCATAGTCATGTATTTCCTTCCAACCTTTCCAACAATCAACAAAAACTATTCCTTCATCACCTAACACATTATATCCTCCTTAGAAACATTCTTTATCGAAAAGGTTATGATCGAATGCTTCTTCATTGTTTATCTTTGGGAGAATCCAAGCTATCATTAAAGGAGGTTCATGAAGGAATGTGTGGGGCCCATACCAATGGTGTAGTCCTAACAAAGAAACTTCTTAGAATAGGATATTATTGGCCCAAAATGGAGATAGATGCTTGTAATTATGTAAAGAAGTGTGTTCTTTTTTAGTAGCATGGAAACTTGATATATCACCTTCCTTACCATTATAGCCAATTACAACACCATGATCATTCTCAACATGGGGTTTTGATCTCATTAGGAAAATTAACCTGACATCTTCAGATGGCCACAAACACATTTTGACTACAACTAAATACTTTACCAAGTGGATTAAGGCCATTCTTCTCACTTGTGTTATTAAGAAACAAATATCTGAATTTATTCATTACCATTTCATTTGTTGATATGGCATCCCAACCCGTATTATATCTGATAATGGTAGATCCTTTGTAAACAAAGATGTGAAATCTCTTTGTGTAAAATTCAAAATCAAGCACAATAAATCCACTCCATATAACCTGCAAGGCAATGGATAAGCTGAGGCATCAAATAAAACCATTCTAGCCATCTTAAAGAAGATTGTCAATGATGCTAGTCGTAATTGTCACTTGCAACTCTTTCCTACTCTTTAGGATTATAAAACCAATCACCACACCCTAATTAGAGCTACTCCATACTCTCTTATTTTTGGCACTAAAGCTATCATCCTGGTCAAGATTGAAATCCCATCATTATGAATATCACTGGAGTACATTGAAGATAATGAAGACTATAGAGCCTCATGACTACATGAACTAGAGATTCTTGATGGTAAGCATTTGGCTACCTTATAAAACTTGTAAGCCTATTAGAATAGATTGTAGAGAAGTTACAACAACACATTCTCCCTTAAGAATTTGAGATTGACGACTTAGTTTTGAAAGAAAGCTAGAAGAATATAAATGCTAAACTCAAAAATAAAGGCAAGTTTCAACCTAATTGGTTAGGACCATATATTGTCACAATGAACTATGGATCAGGAGCATATTGACTGGCTAAACCTAATGGTGAAAAACTTTCAGAGCCCATAAACATCATACACCTTAAGAGGTTCTTTGCATGAATAGATTTGAACCATTATCTATAAGATCCCTGACTTGAGGGCAACTTGTGTTGTCATAATTTTACCCCACCCTTTTATCTTACCTTGAACACATTTTATACTACCATGGTCCACTTTTCATGATTCCCAATAGTAAAGGCTTTGAACTCTTAGCACTCTAAACACATTCTTCATCCCATTATGGATTAATCTCTTTGAGAATCATATTCTTTTTTATGTCTAAGACATGTTATAAGCTTGAACACTTTTTGTCCCTTGACCAATTATGATTTTGATTATGTCTCATGAATATTGTGAACATCTTTAGTAGTGGTTCTATAAAGTAGTTCAACTAGGATAGTCTTATGTAGCTCCAGACAAGTGAATAGTCACATCTTCTTAATTCTAATATTTTCTATTCTTTCTTATTTTATTAATAACCTCACTCTCACTAATTTGTGAGCATAGGCCATTGCAACCAACTTAGCTATTCTATTGGAACCTCTACTCAGGATGTTCATCTCCTTGACTAGATGGTCCCACCTTGCACATATTTTATCCCAAAAACACTAAAAACACTAGAAGTACTTTTAAAATACCAAAAAACATCAAAACATGATCCACAAAATAACAAAAACATTATCTCATGCTTTTATACATTTGTACATTATCGTTCTACCATGCTATGCACTTGCCATTTTGCAAGATCATTCTTTGTCATCTCATTAACTTCTTGTTTACCAGACCATTCTAATTTGTTTGTCATGTAATCTATTTATTATATAACATTAATCATGTTGGTATAATCATCATTTTTCTTTTATCTCATTTCCTAGGAGAACTACATTTGGCCTGAAGTTCATGTTGGAACATGCATCCATAAAACTATGTAGGAAACATCCACTTGTCTGATACATCTGAAGTCAGCTCAAAAAACCCCTTTCTTTTCTTCTCTTACACCATTTTTTATATTATTGTTCCTCTTTAATTAGGGAACAATTATCCTGTCATTATTCTTTGTTATGATGTGGTGGAAAGTAACACATCTATCGCACATGCATGAACATTTTTCTTTAAATTACACTAACTTGGTTTTTGTTTGTGTGTTTTTATTTGAGTTTTCTTGGTGTTTTGTTGTGATTTCACAGCTCTCCTTTTATTTCTTCTCCTTTTCTATTTTTATTACTTCTTATCTCTATTCTTGGTGTTGTGTTTCCTTGATTGTTTTTGCTTATCCCTTTTGTGTTTCAAAACATCTTGATGATTCACATGGATCTTGACTATTTATATCTTGATCCTATGTTATTACATTGTTTTTTGACCATTTTATTTATTTATTTATTGTTTGTGTCTTATTTTTCTATTTGATTTTGCTTTACTCTTTTGTGTTCAAGAATGCCTTGATGGTCCACATGGATCTTGATTATTCATATCTTGGTCTCATGTCATTAAAGCATTCTTGAATTTTATTTTTAAACATTTTTGTTTCTAATTAAGATCATATCTTGATTTCAATCTAGTTTCATTTATGTTTATCTTTTTCTTTGTCTTTGCTTTTTATTTTAAATATAAATCACTGTAACTATGGTTTTGGTCATTGTTTTACCATTGTCCTTAGTTATATATATTCAAATTTGAACTGACTCAGCGTAATTAGAATCTTATGTCATTCTAAGTTATTCATACTTATGATGCCTAATTTATTTTTCTATAGCAAGCACTTTGTGCTCAGGTCTCAAAGTCTTAACATCAACATCAGCTCCAATGAATGATTCTTAAGAACACTTTGCAAAACCTAGGCTCATGATATGGAATTAGGCTTCTAGGTAGCATGCATTTTAGGATTCTTTGTCTATGCTTAGATGTGAATCTCTTTGCATACATTATAAGTTTAATCAATTCTTGGTAATTTTTCATCATTATTCATTCCATTCTCTCCCAAACTTGGGTGAACTACATTAGCCTGAAGTTCATGTTGGAACACGAGTCCATGGAACTATGTGGGTAGCGCTCAATTTCTATTGAGGTTAGCTTGGCTATCTCCATTCTTATTTTCATCTCTCTCATCACTTTGTGCATTCTCATATGCTTGGTCTTATATGGATTTCTAAGCCATTACACCATCGCATGTACTTTTACACCTACTTACTTTAACTTATCTTTTAGGCTATATCCTTAAGCTATTTTGCTTGTTGAATTACCCATGCTATGTCACAACATCTAAACCACGTCTGAATTAAATTATCTCTACAAGGAAAAATAATTATTTATTCTTTATCAATGATTAAGATTCACTCTATTGGGGCAAAACTATTTTATCACAATCAAATATGCTCTACTGGAGTACTTCTTATTATCTTCTCTTTAGAGACCCTGATCTAGTGGTGCTTACATTCCTGAACAAAAACATTCTCTCTTTTCCTCTAATTTTAATCTCTCCACATTAAAACCCATGATGGTAATATTTTAGTATGCAAACTGTCTCAATATTGATCAATACCATAAGCATGCAGCTTATACTCTCAAATTGGGTACATTTACAGTGTGTCCCTTATATTTATGGATTGAATCTTTCCCATTCCACCCATATTTAGGGCATATTATACCTCTCATTATATTTTTAACATTGATGGTAATCATGTGTGCAATAATTAGTTCATTTGGATGTGATTTATTCCATGGGTTAATCTCTTACTTTCTCTCTCTTTTCAAGAGTCCATCCTTTTCTTCCATCCTAGTATGTCCTCTCAGGGGGCATCATGGGTCTATTTAAATTTCTTCTTGAATTTTTTTTATTTTAAAAGATGTTACTTCACTTGAATGTCTTGCTACACCTTCTCAAATAGGGGCAAAATGTAGACATCTAATTCCTAACACTGTTTGTGTTGAAATTGTCAATCTTACTTGAATTGCACTTAAATACACATTTTAGGTCAAAATCCATAAAACACCCTAAATGGTTCAAACTTGTTACTTGCAAGTGCTAGTTTAAGTCAAAGTATCCCTAAATAGGGAAATGCATTTTATGGGCTAGCTAACTTTGATAAGATCATTTTGAGTTAAAATGACAATTTTACCATTTAGTGCTTTGAATCACTCTTTTCTTCTAATTCATTGGTACACATCATGTACCTTTGTTATTTGGTGTTGGAAACATCCTAAATGGGAATACAAGTCTAACGCATCTAACATCACATTTAAATTTCTCTCCAATCAAATTATGACCTAGTAATATGACTTTCTGATCATTTTGATTAATTGAGGGGAAATTTTCAAATAATTGCACAAATGTTGATTAACCTTGTTTAAGGATAATTAATCCAAATCAAGAGCTTAAGTGGGTTTTACATTAGAGTTGTTGAATATTTATTTTTGAAAATTTATTCATATTAACTACATCATTAGGTGACATCATTTTTTGGGAAGACATCCCTAGGCCATAAATGCTACAAATATTAGGATCATGGGTCACCCATGCCTAGTTAATGCCTCCCATGCCTCTTCAATGCCCCTTCTTCCAAGGTCATGATGAAGATAATTATGAATCTAATTCTAAATATTAGGATTATCCATGGCCACACATCTCAATCTTGAGATGAATGGTCATGGTTGATCCTGAACAATCTCAAAAATCTATAAATAGAGAGGCCATAGACATGAATTTTAAGCTTGAATATTGCAAAGTTATAATGTTAAATTGTTTCCATAAGGATTTGAATTTGATCATTGATTTTATTTATAAGCTTGATTGATAGGATAGTTTGGAATTTAGAATCATGAGCCTTTTATGGAGTGTTCTTGAGGCATTGGAGGAGTTTACCACCATTGTTGACCAAAGATAAGGATGCTTGATTAAGGGAGAACATGATTTTGAGCCACATGGGTATTGTGAATCCATTTGGGAAGGTAATATGATGTTGATTTCTTTCATTTGTTTCTTGTTATCCTTTGTAATTCCCATAGGATTAAATAGGCTTAGTTAGTTAGTTCTTTATACATATTTTATTATTTATGGACTAATGCTTGACTAACTTGCTTTGTAATCCTCTCTACACTCCCAAGTCTTGCTAAATATGAGAATGTAATCCAATTAGATGATGATTAAGGATTTGAGAAAGGGATTAAGTAGGTCATTTTTTAGGCACATGAATCTGGCTGACACATTGGTTAGGAGAAAGGAATTACCAACCATTCAACAATCCTTACTGTGTCTTTAATTCTATCTTCCATATGTCTTCAATATGAATAGGAACATGATGATATTTTGACTTCAAATCAATCTTTGTGAAGTGTTGATAACCTTGAAGTTATTCCAAAAGTTTAACAATGTGTGGTAGTGGGTACCAATTCTTCATCATTATTTTTTTGAGTGCATGATAGTGTATTCAAATTCACAAAAACCCATACTTCTTGGGTGCAAGGACTATCATACTCCTGCAAGGTGAATAAGTAGACCTATTCTTACATTGATCAAGGATATATTATATCTGGCAATATATATAATCATTCTCCCAAATTGATTTGCAATATAAGGGGATATTCAAAAAAGGGGATATAGGAACCAAATCAATGTGGTGCTTTACAACATAATTCACTGAAAGGCCTTTAGGATCTATGAAGACTTTGTTATGATACTCCAATAACTTATTGAGATGTTGATGCTGCAATGTTATGTGATTGGTTCAAGCTCCCAAAGTGTGCTTTATCTTTTATGTAGGTGTGTCAAGATGAATCATGAGAAACATGAACTTTCATGTGTGCGAGACAAGTTAGAAGTATTATTTAGTAGATACTAAAGTGAATTTGGTTATAGGCACTAACTAAAAGAGTTTGTATAATTGATCTTATGTATGAATAATCTAATCATGTGGATTAGTTTGATATGTAGCTTCTTGGTTTTAAAAACATAGTCTCCCCAATAATATGTCACAAACCTCTAGATGTACGATGTCATAAGTGATATTGTCCTCTATAAGCTTGAATTTATACTAAAATGTGTATTATCATTATACCTATATATATTTACCCTACTATAGCCACCCTATAAAATATGGCTTGTGATGTAAATTAATGGAAAGATAAAGGTGTTGAGTTATGGACTACATAATGATGTTATTTTGATTGTCACTATCTATGAAGACATGGAAAGGCTAAACTTTCACCCAAAGCTTGGTGTGGAAGATATGTTCACTATCCTTAGAGATGTCAATCATAGTGGTGCTAGTTTTTAGTCAAGAGGAATTTAGATCAATATTACCCATCAATGTGGGTCTTGGCATAGACTGTGAAAGTAAAGATTGCTATGCATGACATTTATAATCATCATGAGTGGATGAGTGGTGAAAGTGGCACCACTTATAAACAAACTTATTGCATTTGTCTGAAGTATAAGGTGTAGGAGCCTTCAAGTTGTGTGTAATATTCTAATTCTACACACCTTTGTGATAAGTATTCTACTTCTACGTTGAAGGCTATGATGTGGAATTGTGTGAGGGATGGCTCTGATGTATTACATTAGATGAAGATGTGGAATATTGATTCATATTTTCCTTGCATTCAATATTGGTAGCATTGTGATATGCCTAACCTAAAGTGTTATAAGTTAATGAATACATATATCACATGCTATGACTTCTACACCTCCCAACAATATCATAGTTACTCCTGATCCAAATGCTAATAATAATCCACCTCCTCCTAGATGGAATGATCAACAAAAATAAGTTGATCCATATGCTAAAAGTGGATATAATATAATTGATTATATAAATAAAATCAAGTCCAATATTACTTTACATGATCTAACTTAGATTATATAATAGAGAGAGATTTTGATCAAAGCTTTGAATAGTAAGCCATCAAATCAAAAGTTATGCTTGCAAATAAGGTCATGTAAAAGGATAAAATTGAGGTCCCAATTTTCCTATTGACTGTTTGGATTTTTGAGAAAAATGTGCATAATTTATTAGTTGACTCAGGTGCTTCAACTAATGTAATTCCCACATGAATATGTAAAATACTATGGCTGACTCCTAATAAGTCTAAAAGACTAGTCCCATAGTAGGACAAATATTTAGTCCTAGTTGTTAGATAATTAATAAATATTCACATACATCTTGCCTCTGAACCATATGTCTAATAGTATATTTACATCCTTGTATTTGACATTGCAAAGGATTATGGTTTACTCTAAAGCTATGATTGGTTAAAAACACTAAACAAATACATGGCCACTAACTTTTCACATATGTGGATGCCCTAAAAAGGAGTAGCAAATCAGATCAGAGTCAATACAGAACCAAAATTAAATCACATAACTACATAAAATAGTGACAAAATGGAATAATAAATTTTGCTACATTGCATGCAGGGGTTTACACCTTCACAACTAAGCTTGAGAACAATTAGTGAGAATTTTAAGGTCATTTACAATTGTGTACCTTATATTTTGATGGTGCTCAATCCAAGTAGGGATGTGTTGTGGGTATAACATTGGCTAATCCTAATGCATAACTTATTTCTTTTTTATGATAATTTCCAAACACTAATAATTGTGCATCATACAAACTTTAATTTTATGACTCTAATTCACACTAAAATACAATGTCAAGAAATTGTTAAAGTTTGGAGAATCAGAGTTGGTTGTTGACTAGATCAGGAGTTGATATCAATGCAATATGTCATATCTCAATAAATATAATCATAGAGATTGGGATATGATATATTAGATCCAAATTTTATAATATATTCTAGGTATTTTGAAGCCATAAGTACATAAGATCACGAAATACCATGATGCAAGATAAAATAACGCAAAAGAGAGAAACATGGGAGAACAACATAGAAGACCTTGGCATAGATGGGTGAATTATGAAAGACAAGGAAATGGAGAATGAAAAGCATAAGACATAGGATTGTAAAAGTGTAATACTAAGATAATGGTATAGGAAATGAAGGTGATTACAAAGTATTTCACATAAATATCAAAGATTAATGGGAACACAAATCTAATACTAACTCATGAAAGAGGAGGAAAATGAAAGTAAATATCTAGGGCTTGATTCAAAAGGAACTTAATTGTAACAAGTCACCATGACTTATTTTTCTAAAAAAGTCATTAGTTTATCATCTATAATGTATTAATGATACAACCTGAAAGGGTTTCACTTGTGTATAAATAACCCTTTAACTTTGATTATAAAGTGTTATTAGATTTAGATGTGTTGTTGATGGAAATATAGACATTTAAAAAGATTGTGTACTAAATGAAGTGCCTTTGTATTCTTATCAAATGAGATTAATGGAACTAATACTTTATGAATCTTGATGTGTTAAATATATTTGGTGTAATTATGCTATTATGATACTAGATAAGTACATACACTATGTGAATGCATCAAATGGGTAACTTTAGAATGATATTTCTAATAATAATGATTAAATGTGTTAAATCAAGTGACTAAATAATATTTTTCTATTCACCATCATGTGGTAGAACTAATAGGAACTGGTCTAGGTTGTGTGCCTTATGTGAGCACATGAGGTCACCCACATGATATGCTGACATGCTAGCACATTGGCTTCTTCCTTACTCTAGGAGCATGACTAGTACTTAGTTGTGAGGAATTAAGGACAAAAAGAAACCCAAAATTTTGGATTTATTGCTAAGAACCATTGCACTTGTTATCATGATGGTAAAAATATGCTCAAGTGGTTATCTTTGAAAAACATCGAGTGTTAGGTTGGTACCATAAAGGAGAAATTTATAGTTCAACATATTGAACTAGAAGTTTCTACATGCACATGGGTAGAGAAAAACATATATGATTTTATATATGAAACATTCTTTGTAAAATTACTTGTTCACTTACATGCTTAGATTTTGACATATGCAAAAGACTATTGAATAAATTATGGATGAAAGGATCCTTGGTTAATAGAGTGTTAGAAAACCTTATCAAAATTAGAATCTAATTGGACATGTATGATGGATGTCTAGTAGAAAAGAGCACTCAATTGATACATTTTGGAATAAACTATCTCTACATACTCTTGTCTAGAGGAAGCACAATTAAACTTCCTAAGGGAACCACACATGAGGTATCTCAAGTAATTTCATTTAGAGATTAATAATCTTATGGTTGATTCTAGACTTGAGAATTTACCCATGGATGGATAAAGTCTATCATGCATGAGTAGCATGAATGGTGGGTAAATAGAAGGGTATACATTAGTATGGGATTGGTAGTTTAACATGGAAGTCAGAAAACAAGAACTGTAGAAGCATAAGTATGATGAAGCTAGGCATAAGGCTATGAGAGGTAACAATCCTAAGGGTAAATGAGAGGATACTTAAAGTGCCACAATAATCTACAAGAGGGTGGAAAACATGGTGAGTACTCCTTAACCATGGGTTTGTGCCCTTCACTAGCATAGGTGCACATATAAAACTCAAGTCAAACATTGATAATGGAATCCAATCCAAATATACCCAATTATCACACCATATTAGATGCTCATGCATTTAATTTTTATGAAATTCTTGTTAGAAATTGGGATATAGATAGTGTGGAATCTGAAGTTAAATCTAAAATCAAGACTTTAGAGGAATATATTTAAGTAGAATATCAAAGCAATAATTTACCATTAATTTTTACCTTTATATTGAAAAAAATACCCATGGATCACCTTGGAATGCCCAGTGGACCAAATATAATTAGTAGGTAGACTACAAGCCCAATAATAACTAATTAAAATATCTTAGTGCCCATTATCTCTAGTGCATCTATTGTTATAGGAGGCACATGAGGCAATATTGATGGTGGTTTTATTGGAGATGGAAGATCAAGAGTCAGCTCTAGAGGACCTCTACCATAAGGTTTAAAAGGAACTAGAGGAGAACCATAGCAAGGTCTACTGAAACCACCCAGTGCACCTATAGTCTACTACGAGATGACACATCACTTGATTGACTATTGAGGTGTCAAAAATGTATTAGGACATGTTCACAAGTGTGAAATCATTTGGCAAGCCTAGGGTATAACTTATTATGAGAGAAAGGAAACTTAGTTTTCCACTAATTCATTAGATCATGTGCATAAATGGTACCAAAAATTTGATCCCCAATAAATGGTTATGAATTATGAATTATTAAATATTGGTTTTATCTAAGAATTTGATATCCAAAATTTGAATAGTAAAGTATTATTACCTTAAAATATATCAAGAAAGAGATCACTAAGAGTATGTGCAGGTATGATACACATTTGAAAATTCCTATTTAGAATATATCATTTGAGATTGACCTAATGAAACATGTTTAGTGGTTTTTGGAAGGTTTATTACTTCCATTACAATGAGCCTTATCCCATAAGACTTTCATTAAACCTTGTGAGGCACTAAAAGATGCCCTCTACACCAAAGCCATGGGATGTATAGATATGGGGATCAACCCCTTTATGGAGGCTTAGATTATTGTGATGGATTCCTAGCTAGAGAATCTTATGGCTAATAATTTTCATGACATCCAAAATGGCATGTGGTATGTTGACTATGAATTAGAGGGTCATAACAGAAATAACTATCCATGATGGAATGTTCACATAGTATTAAAGTAGTCTTATGGGATTTAGAAAGAATATCATGATTTAAGGAGTTTTTCCTTACTTTAGTGTACCACCCAAGCTAAAGTGTCACTATACTATAAAATATTATATGCATATACACGTGATACCATGATTACTGACTTATTAATGAGATTCACGAAGCATGCATGTAAGGGACATGCCAAATTTACATAGCTAAAAATTAGGAGGCTAGTGGAATTCAATCTTTTAAAGGTCAAGGATGTGGAAATAGATACATAGGTGGTTGTTTTCCACCTAAGACAAGTTACAAGTATATATCTCCTAACCATTACTAGTGTGACTGCATGGTCTATCCAACCTATGCCTTTGGGTAAAAATGAGCATCACCTAGAACATTTCCCTAATTTATATTGTACCATTAATAAATAATCAAATGAAAAGGGCATTGATATGATGTGCATTTAAAAAAATCTAAATGTTCATTGTATATTGCACCCTACCACTCCACCAACTAGACCCAAGTTCAATATTACTACATGGATTGACACTCAATCCTAATTAGTTTAAAATCCACCTAATAGAAATGTTTAACATGAAGAACATTATAAGTAATGCTATCTCGATGCTCAATGTCCAAAAAAAGTGTTGCATGAGATAATGGATTTAGTCTAGGAAGTATAAGGCAAAATTGAGTTCTTAAAAGATAAGGATGCTAACATGTGAGCTGAGATGAAAATAAATATAGTACCCATAGACTCAAGGCATGATGAGTTCTGAGAATTGTGCTAACTCTTTTTTAATGAGGATATCATCCCTCTCCTCAAAAATTGGTTATGATATAAAATTTCAAAGCCTTCAGAGGATCATAATTTGAACCATGCATGACAACAAGAGACCCATATTCAACCAAATCCAAAATGTGACAAAGAGGTCCTTATCAATGTGTCTATTAATGGTTGGATGATCAGTGACATCCTTGTGGACACTAATGAAAAGGTTAGTATTTTAAACATAGAAACCTATATAAATATGGTGAGCCTCACTTTGAAACCTTCCCCACATGTCTTGTTCATGGCCAACAAGACTCATGTACTACCCATAAGTGTTACAAAGGATGCTACTATCAACATCTTGGGAATCATGCTTAAGGGTGATTTTAAGGTGATAAAGCTTGATAAAGCTGATGACTTCCATAATATTTTGGGTTCACCTTGGTGCTATGTTAACAATGATAAATTACATTTCAAGAAGTGGTATATCAAATTTTATAATGACACTCAATGCATGGTCATACCTCTAAATAACAACCAAGGACCCCCTTTGTGAAACCTGTTGATTTTGATAAGGATGTCAATATAATTTATAAGATCAATTCCCAAAGAAATGAAAATATGGATCCCACCCTTGATATCATCTTAATATAGGAAGACACATAGCCTATTTTTGACACTATCAATATTGCAAGTGACCAATGGGATCAAGGTGTATTTGGTCGAATAAGGCATGTCTATGTTGTCTTGGATAACTACCTAAGCTCCCTTCCAAATCTCATTCATCAACATAAAATTGTTTGCCTCATTGGTGGATGCTTAATGGATGTACCAACCTTATATTTAGACAAGGTACCTAGGTTTCATGGTCAAATTGAGGTTCAAGAATACTTACAATAGTTAAAGGCTTACTATGTTAATGAGAATGAATGATTCCATATGATCAAATTTCTATTTCAGTGGATAACTAATCAATGGTGGCCTACTTATTAGTACTAATTGGATACATGGGAACAAGTATGTGTGACCATGCATAATCACTTCCACCATGACAACCATGTTTGTTCCAACCTAAGTTATAGTGGTGTTTTTCATCAAAAGAACATATAACATAATGTGAAAACCTTTGGAGCACTACAAAAGCATTTTTACTAGAATTATTATGGGTTCATACATTCTATGGTACTCTACATGCCTAGGATAGGGTGTGGTAAATTAACCAATAAATACATAAAGACACATATACTTTATAGAATATCAAACATGTTCTTCTTACCACATTTGCATTTTATTCACCATGAACATATTTGAATTTATCTATGCAAGTGATATGTTAGGTAGTTATGGGTGATTAGGTGCTAGTTGAAGACTAGATATGACACATGCATATCACAATTAAGGATAAATTTACCATGTTATAATAACCTGATACTCCTACCATGGATTCATGAAATTTAACTCTTAGCCATACCATGCACATAGGGAAGAAATATGAAAAAGAAAATAAAAGGTTGTGTACCAAGTTGATGAGGGTAACATTTCTAATCCACTAGAGCCATCATGTGACCACCTAAATCTACATATGTAATGTGAGGTAAATTACATTAGATATATGATGTATTATGAATAGAAATTGTATTCCATGACACTCCAAATGGTTTAACAAAATATTAGAATGGGCAATGCACCTAAACTAGTCACTATGAGAAATTAATGGTTTGATGTTAAGATAACCAAAATATTTGAAATATTACATGAATACCAAGATGTTTTCCCATGAAAATACATGTAAATTAAAGGAGTGCATCCATCATTAGGCAAGATTCACCTCAATTTGGTTAAAGGCACTCAATAAGTGAGACAATAATCATATTAGATGAACCCAAATTTGCATGCTTGGGTTAAAGAGGAAATTGATATCATGTTACACATTGGATTTTTTACTCCCATTGATGAATATGCATGGGTTAGTATAATAGATATTAAAGTCATGAAGGATGGTCACATTTAAATTTGTGTGGATAATAGGATACTAAATGTAGTATGTGTAATAGATCCTTTCTTAACACCTTTCATTAAGGAAATTTTGAAAGGTGTTATTGGGTGAAAAATCTAAGCCTTTACCAATGGATTTTATGGCTATCACCAAGTCCAAATTATTGAAGAAGATAAGGCAAAGATAACCTTTACAACTGAATGGGGTTTTTTTGCATATAATGTTATACATTTTGGCCTCAAGAATGCACTGACCATGTTCTCCTACATTGTAGTGGAGGCTTTCAAGGATTTCATCCATAATTTCCTTTAGGTTTACTTGGATGATTTCACCATGGATGGTTTAGGGAAAACCACTATGAAAATATGCACCTCATGCTCAAACATTACTACTAGCTTTAGATTTTCTTGAATCTAAAGTGCATATTTACCACCCAATTTGGGATTTTGTTGGGACATGTTATATATTGATATGGACTATTGGTGTATCTAACTAAAATTATAGTCATTGTCCAAAATTGATCACCAACAACTTAGTGTGAGGTCTATACCTTCTTATATCACGTAAGGTACTCTTAGAAGTTCATTTGGGGTTATGATAATATAGCCACACCAATGGAAGAACTACTAAAGCATAATGACCTATTCTTATGGACATCTCAATATTAACAAGTGTTTGAAGCCATAAAATAGAGATTGGTGATTGTATCCATTCTCCATTTATTAAACTGGAACCAACCATTTCATGTGCATGTTAATGTTTTAGGTATGGTAGTAGGTGTTGTCTTGATGCAACCTGGTGAGGGAAACCTTGATCATCCTATTTATTTTGATATCCATAAGCTCACATTAGTGGACCAAAACTAATCTTAATATATCATGAGGCCTTATCTATAGTTTATGCATTTCATAAGTTTCACTAATACTTATTGGCAACCCCATTTATCTTTTATATGGATGAAAAAGTGATCAAGTATTTGGTAAATAAGATAATATTACACAAATGAATCTATATATGGATTATCCTTTTTCAGGCATTCTAATTCTCTATAGTCATAAGACTAGAAAGATTAATTTCAAAATAGAGCATCTCTCACACATTCAATATGGTGAACTGACATTCACCATAGAGGATGATTTACCTGATGTATATATTTTTAAAGTTATGCACATGATTAAATAATTAGAGAAAATTATGGATTCTATTACAATAGGTTCCATACCAGACTACCTTACTACCCAAATAAAAAAACTAGCTATACAGACTGCCCCTTTCCAACTTATTAGAGGAGACCTATACAAACATGGCCAAAATAAAGTAATATAAAGGTGCATAATGTAACATGATCACATAAATTTACTTTAGGAGGTATATGAGGGTGTCATAGGAGGACATTATGCTATTGATGCAACAACATGAAAGGTTATACTAATGAGTTATGGTGTCCCACCTTATTTAAAGATGCCAAAGCTTATACATGCCAATCTAATATCTATCAACATGTAGGTAAACCAAACCAAAGGGATGTTATTCCTCTTCATCCCATATTTCTTCATGAACCATTTTAGAAATGGGATATTGATTTTATTGGGCCCATTCAGCCAGCTACATGATGGACTAACACATGGTAAATAATTACTACCATAGACTATCTCCCATACATGATTGTAATGTTAGGACAACTACCATATTTTTATGGGAAAATATCATCACAAGGTATGGATGTACATTAGGTTTAACAATTGATTGTGTCACTCACTTTATCAGTGAAATAATGTGCATCCTCTTGGTTGTGTTCATGGTTACACACCATAAGACCATTCTATACCACCCCCCAGCTAATGGTATAGTTGAATCATTCAACAATATCCTAGGTCATACATTGACCAAGATTTATAATATTAGTCATACTAATTGGGATGATTGAGTTTATGTATTCTTATGAGCATATTAGACCTTTTAATCTTGTCTTTAGCATTGAAGCAATCTTACCGATGGAGTTCCTTATACCCTATTTTTATATTGTATGCATTGGTAGATTATATGTTGAAGCACCCCTAAAAATGTTCCTTAATTCTCTACTTCAACTAAATGAAACACTCTTTCTTGCACACTAGATCCAAGGAGTTGAGAAGTAAAAATAGAAATCTTGACATGATCGACATGTCAAAACCAGTTTTTTCATCCTAGTATAAATGTCCTAGTTTATGATTTAAGGTTTATATACCATTCAGGAAGACTACAAATCTAGTGGGATTGTCAATTATTCATGATATCCATATAATAGGTGATTATAAATTTAAAAAGATTATATGGCCAATTCCTAACAATCCATTTCAATGTTAGTTGGCTTTGACCCTACCATTCTATGTAGTTCTTTCATTCAGTAAATAATTTGTATGCCACTAGCTTGGTCCAGGACTTTCTTTCATTTTCTAATAATCATGGCATTACCCGCATACCTTTTGTAGAATTTTAACACTTTTAGATACTCTTTTGGCATTTAGCACTCTATTTCTCTTTCTTTCTTGACATGTATTTCACTAAGTTATGACATGGAGGACCATGCACATATTTTAATGTGGGGTAGGTTTTTAGGGTGGATAAACTACTTAAGTAAATGAACCATGCAAGAGAAATAAATAAAAGAAGCATGCAAGAGGAAGCACGTAAATAAAGTGCCAAGAGGAGGTGTGTGAAGGAAGCATGAAAAAAGGTGTTGCATGAAGGAATCATGAAAATATGGGGTGTGTAACCCAAGAATGTAGAATACAAATGGAAAATGAAATACTTTTATAAAAATGGGTTAAAATAGAAAAGGTAGTTTCCCATAAATAAAATGGGAAATTTGAATTATTACAACCAACATGCACTCCAAGAAAATAAAAAAGTATGGGACATACATTTATTAATGAAGAAGTGGTATAAATATAAATCATGACAAATGGACACCAATGCATGCCATTTAAATCATTAAAGGGTTGAAGTTATGGATGGTGTCATGGAGGAGTTAATGTGAAAAATTTAGGATAGACTATTAAAAATTGTGAGGCTTTCCATTTTCATTTTTTACTATTCAAAACTTGAAAATTACAAAGCTCAAATAAGAAAAAACAAGTAGTGAAGAAGGTATCTACACAATGATCTTATTCATAAAAGTGAAGTAGAGATTTAGGTGTTATGCATTCAATAAAAGAATAGAGGAAATGTATCCATATAAGCAGGAGAAAAATAAGTTACATGCTTTAAGTATTAAGTCTGCCATTAGGGGAGGTTAAAGTAGCAAGCTCAAGTGTTTTGGGTCTATAGCAAAGAATCAAAATGTATTAATTTGGAACAATTGGTTAGCCACACATTAACATTTGGGACCCTAATTGGTGATGCAAAAAATATATAAAGGTAAGAAAAGAGATCCACTTATAGTTATTCCCAAAGTAGAATAACATGAGGATGCATAAGAAGGAAGTCTCGTATATATTCAATAAGGATATATTAAATGTGGAGCATGAGGAAAGGAACCCATAAATATGGTGGAGGAGACATCTAGTGGAAGGGCACTAAAAATGACATACATGGGAAAGAAGGCTACTACAACACCACTACCCTCTCTTATTTTGATTGAGGAAATATAATACCTACATATAGTTCTGCACATGGATGATTGGGAATCTAAGGTTTCTATGTTGAATTTCAAAATGAACTCATAACCAACATGATCATTATTTCACACCATTACCACAAAGTCAAGAATTTAAACATTGTACACAGAGCAAAAACAAAAAAATAAAGTCTCTGAATAATATATTCACAATCTTTGTGTGGGTATCCATAACCTACCAAGTCAAAAGTATATGGGAGTGCCTATTAAATAGGAAAGGTAGGTTATTTATTATAATAAAATATTTTTGCATGAATAACCTATAAAATAGATGTGTCTATATATTATTAAACACTCAACAAATATGTGCATAAAATAGAATAGCATATCCAACAATAAAATAACTCCCAAAAAAAACTTATATGCTTTACTCCAATACCCTCCTTTAATCACAAAATAGGGAGTGAAAAAAGAGAAAGAAAAGAGACCAAATGGGTCCCAGTAACTAGGTTTGATCAGGTACCCATGTACAAATCATAGTGAAATACAAAGTGTCCCTATGGTAACCAATCCATCTTACCAGAATACATAGATGTTGAGTTTCTATAATTGCAAATTTGGATAGAAATTAGTACTCTGTATGAGGATAACTATATAAAAAACATTGATCTAAAAACATTCGTTAAAAAGAGTCATCAAAGATGAAATGTATCACTACAAGGTACCCAAAAACTAGTAAAAATAACTAAAGTTGAGAGAGCATAAAACACATATTGCATGGTGTCCAAAGAAAGCAAATGGATCAATACTCAAACATAATGATGAATAAGTACACTAGATGGAATGAAGGCAATCAAATACAAATGCATGTTATGGACTTGAAAGTCTCAATAGAACTCTAATTTGCATGAGTGGTCTAGATCCACTTCTCGATCATAAAAAAACAACTGACACTAGAATTCACCATAACAATTCTTACAAAAAGAGACTGTTAGAAGTGTCAATACTGCAAAATAGGTTTAATAACTAAATTATATGTACTTATAGAAGATGGAGTGCACCAAGGGTTAGCAAGGAACATTACAATTGAAGAAGTTGGATTTGCACCATAACCCCCATTCTTTGACTGGGTGGAGTGATGCAAGAAAGGTCTGTATGAGTGGATTGAATACACTACCCAAACATTGAAAAGATGACACTTTATTCACTATAATAGCTACTCTTCAAAAAGAGATCAAGCTCTATAAAACATTTGAAGGAGACTATTAACTATAAGAAAATGTTGAAGATACAAAACAAATATCTCTCAAGACGATGGCCCTGGTGGTGATGGGAGAGTCAAGAAACTAAAGGAGTGAAAATGTGCCTAGGATAGAGAACACAAATTCATGAAGGTAGATAAGGATAAATCAAAAAATCCCCCATGAAACTTTATAACTCATTATGAGTATAAAAATAATCCCAATAATAAAAAACACTAGATGATGCAAAAAACCCATAATGTTATCAATC
This sequence comes from Torreya grandis, assembly GCA_037957365.1. NCBI lineage: Eukaryota > Viridiplantae > Streptophyta > Pinopsida > Cupressales > Taxaceae > Torreya > Torreya grandis. The sequence continues at coordinate 3,544,023 of JARHVA010000944.1, forward strand.
TGTAGAAGATGCCACAAAAAATAAGAGAGTTACTCCTAAAATAAGGGAATAGTGTGCAGGCAAGAAAGTTGAAACATGGAGGATTCATGCTAGTAAAATCCTCACAAAGAATGTTGATACTACCACAAGTGATCTAAAATCTATCCCAAAATGAATATGGATGGTGAAGGATGATTCCTACACATAAGTAGGTACAAAGTGCATAATAGAAGCATGCGAAAAAGCATCTAAATATGGGTCAAGGTGATTACATCTAACAATTATAATCTCAGGTTTCTCAAGACTAGGTGGAAGGTGTAACAATTATCACAAAAAATAGCTCAATGATGTAGGGCATCAAGCTTTGCCAAAAATATGTCTATGAGTAAAAAAATTGGCACAAAAAAAGATAAAACACACTAAAATAGGATGTCAAACTATGCCAAAAAATACAACTTGTGTAAAAGGTCTCATAAAAACAAATGAATTGTTTTACGAGGGGATCTCACTACCTATGAGACTAGACCTCACTCCCTAATCTTTGACAATCGATATAGAAGGTGTGAGTGTTAAATATATAAAATGTGCAAATAATAAAACAAAAATGAGCCTCTAAAAACTGCCCACATTTACAAAGTATTTGCCCACTTAGAAAGGTTTAGCCCCACCACCTTTCAAATTCATATAAAAATATGTTTGGTAAAATTGAATGTGCTTGTTGGGTTTGAACCTTTGACCTCCCATCACTTTTAAGGCTTTCACAAAACACTTCTCACTAATCGGGATAAGGATCCCTTTAAAAATACATTTACACAAAAATTATCTTAAAGGTTAACAAATTATGGTTTGTATTTTAACAAACACAAGATGCTCACAAATTTAGGGTTTGTGATGTTTCATTATGCCAAGCTTGAGGCCAATGGTAAGGGAAAATATGAACTATTAATGGGGCTCGAGAAAAAGACTTTTAGTTTGATAATGGGTTAATGAATCTACTTTACATCACCATTCAGTTTAAAGATATCGAGTCTATGTGGTTTAATGAGTCAAGTTGCTTCCACCACTACTACCGTTGCCATGATAAACCAAGCCAATCTTTAGCATTCTCAAGAAGGAATCCCAATTCAATGGGTGAGTTTAGATCTATAAGCTTTGCATTGTAGGAAGTTTTATGTCATTCAAACACTCAAGAGACATTAGAACCAAATCCATAAAATATTCATGCATCAAAGGAGAGCTCACCAAAAAAAGGTCCTTATAAGAATGATGAATGGCTATAGAAAGAAATATATGCATGGTTTAAATGATGTAGGAAATAATAAATTAGTAAAAATAAACACTGTTACCATCGATGTTAGATCAAACCCTACCGAGCTCCAAGGAATAATACATAGGTCACAAAGAAAGCCATAGATTTCTTTCCAAATAGGAGTTGAGTCATGTATAAACAAGCTTCATTGGTGGATTCAATAGTAATGCATTGACCAAGAATGATGTGTTATGTAGATTCACTCCTTAGCTTAATAAATGGATGACAACTAAGTTGATTTCCCTAAAACTCTAATTTGGATAGCTTTTTGGGTTTGAATGAGCTGTGTGCAGTCTTAGAAGTCACAATTCTGATATATGGAGGCCTATAAATGCCAAAAACTCATCTATAAAATATAAGATTACCAAAATGAATCCAAGAGGTTGATAATAACTGAATCTCTAACAATAAAAATAGTGAATGTTGGAGCCAAAAATATGGGCTCAAAGTTAGTATGGTAATATTAGATGGAGCAAATTGATAGTGAAAGAGACGATGTTGAGCTAATACATGATGCCAAAGATATTATGAAGCTAATCTAGGCAACTCTAGGAGGAAAAAATGATATGGAAAAAATAGATCTGGACTTGTGCCAAATAAGGGAAGGAGTGAGTCCTAGTTGGGATTATCATATCCCTGTCAAGCTATTGATCTGATCTAACCCTTGAAAAAACTCAAAAAAGTCTTATAACCACCTTAAAATAAAAAAAATCTATGGAGCCTATCCAAGGTAGATCTAAAGCAAAAAAAATCATGGTCAAAAGCAAATCAAGACAAGAAATACAAGGTGAACACTGTCAATAAGCCAATAATACATATGATTGTGTGAGCTATAGATATTTCTTGGACAAACAATAGTTGGGCAATGGCTAAGGGAGTCAAATTTGATACCATGATGAAGTTAAAAATGAACTCATAACCAACAAGATCACTCCTACACACCATTACCATAACTTCAAGAATTTAGACATTGTACACATAGAGCAAAAATGAAAAATAAAGTCTCAAAATAATATATTCACAATCTTCATGTGGATCTCCACAACTAACCAAGTCAAAATTACATAGGAGTGCCTACTAAATAATCAAGGTAAGATGTTTCATTAAATAAAATATTTTTTCATGAATAACCTACATAATAAGAGTGTTTATTTATTATGTTGACTCAAAAAATATGTGCACAAAATATAATAACATATCCAACAATAAAACAACTCCAAAAATAAGCTTATACACTTTACTCCAACATTCCACCTATCAGGTCCTCAATTACAATCATCTCTAGACTGGAAATGAAGGTGACTTGAAATGGGACTATCAACTGAAGATCCAAAACACTAGGAATAATATGACCTATGATCTCATAGCTTACAACTTATTAGAGGATGTAGGGGTATTCCAACTCTTCCAACTACCTTATTTTGGGAAACCGTAAGAGAAGGTTCACGTTCTAATTTAGTACATTCATGAAGGATACCTCTACTTTATTGGTCACATAATAAGGATTACTCCTAAAATTATCAGTAAAGAAACTAGGTTACTTTTTTATGGAGTTGATCTTAGTGGAGATATTAAAGATTGAGAAGCAATTGATAAAATGGTGGCAGTGTTGTAATATAAAAAAGAAGGCTATGCCATGTACATTACTATCTTGATAGATCCTATAATTTGAGTAGCTACGTACTTGGCCATGACAAAGCTCAAAGGAATAGATAGGTAGAAGTAGGTGGATATGACCCACATTTATTTTGATAACCAAATGGCCAAGGGGATAAAGTATAATTACTCCCTATACTTTGCTAAGAAAATCAAACAAGATGTAGAGAAGGCACATCTAGTGCTTAACTACAAGTTTACTTAGGGAACAATTTTGTTGCTATTGGTTTTTTATGAGATTAGCATCCCAGAGTATTTTAGTAAGGAACTAAGTGGGTATACCCACCAAAGCATAATTCCCCTGCCAAAAGGTTGAAATAATTCACATGCATTGGTGCCATCACACCCTCCTACAAAATAAAGATCAAGGGTTGGTTTGATGGCATGAAGGGGGAATTTATGAATGAATGACACATATCAAAAGAGTTGCCCATGCATATGGGAGCATATGCTAAGTTTGATTTAAAACAACACTATTCTCTCACATAGATCTGGATGGTAAGCATATACAACTTGTTAAGATGGATCAAATTACCCTACGCATTCACTACTAGATATTTTATGGATTCTATGAATTATATTGAGGATGTTAAACTTATAATGATTGATGTAGATAGCTTTGATGTTTATATTCATGATTTTCATAATATTTATGTCTATTTAGGGAGGCAAATGTATGTAGAGTAGCATAAGACTTATAAGACTAATAATAACCTATACAAGATATTCATGCAAGGTTAGATCTATGTGATATTCTATATGCTTAGGCCCCAAAAGAGAATATCAAGAAGCCAAAAAGTGGAAAAATAATTGCTCCCCCCTCAACCGTACACATGCACCAAAGAATAGGCATGAATGAAGGAGAAGAGGCCAAGACCGAAGGTTATAAGCTCAAGTAGGGCACAATAAGAGTAGCTCAGGGTTGAGCCTAAATGATAAAGGTGAACCCCATAAACAACAAGAGCCTATTTTATACCTATATAACTTGAAGATGATATTGATTCACACCTAGATATCTAAATAAAGCATGAGCATGAAGTGTCCTACGTGGTGATTTTAGACACAAGTGAGGCATCTCCAGAAGCATAACCTACTAGAGAATTCACTCCTAAGACCAACAAAGAAAAACCTACTGATCCCAATGAAGAACAACCTATTATTGATTAATAAATGGACATTAAAATTCTATAGCCTAAAGAAGGAGACAAAGGGGAAGGCCCCAAAATAGAGGACCTTGGCACTGATACCAATGGATAATGAGAAAAAATTCCAAACTTTATTAATCTAGAGTGTGACCCTCAAAAGGGCTAAGAACCTATGCAAGAGGTAGATAAATAACAACAGACAAATCAAGAACCTCTAATGTGTACCATATTCTATCAGCACATGCCAGATAAGTAATTGTATTTATGGAATTAAACATGAGTGCATAGAAAAAAATTGGTGTGAGATGTTTTTTCTAATAGAAGCATATCATGATGAAATCTAATTTAAGCTTCTAAATGCCAACATTTGATGTTAGCCAAGAGGTGGTAGATGTTTCATATGCGCTTTGGATAAATACCATGAATTTATCTTTAGAACAAGTAGGTGAAACCCTCATCAAGTTTGCCCTGGAGGTTTCTAAGAAAAGTATTCTCAATAAAAATGACATAGGTCAAATTCCATACAAAAATGAAGAGATCATCCAATTGTACTAGGAAGATCATGAAATGAGGTGGAAGAACAAATAATAAATTAAAGATCTCAAATTCTAACTAGCTGTAACTAAAATAACACAACTTAGGACTTTGAACCTTTACCAAATAATTTTTAGGAGAAAACTAATGATTGTGGGTGGTATTCTCATTCCCAGTGAAGCCATTAATAAATTAGAGATGCTTGTGGGCCTCTTTCTAAAAAATGTAAAAATATGATGGATCCTAAACAAGGGAAACTATGGACCATTGATCAGTTCACTAAGGCCATGTACGTCTCCCATGAATTTTTGAATAAATTGAGCACCACTATTCCCATCATCGATTGGATTTTTGTCAACTTGGCACAACCAGTTAAAATTTTGAAAGTGTGATTACTACCATAGGAATAATAATTCCATAAATTGGCTAAGAATGCATTGAATATCAAGGATAGGGCTCAACACACAAAAGTGTTCAAGGAAATTAAAGAACTAGACAAACAAATACGCACCCATTGATAGCAACTAAATTCTAGTTTCTTAATGCTTCAAGGATAGGTTTTGATGGATGTTTGGGACCTCAAGGATGCTTACAAAGCTACAACTGCTTAGCTTGAGATTTTGACAACTCAAGATAACATTTTTTGGAGTATCCCAAGGAGATGAAATGATTAAAAGGAGAAGTGGAAGTTATTACATTTAATATTTAGATGGCCCTCAACCAGTTGGAGGATCTAAGGTGTTAGGTGCAATAGGAAACCTTAAATTTTTGTTTTATAAAACTCCAACATGGTCTGGAAAAGACTATCAGTTTAGTTTGGAGTGATGTTGGACCTAACTTTTGTAATATATTCCATGTATTTTGATTCTATAGGTACAAAAGAATAAAGGTGCATGAACAACATGGAAGACCATGACATGGGAGAGAATGACACAAAATAGAAAAGCATGGGATAACAATGTGGAATAATTTGGTATGGATGGGTGAGTTGTGAAAGATAAGGAAATGAATAATGAGAAACATAAGATGCATGAATAAAAAAATTGCAAGATTAGGACAAAGGTGCATGAAGTAGAGGTAGTTACAAAGTAATTCACAAAAGTATCAGAGATTAATGGGAGTGTGAATCTAGCACTAACTCATGAAGGAGGAGGAACAAGAAAGAAACTATCTATCATAGAGAGAGTATATTGGGGCTATTGGGCCAAATTCAAAAATAACTTAATTATAAAGGCTCACCATGACTTATTTTTCTAAAATAGTCATTGGCTTCTCATCTATAATGTATTAGTGATACAACCTAATAAGGGGTTCACTTATGTATGAATTTCCCTTTAGATTTGATTATAAAGTGTTGTTAGATGTAGATGTGTTATTGCTATAAATACATAGATCTAGAGAGATTGTGTACTGAATGAAGTAATTTTGTAATCTTATGAAATGAAATCAATGGAATAAATATTTTTTGAATCTTGATGTGTTGAATCTATTTGGTTTTAATTCTTCTATTATGATACTAGATAAGTACATGCACTATGTGAATGCGTCAAATAGATAAATCTAGAATGATGTTTATAATAACATTGATTAAATGTGTTAACTAAAGTGCATAAGTAATATTTTTATATTCACCATCGTATGACAAAACCAATGGGAACAAGTCTAATTTATATGCCTCAATTGAGTCTATGAGGTCATTTACGTGATATGTTGGCACACTAATACGTTATCTTCTTCTTTCCTCTAGGTGTGTGACTAGTAATTATTCATGCAAAACTAAAGATTAAAAGCAACCCAACATGATAGAATCATTTGAATCTTTGCATATAAAATTAGTCCTTAGAGAGTAGAATCAAATATTTAATTCCTTGGCTACTTTTGTAGCCAATCTGGCTCAACTCCAAGAGTCTGAAATGTAGAAATTTTATGTAAAATTAGTGCCATGTATTTTAGTTCATAATAATGTTGGCTAATTTTAGGTATATGATGTTGACCAAAAAATCATTTAGTTCATGGTAAATTTTGATGCTTTTGAGTCGCAAATCATTGATGAAAGAGACTTGGATCCAATGAATGAAGAAGAAAAGAAAGATGATAAAATACTTCAACTTATGGAAAAAATTCCCAAAGGGATGGTTTCCTTGGAATGATCATTTGACATGGATCACCAAGATAAAAAACAAAAAAAATTCTAAGACCAACAAGTCTGATTTCACCAAGGTAAACAAAGGAACAAATGAGCATCCTAAAGTAATTAACACTAGATTGAGTTGTACATAACAAGAGAAGAAAATGGTAAGGGATTTATTAATATAATATAAATATATGATTTCTTGGACTTATAAAGACTTAAAAAAATTTGATCCTAGAGTTATCACACATATTATACCACTAAAAGAAGATCAAAAACCTTTCAGGTAAAGAAAAAGACCAGTCAATCCTATTTTAGAGCCCCTTATTCAAATAGAAGTACATAAATTATTAGAGGCTAAAATTATATTTCCCTTTAGGTATTATACTTGGGTATCTAATCAAGTCCTTGTATGGAAGAAAAATGGTGAAATTAGGCTGTGCATGGATTTCAAGATCTCCATAAAGCTTTAAAAAAAGACAATTATCCTTTTCTTTCCATAAATGAAGTAATTTAGATAGTCATTGGGTAAAAAATGATGTCATTTTTAAATGTATTTTCTAGGTTACAAGCAAGTATTAGTGGAAACTAATGACAAAATGAAAACCACTTTCACTACCAAGTAAGGAACTTTTACATACAAAATAATGCAATTTGGATTAATCAATGCAGGTGCTACCTAGAAACATGTCATAAATTTTGATTTTCAAGGACTCATTAGTAAGTGAATCATTATTTCATGGATGATATAACTATATTTTATAAATATATAATAGATCACATAGCCTATTTGTAGAGAGTATTTAATAGATGCAAAATATATGGGATCTCTTTGAACCCAAAGAAGAGTATTTTTAGGGTCCTATAAGGTAAATTATTGGGCAATGTCATCACCAAGGAAGGAATTTCGATCGATATTGATATAGTTCAAGCTATCTCAAAAATTACATGTCCTAATATCAAAAAAGAGATTAAGTCCTTTGGCAAAATAAATATTGTTTGCAAATTTATTTTAGAATTTTTAGAAATTATGAAACTATTTAATGTAATGTTAAAACATGATGCCAAAGCATAATGGATAGTTGAATCTAATATAAAATTTAAATATATTAATATTTCCATCACCCAAACTCCACTATTGATCATTCATAACTTTACTAATGATATATTCCTACACTCATTTACACTAAAGCATACTATAGCAACATTATCACTTAGAAGGTAGATGACATTGAACATCTTGTTGCCTTAATAAGTACTAATTTGAAGGATGTCTAACTAAATTACTAGATGATATACAAATAAATATATTCTTTCATTAAGTCAGTGAATAAATTCAAACATTATATTTTGTGCAATAAGACTTATGCCATTATCCTAGACCCAACTATCAAACTCATGCTTGGTCAAAATGAGTTAGCCAAGAGAAAGGGAAAGTGGATGGCCAAGTTACAAGAATTTTATATTAAAATCAGACCTAATTAAATGGTAATATGACAAGGTATCATCCAAAAAATGGGAGACTAATCCATGCATATTTATCAAACATATAATAATCCTAGGTAGTTTGAGGTGATCAATATGCTCAAATTATTCATTATCTACTTATAGGCATATGCCCTTATGAATAAAATAGAGAAAAAATAAAAACACTCAGGCTAAAATTAATTCACTACATGATAGATAAGGGAGTGATATAATAGAAATGGGATGAAGACATCTATATGAGTTGTGTATCTAAAGAAGAAGCTACATAAATCCTCAATAACTTTCACTAGAACATTGGTAGTAGACATCCTTCGGTTAATGCCACAACCCAAAAAATTTTGAGGATGGGATAGTATTGGATTACTATTTTAAAAGATACTCAAACATGTTATGATGTGCCACCAATGCTAAATATTTGGAAAAAGAGAAATTCACATAGCCATACCTTTATAACATGTAATTGAAGGATGCCTTTTTGTTAGGGCTTAGATTTTATGGGATTAATCAACTCAAACTCTTCATAAGGGCATAAGTTTGTATTTATAACTACATAATATTTCACTAGATATACTGAGGTAGTAGTGACAAAAATTCTAGAGCCCAAGATGCGATCAAATTTATTGAAGAGAATATCTTAACGAGATTTAAGACACTAATTTATCTATTATATAATAATGGTAAACCATTCCAATATTCACCAAATGGGTGTATAATAATCAAATTACTATCTAGTTCTCTTATAATTATTAACCATAAGGAAATGGAATGGTATAATCTACCAATAAAAACTTTATGAATGCCATAAAGTAGTCAATAGAAGATAAATTGAGAGAATGCCATCTATTGTTGAATTACACATTATGAGTAGACAAAATAAGACATAAATAGGCCCTTAAGGCTTCACATTTCCTATTAGTATATGGAAAATAACCCATATTTTCTATTACTCTCAATCTTCAAAAATACCAATTTATGCAAGAGTATAAGGGGGAAGATGACAAAATTCAGTCTAGATTGCTAAACATTACTAAAGTTGGATATGTATGAATAGAAGATCTAAAAAATTTTAATAAGCATCAAGATATTTGCAAGAGATGATTTGATAAAATATTGAAAATTAGAATTTTTATAATTTTAGATTAAGTCCTCTTATGGGATAAAATACATGAAAAGAAAGGATGACATGATAAGTTCACTCTGTTATAGATTGGGCCATATCAATTTTTTTAAATTTTGGGTAATAATGTTTTTTGCTTAAAATATATATAGGGAATTGACTTGAAATTTTTAATTAATGGACATTTATTGAAACATTATTTCATGCGTACCCTAACTAGAAACATCTTAGAATGACTGTGAGTTCCAGTTTAGTAGTAAGATTATATTATATTTCATGTTTTCTTATATTATACTTCCTACTTTATTAGATTATATTTATTGTCGTATTATATTATATTTCTTGATTTCTTAGATTAGTTCTCTTGATTACTTATATTCTATATCCTATTTTTATAGATTAGCATTCTTAAAATTTAGAATATTTGAATTCATTTCTTTCATAAATTTCATAAAACCTCTCCCAAAAAAGGGTGGCTAAAACCCCATTCAAATGGTACTTGTGAAGATTAATTTTGGTGCATTTGAAGTCTTCAAATCAAGGTAGTTGTCATGGTTAAATTAATAATTTATCTATATTAAATAAGTTCACCAAAAATATTAAATTTATTTTGATATTTTCATGCAAATTTTAGAAAGACTTTTCATTTTGAAAGATCAATCATGCATTGGCATTCTTAAAACTTTTTTGATAGATAATAAACATTGAGAAAGACAAATTATGATTAAAATTTATGATCTATAATAAATTTTATTCATATATGCCCAACCAAATGTGGTTTCAAACCCTTGTTCCAAGAGAAGTAAAAAAAACTCATGGAAAATGGGTGATTTAAGTAATATCTATCAGGCTATGAACATTTGGATAGCATTAGAGAAATTTTTAGAGTGGAATTAAAGGTATGTCTGTTAGGGCTTTGGATGCTTGGATAACGCCATATCAATTCCTATCTTCCCATTAATTGTGCTTAAAATTTGAAATATATATATATATATATATATATATATATATATATATATATATATATATATATATATATATATATATATATATATATATATATATATATATATATATATATAAGAGAGAGAGAATCCAAAGAGATCTTAGATTTTATCTAATCTTTGTTAAAACTCTCATAACAAGGGTAAATAAATTTCAAAAAAATCACACACGATCTTATAAATGAAAAGGGTTAGTATGTTTTGTGGATATGTTAAAGCCTCTTTCATTTTATCTAATTTATTTATTTTATTCTTATATAGTCTATAATTTTTTCATGATGTATGGAACAAAGATTATGGGTTATCAAATACTCTAGAGTATTTCTCCATTTAGTCACATTTTTTGTAACCAACATGCCCCATTTTAAAAAAATTCAAATGAGGAACCACTTTACTTAAATATTTCATATTCATGACCTGTTTTGATAAAGTAAGTCTAGAATCAAGATATGATTCATTACCTTAGGTTTAAGTTTAAATAAACATTAACATTGAATTAATTATTATGTATTTTTGGATTTTAAATATAGGTATTTATCAAAATGGGGTCATTACTTTATCTAGACTAATTGAGATAATTGTGTATTAGTCAAAGTTTGTTTTTGTCTTTTTTAGGCTATATTAACTTTACAAGCTGACATCACTTTTTGCTGCATGTATATTTTACACCAAAATAGTCATCAAACCAAATACTGGAGAATCATTTTAAGTATTCATATGGGCCAAGAGAGCAAGATCATGCCACACATCTCTATCTAGATTACTCATGAATAAATATTACAAGTTATAAATTTTTTCTCACTCAAACAAGTCATAGTTATCCACATGTATCAATCTTGCTTACTCATGACTTACATAGAAAATTTCTAAGGCATAGGGATTCCTAACTATCTAAGTTAATGATATCTTACTACACATCTCAATCCTATTCACTCACTCCCTAGAAGGTAGATAATTAAGTGATAGAGCTCTCTAGCAAGTGAACAAGTGAGGAATTTCCATGTGTCATCATATCTATTACCCATAGTTAATCAAGGTATTTACCCCGAAAAACCATCAAGAGGAACAACACATGCCATCATCCTATTCATCTATGATGTGGAAAAGATATAAATGTCCACGTGTCATCATATCACTCATCTATAGCTGACATCCAATTAAACAAACTAGGAATCATAGAGACTAAGTAGATGATAGAGATATAGCCATGTGTTCATAACTAATTGAGTTAAGATCAATGGCCAAGGATATAGAGATCAATTCCAATAAATTAAGTAATAAGAGGTCACATGTCATATTTAATAAAATCAAATGTAAACAAAGAAATATATATCCTAGTTGTATGATGTAAAGACATGTGTCACAATAAATGACTCAAAAATATGACTAAGTATAAAAATACCATGACAAAGTGCCATGTAGAAAATGACCTTGTGAAAGATGACCTCATAAATAAAATTCAAAATAGAATAGATAGATGATAAATCTATTGTCTACAATTAATTCCCATGAAAGGAGGATTTGAGGAAATAAATGTTCAATTCTAACTAAATCAATTACATAATTGGTCCTAAAATGAAAGATGAAAACACATTTTCTACTTGATATCTCTACAAACTACAATCAGATCTCTCTCATAGCTAATGGTTCAAGTTTTTTTCCCTTACAATTTTCTTTAAAAGAACTAAAATGGAAACTTCAAAAGGCAATCCTGTTCCTTCCATGTTCAGTTTTAGTGTTAGCACCAATTATACAAATAATATATTTTATTCATCCATATTAGACTATAAAATCTATCATTATACTATAAAATGGATAGAAATAGATATACTAGATCCATATGGGGTGGATGACCAGTTGTCTCTACAAACTAGAAAATATATAGATGACCTATTGGTGATCAAGGTAATGAGAATACATAATACATATGCCAAACCAAAGGTATTCCCATATATAGGTTCCTTTTTTAGTTTATTTATGGTTGGAGAATTCTATAAGAACACTATTCATCATATTTATAGCCCTACTTCTATGGTGTATGTGTCTAGAAAGCCTTTTGAGAAATATTATCGACTCCTAGCACCTGATATGACCTATAATTAGTTAGATGTGGATGATTGGTTAGATGATAAAAATGATAAAAATACATTTAATAAATGGGTTGTAGACCCCAAAAAATTTTTTTTTAGGAGATTAAACCAACAACACTCCAATTATTAGATTCAAGCCTGGAATTTAAATTACCATAGCCTTATTAAATAGGTTATATGGCTTTCCTACTATCACTTATGTCATCAAAATTTGGGTCCTTATTTTGTACATTATTATAGACACTAAAAGGATGATTGATCTATGAAATATTATTAGTTTTAATCTCAAACACCAAATGAACACAATAGATAATAGGCCAAATTGACATTTTTATATGATGTCATATCTATTGGATGTGGTCACTACTATAGTCAATCTTCCTAGGGAATTATCAATGGGAATCTTCAATGCATCCAAATAATGAAATACACGATGACCACATCATATTTTAAATATACATATTTAAATAATAGATTCAAAGGATACCATAAATCTTTTATCCTATATTATATAGGGTTATAAAAGGGCCACCTATGCCTAGGTTGTTAGACCAAATTAAAAGGTCCATTTATAATATGGTATATTCTTGGCTCTTATTGAGCATACATTGATTAAAATTTAATGAAAATTTGAATCCCCATTTTTATTTCCTCACTACATCCTAGAAAAGCTAGCTGGACAAGAAATGGCCACCCAACTATCCAATAATATGGACCAAATTTTGAAATCAGCTAGGCTAGGGGTTAAGAATGAAAACCTTCTTAGTATAACTAAGAAATAGTACACATAATGAGAATAATTTAATCAAACAACTAATAATAGAAATAAATTCAACCTGAGCAAGACTAAATTTAGACACTAGGATCCAAGACACGTAATTGACAAAACTCTTAACAATTATGACAATATGACTAGGACTAGGTATGGACATTAGAAATACATACATGATCCAGTATTTTTGAATGAACATGATGAATCAAAGGTATATAATAGGATGTAGTCATTAAATATGTTTATGAAACTTGCCTTGACAATACAACGTGATCCTACTATTAATCCAAAAGATGGTAATGAAATAGTCATGGAAGATGAGGATCCTATAATAGAAAAATATAAACCTGCAGATAATGATTCATAAATAAAGGATAAAATATTAAAATTTATCCAAAGAACACCAAGTTCCAATCCTCTATAAATATCAATAAATATGGGGACACCTTTGACTCCTAGGAGACCCACTGACCTTGACTTACAAGCCCCAAAGGCACAACCAACAGAGGTGCTTTAGGTAAGCACTCCTCCTGCTCCTCCACCAAATCTAATTAATACTACTCTTCCTCCAATAGTTACTTATAATATGAAAATAATAACTCTTCCAACTACTTTACAAGTTATGAATATTAAAAGAATGGAGGAAAGACCAATAGATTATGTAGGTGTGGTATTAAGTCTTTTATATACTAAGATTGAAGAAGACCCTGAAAAAGAAGATGACTTACTAGAAGAGACTGGGCTAGATAGTCTTGGATATGAATTAATGCAAGATTAGACTAAGGATTATCCTCCTATCCATCCACTTCATTCTCTATATATTGAAGAGTCATAAGAAGTAAATGTAGCTAGTACAAGGTCTAATATTACTCATGGATTTACTATGCAAGATAGTCCTAAAGAATCCCCTAACATTATGGTTGTTTATATATTGATTGACATTATTGGTCTTACTATAGATGCTTCAAAAACTATGGAACCAATTGTAATTCAGGTTTTAGTCACTCCCACTAAAATATATCCAAGAACAAGGTCTCTGATTTGAGCAATGTTTCAGGCAACAATTCGGGTGATGGTTCTACCCCAATTGGTGGTAGAACTTTTTGGAGCCATAAATTTTTCACCATAGCTCCATTTGAATCCCCATTTGAACCATTGGAAATCTTAGAATATGGGTAATGACATGAGATGGCATTGAGATCTAATTGGTGGGTTTTGACCCCCAAAAACCAAATTAAAGTGCCCCAAATTTCAATTTTAGTAGTGCAGTCTAAAAATAGTAAGTTTCTAAAAATAGTAATTCCTTAAATTCTATATTTTTGTGAATCATGGAAGTCAAACCATTTAATCTACCTTGATATTGGTGACCTTCCACATCCTCCTCCTACCTTCAAAATGTGTATAAATTAAGATGTAACCTAGAAAGGAAATCAGACATCTCTTCTCAGAGATAGGCATATGTTTGGATCTAAAAATTTGATAAATAAAACATCTCTTCTTAGCGATAACATTATTAAAATTTGTGCTATTCTTGTTTCTTGAATTATCTTTCAACCAAAGCTCCTGAGTTTTGGATCAATCTCCTTTTCACAATGTTATAACAAAGGAAATTTCTAAAGTTTCACTTTCTTTGATTTCTACTATTTATAGTACCATTGTTACTATAGGAGATTCTTATGCTTCCATCACACAATTTTTGAAAACATTAACTCAGGTCCTATTGATTCATCTATTTTTTCCACTATTGAGAAAGAAACCATAAATAATAACATACATTTTGAGGATTTAGTATCCAAATATATTTTTTATACCAATCATTGCAAAAACAACCTTCTTTTTAGATAGAGATACCAATTACTCATGCTAATTAAATAGATTCTTTAGTTGTTTCAGTTCGTAAGACCATGGATTCAGCTAAGTATACCATCCATATCCCATTACTAATAAAAAATATAGGTTGGTGATATGATTTGCCTACTTTTCTTGAACCCCTTGCATCTTCCACTTCATCATCCATGATTATTATATGAAATTAGAAATGAATCATGTCTATAAATCAATCCTAACTTAGATAAGATAGATCATACTTAAATTTTTGATTGGGGATACATTAGATAATCGAGAACATGACCAATATGGTGATATGCTAGACCTAATTAGGGGATCTCTTACCACAATAAATAATGATAGGGAGGGTTCCAAAGTATCCAATCAAACACAATCATGCAATAACCCTATCTAAGACCTATGTTTCCATATTTCACTAAACTAATAACAAGTAAAGTAAAGTCTAATCGAGTGCTCACCAAAGCTTATGGCACAAAGTGGGGGTAATAAACAACAAAAGTAAACATGCATATAAGGCATAATCATGTCAATGTATATGAAATCCTAATGCATAGAAGAGAAGTACAAATGTATATCTATCTACTCTTACAAAGGAGAAACAAATTTAGGAATACTTACCCTTGAAGACGAACCCATTGAGCCTCAATCTCTCCCTTGGCCAAGGTGTTTCACAAGAGGTTATTTTGGTATATAAGGATGACAAGGATAAATCAAATCTAGGATACATAACCTAAAAATGCATCCAAAAGACTTCTATAAAAGACAAGATTTGTATCTTTAAAAAATTATGAAACTCTAAGCTTGATCCTCAAATAGAATGGTGGATAAGTAGATGCACAATAGCTCTTGCTTCTATTCACTAAATAATGGTGAAATGATCTTGTATATATAGGCAGATTTAACCCTAAGCCCTTCTAAAAAATCTGGCTGATAGGGTCGACCTAGTATAATTATGGATAAAAATTCACTACATCATAGGCTAGGTCAATCAAGAGTTGACCTAGACCCTAAATGAATTTTACTTAAAATAGTACAGGGTCGACCCAGTTAACCTAGTATAAAAAGCAGTAAAAAGGGGCTTAAGGCTAGGAAAAGGGGGGGGGGGGAAAGGTGGGAAATGATTTAGGAGTGTGAAATATAGAATAAATATCTTAGGGGAATGGTTTTTAGGAGACAAGTATGTAGATAATAAGTGGTAAAAGAGACAACAATCGTGTGAAGCACCAATGGTATGCCCACCCCTTTCTTGGTGCACCCCTTAAGGTGTGCACTTAGAGATATTACGACTCAATGGGTTCTTATAAGACATAAAGTGTTAATAAGTGATAAAAGTTTGAAAATATTATGTGTATACATTGCCCCACTTGAAGCTCATCACATGTCACGTGAGTACAACACGGGATGGTTCTTCAAGAATAGAACATGATAACACATAATCATGATGCTAAGTATAATGAAGTAAGGAGAAAATAAAATAAATGAAAGGATATAATTTTTAAAAAATACCTTTACTAACCTTAGTGTTGTAGATAAAGGAGACTACAAGATAAGTGAACGTGTCCAATGTGAAGAACATTAGGCGAACCCATAGAGATTAGGGCAAAAAATAGTAAAAAATTATTATTTTTGGAATATAGGCATATATTAGTATAAAATATTATCTACAACTTCATGATTCTAGATCTTTTTATGGTTCAAAAAATGAGTGAGTAAAAATAAAGATATGAGCAAAACAAGGAATCTAATGGTAAATATTTGAAAGGTAAAGAATTGCCAAAAGCAAGTTTAAATAGGCTGAAAAGAAAGTCATTTGCTTATTATTTGACTTGTTTTGAGATAAAAATAGAGATCTAAGAGACCAAACAAAAGGCAAGAGAGATAATATGGCTAGGAGATGACAACCAAGATGAGAGGAATGCCCAACAACCACAACGAGTGTAGCACAGGTAGGCAACTGAGAATTTCAAACTTATTTTTGAGTATTTTATTGAAAATTAAATGTTTTATATAAATTTGTCAATTAATACAATTCTAGAAACTAAAATTAACCCTAGATAGTTTATAAGGTTACTAGAGGCCAAAAGGGGAAATGGGTTGAAAGGAATCAGAGTAATAACTATCAAAGGCATTTATTACAAGCAGGGAAAGGAGTCGGTAGTCTGAACCAACAAGGTTAACTTAGTCAACATTGTAGGCTAAAAATTTGAATTTCACACTACTAAATTAGTATGTGTAGGATGACTTAGTTATTTTTTCAAGTTTTTGACTTAGTACCTCACTATCGACTTAGTAGGTTAATCTACTTTGTCAACTTAGTACTAAGGGGAAAAAAGTAAAGGGTTAACTTAGTTTGTTAAGTCAACATGGTTAATGAAGGATAATTTGTTCAACTTAGTGTTTGACTAAGTTCCCATAATAATAGGTAAATGTATGAAATAGGCCAAAATATTATTTAAAATGCCTAAAATGCTCGACTGAATACTAAAATGGCCAAACAAGCTAAAAAATGGGTCAAATTAGTCAAAAATAGATAGATTAAGGTAATTTAGATTTGTTTTTATTTAAAATTTAAAAATAATATATTTAATTATGAGTGACATAGAGGTCTAATACATATTATTTTGTTTGATGATTGTAGGGGCATTTGATATTTTGGCATTTAGTGGACACAACATGGATCCCAGACCTACTAAGTGGTTGATAGTTGAGGGCTGAGCTATATTATGCACATTAGGTCTAGGAGGTATTATAGATATTTGTCGAGTACCATTGAGTGTTGATCTGGTAGTTATGTTCCTCAGAGCCTAAAAATGATTGATTGACACTTTTAGATGGTGATGGATGGGGATACCATCAATATGGGTGTCACCCTATAGGATATCCATGTTATTCTTGGACTTATGATAGGAGGTACATCAGTGATCATGGGGGTACTAGATAGATATGAGGAGAGGTGAACTTTAGAATTATGGGTGATAGGATTAGATAACATATATCATGGGTTAACTATTAACCTCTTTGATGTGTATACAACTCAAATTTTAGATATCTAAAAGGTAATGATAGGACTTATGATAGCATGAGTGTTATGTTATAAGTCAGAGGGTAAGGTACCATTATATGTGATAGCCTTATGTCAGTCCATTTTAGAATAGGGGACACTATATGATCTAGGTTATATCATCTAGGTCTAGTTCATGTATGATATGTAGGGGATGTTATCTAGAGGGAAAAATACTATGGGGCTAGTGATTTTGTTGAGTTATTAGATATATGATAGGTTTTTGATGTACCGACCAGTTGGGTTGCCCCATGTGGTCAATGATTGGTTACCTCAAGTATAGATATGATAATAGGATTAAGTATTGCAATCTATTCCCCACATTCAAACACTACAAGTAGTCACATGAGTATATATTATGTGGTAGTCATATGGGCACATCATGATAGTATGGCTAAGTTGGAGGACAGTGGTACTAGTTTTGGCATGAGCATAGATTATATGCCATTACATCTAGTGGATAGAGTCACATCTAATGGCACATGTACCAGCATATTTGGGACTCCCTCACCTAGTGGATCTGATAGTAGTGCCCACATTTTGGGATAGACATGAGGGAGAGAGCCTAAGGGGAGAGGAGGAGCGAGACCACCAATTACTAGGCCAAAAATTAGACTATGATGCAAGATATCATGGATAAGTCAAGCATGACAACTAATAGATAGATATGAATGTAAATGCAATAGTTTTAGAGGTACAATAACTAGCACCATAATATGAGGAGTAATGACCACATTGATTTTACCAATGATGGAGACACTGGTAGTAAGAGATAATATAAAGAGTGGCCATCCCAAATGACCTATCAATCAACCTAATATAGAGCTAGGTGATAGAGATACCATTGAGGCATAGCTTGAGATAGGCATGGATGGTAACCTTAGGATTTTAATTGATTGAGAAACATCCCATGGATAAGTTACTTGGAGGATGAACTAATGAAAAGACCATTCTCAATGGTCATGTAGATGGGGAGATAATGATAGGCAATACTTAGAGAGGTAATAAATGATTAAATTTTGCTTATGGTTTTTGATAAAGATTATAGATAGTTTGAGATATATCTATGATCTAATATCTATTTGGTGTGAATATTTTAGATCCTATAGAGGAGGAGACCAGATGGGGATCCTTGGTGAGGGGAGTACTCCATGAGATCCTAGACAAGGTGTTGATGCCATATGACCTTGTTACATTAGATGATCCCATGATATTATCTACCCCAGCTCAAGTGAGCTAGTTTAGACTAGAAGGAAAGGTCATGAGGTAATTAAGGGCATATGTGGATGAGTGACATCCACCATTATGAGTGGGAGAGGGAGAGACACAAGCATGGTAGGCCTTAGCTCAAGATAGAGTTATGCATATGGATACCATGACTCAACTAGCATAGGTATAGGCCTAGGTGGTCAACCTACAGGGATAGGTGATAGGTTTGAGATCTCAGATGATGTATTTACAATGTACTATTCAGAGGGGAATATCTAAGGCATCTATGTTTAGTGTGGTTAGGCCACAAGATAGATAACATAGAGCCCAACCTTAGGGCTAGAGTGATGTATATTTTTGTACTTTATATCAAAAACACATGATAAATATATATATCATTTTGATAGTTGGATGTTGATCTTATGTGTGTGTATCTTGGTTATGGTTGTAGATGGATGGATATATCTCTTCGTATCACATGCATTTAGCTTTTGTTGTATATGCTATAGGAAATATATGTGTTGTGATTTTGCTTCTATCATACATGTATGGTTAAAATTAAATAAGTAAAAAAAGTCTTGGAAAAATATAAAAAATAAAAAATAAATGTACTACACATTATTTCACATTGGGAAATGTGTAATAACAAGAAATGACTAAGTATAAGAAACCAAGAGTGGTAAAAAAGAGGGGAAAAAGTTTGGTTTTTAAACCAAGAAAAAGATTAGCATCAAAATAAGACAAGTAAAATCACACTAAATCACGTTGAGAAGTATGAAAATAATGTAATAAAATGAAAAACACTTTGAAAGAACAAAGGATATAAAAAATCAATTAAGTCAATCAATCATACTAAATCATGTTGGGAAGTATAAAATATAATCAAAAAAGGGCAAAATTGGTGTTAAATTGATCACACTAATTCAAGCGTGGAAGTATGAAAAATTCAAGAAATGGTTGGATTCTTACATGCAATCAAAAAATAGGAAGATAAAAGTGAAAGAGTAATGAAGTAAGTAGAAAACATACTAAATCAAGATGGGAAGCATGTCAATGATATGTAACTTCATAATCAATCAGATCTTATCTCATATTTGACACATGTAATTTTGTTGTGTTTTGGATTATTGGAAAATTTTGTGAGGAAGGTCAGGTCCTATCCATGGTGTAATTTGTGAGGAAGGCCATATCCTATCTACGGTCTTACAATGCAACTCATAAATGGAATACCTAGAGGATTGATCAGCAAAAACAATAATATTTCTCAAGAGGAAATATTATGAGTGTAAGAAGCAAAAAAGGGAATGTAAAAATCATAACGTAGGTATCTTATGAGAATACCTTAGGATACATGAGGAATAATAATGACATGAGAAGACACTAAGTGATTAGTGACCATAAATGTATAAGGGAAACATGTTTGCTATAGACACAAATCTATGTAGGAAAATAAGTGTGCTACTAAGATCAAGTCATGAAGGTAGATTGATACAAGAAAAGTAAAATAGACCTACCTTCCCACGATGTGTTCCCCATTCCTCAAGACCCCTTATAGAGACATCAGTCTACTATTAAGATTGGATAATTGCATGAAAACATAGGTAACACTAAAAGATTTTTTATTATCCTTTTTTAATCTACTGGTTTACCACACCCCAATGGACCTCAGATTTATTCTGAGGCCAACTGTGGAGTTTTATCTTTGACTAGAAGAAAGAGATGTGATTTGAATCATGTCTTTTAGTGTGATTTGGCCTTTGAGAATGTTCAAATGTTTTGCCTTTTGGATCATTGACTTTTGTTAAATGATTTGGATTTTGAATATTTTAATAGATTTTAAGATTCCTCATCCATACAGATTTGGAATGACTAGTCATGAGAGATAAACTTATACACATGAATGGTATTTAGGCTTTGGATAAATGAATCTAAGTATCCAAAGACAAGACTGATTATAAAACTTAGGCTTAACTATGAACCAACATGTTATATCAAGTCTCAACCATGTATATGCCTAGTTTGTGAAAGAAAATAAAGGGGAAGAAAGGATATCCAAAGTGGACTGGTAAAAGGAGAGTATAATAAGATGAATTATTTGCTAACTGACCACTTTCTAGATAAGGAATGACTAAAGGGAACATGGTTGATATAACCAAGCCACAATAAAACTTATCTATGTTTATAGAGATAAGAGAGAAAATAATCATGATGAAAAAGAATGAGGGAGTCTTAAGAAAGAAACTCAAGAATAAAAAGAAGGCAATAAAAAATAAGAAATACATTAGCAAACATAAATGATATTATAATCAATCTAAGGTGCAAAATCAAAGTCATCATGTAAGATAAATAGAATTCGACACAATGTCAAATGATATAACAAAAAGATAAAGATAAAGTTGGAGCACATGTCTAATCAAAATGAAAATGTAAGAACACCATACATGCACTTATAAGAACTAATATTTTTATCCACCCATATTACCCAAAACATTTGATAAGTCTATATAAAGTTGAATGCGAATTGTAATTAATGTATCATCTATCTTCAATAAAAATTAGGAAAAGACCTCATGTCTAATCTTCTCAATAAAGGGGGTGAGAATGCTTGATGGATCATGTTGAGGAGGGATATCATGAAAGGGATGCTTAGGAGAATCAATGAGAGTGGTTTCTATAAGAGATGAAGGAATCACTAGTGGGGAAATATCCATAGGTGAGGGATTCATAGGTGGAGAAGGATCCATAGGTGAGGGAAGGTCCATGGGTGAAGGACTCACAGGTATAGGAATAGGAGGTGAATAAGGGACCACAAGAGGAGATGGAACCATAGGATGTGGAACCATGTGGGAAGAATTGGGATCCTTCTTGTGGGAGGAATGGTACAAGGTATAAGAATAGTTAAAATATGATATTTAAGATGCTACTAAAGGATGTGATAATGATCGATGGCCAAAAGAGAATTATCTTAATTCAAAGCTTGAGATTTAATATGTATTTCATGGGATTTGAAAGTAATGTCATAAGAATTTTAGAATTTTTGAATGATAGAATCATGGTCAAAATTGGTACCAAGAAGAAAATCCATAGCTAAATTATGAATCTACCTACAGGTCTCATGAGAATGACCCAAACTAGCATGAAACCAATAAAATTTATTGGGATCATACCAAGATTTCATAGGATGATTGAGATCAAGGTCTCATGGGAGATGCCTTGGTGGACATTTTAGAATTCGGTTGAGGATAAAGGTTTGTGAACATTGATGTTATTAGGTGAAGATAAATGAGGATTGGTGAATTGTTGATAAGGGGGAGCTAGTTCTAAAGATCGGTTAGGAACAACAACTTGAATAGTGTGAATGTTATCATAAGAGTTCATGACACCATCAATAGTAATATGATAATTCCTGTTATTAAGTAATAAATTAGGACCTTTAGAAGTTTTGGGTGGCTTGAATTAATGCATAAGAAAATCTTGACATTTATCTTGGTCAATAACCTCCTCTAAAGTATGTGGAGAGAGAGAGAGTCCTAACCCAATATTGCAACTTGGAAAAAAAAGAATTAGTAAAGAGATGGAAGTGGTTATCATTGGCTATGTTATGTTCACATTTGTTGGACAATGTCTTCCATAATTTAATAAAATCTTGGGCATTTTTAGTCTCAATTTGCTTACAATTGATAAAATGGGCCAAGGTAATTTTAGGGAGATCACTAGTTTGAAACTTTGGAACTAGAGCAATTACTAAATCTTCTAAACTAGAAATAAAATGAGTTTTCAAATAGTTGTACCAATCTAGATCATCATGCATGAGAGATTTGGCTAATATATTGGTAGTGGAAAAGGTATTTAATTTGACCCAATCTTTATATATATTTCCAAATGTTTTTAGATGAAGATTAGGATCCGTTGACCCATTCTAAGAAATGGTATGGGTGATACCTCCTATATCGATATTATCAATTTGAGATGTAAGAAGCTCATTTTGAAGATGCTTGATTATCTTGTTGAAAAGAGGAATTTGAGGCATAATATTACCATGGGAATCCTTGAAGAGGAGGTGGGGGAACATTTTTATTATGCATGCCCCATAACATCTATTGAGGATGGGTTTGAAGATGGATAAGGTGGTTTTGCATTTGCATCATTTAATTTACATTATTAGCTTGAAAAGCATTCATCTGATTAAGAGTTTGTAATAAAATTTGGTGATTTTGAGTTTCATTATTGGCATTATTTTAAGCATTATAATTGGAAGTAGTGGCTTGGGTACCACTATAGGCGTTAGTAGGAGATTGACAAGAGCTCTTGGAATGTGAGGCACTAGTTGAAAAATTTTCTTATGTGGAAAAATATGGACTAGTAAAGGGATGAGAAAAAGAAGCACTAGAGGCATGATTACCATGGGTATTAAATGATGCACTAATATAAGAATTAAGGAGAGTGGGTCTTGGAAGAGGCCCACTATATATAGAACATGTAATGTTAGTAGAGATATTAGGCATGAAGGTAGAGGAAATCAAAGAAGAAGAAGTCATGGTATGACAAGGGGTAAAAATAGAGGGAAGAGGCTAAGAAGAAAATAAGTTAGTATCCCAAAATCCATTTTAGAATGTGGGAGAAGATGATTGAGGCTATTTGGCTTGACCACTAATCATGAGATATTAAATGGTTGAAGGGTCATTTCCTCGATGTTGAAGAAATTCTTAGATAAAGAAAAACATTTTAGGTGTATACTCTAATTTAGGTTGATCTTCAAGTGAGAAAAGAGGATTTATAAGTGAAAATGAATGAGGAGGGGTCCCATAGTTAGTTATGTGAGTTTATATATGAACATTACTCTCATCCAAAAGAAGAGCCACAAGCTGCTTATGGGAGACCTATGAGGGCTAGTAAAACTCATCATATCCATTGAATTCAACTTAGTGTTGTCTTCAAATAAAAATTTAATGATGAAGGAGAAGGAATAGATGAGTCAAAGGTGATATAAAAACAAGGAAATAGCAAGGAACATATAAGAGTACAAAGTTGACTGGGTTCACCTAGTACTGAAAATCGGGTCTAAAATTTGAGAAAATAGGAATATAGAGTTGACAAGGTCAACCTAGTTCTATAACCAAGACAAAAAATAGGCAAAAAAGAATACAGAGTTAGTAGGGTCAACTTAGTAATATTTTTTTAGGGGAAAAAAATAATACTATGTCAATAAGATCAACCTAGTACTACAGGTAGGGGAAATAAATAGTCTGTAAGAGACTATGTCGAATAAAATGACAATGTACTGAAACAAGAATTTTTTTGCAAGTACTTTTGAAAGAAATGAATGAAAAGAAACACACAATAAATTGGGTCAATGAGGATGATCCAATTGAGGGACATAACATAAAACCTTACACCAACACTGGTCAATGCAAGTTTTTACAGTACAACATACAATTGAGCAAAGAGCAAACAGTCAATTTTGAAAGTAAATACTAACTAAGTGATCATCCTAAATGTGGTTATATTATTAGAGTATGATTTTAAGTGTGATAGGAATTTTTATATAATTAAGGGACTATAGAGCAATCTATGGATGGTTTTAAGATTTTTAGGCTAAAAGGGATCTATGTTGACAATGGTAATGGCTTAGTATTGGGGCCTACCCCCTAACTTCACACATCACAATAATAAGGGTGTCAAGTGATTTACCAATATATATCATTAACCACATGTTTATAATTGGCCATAAAACCAAGTCAGCTTCCCCCTTGGTGATGAAATCCAAGTAGGTAGGCCTTGGGTAGATAATTGTTTATATGCATTTTAAGATTAAGTGATTTGGTAGTGTGTGCAAGAAAGAGAAAAATAGTGAAAATAAATGGTATATTGAAAAACCACCTAATTAGACAATGTGATCTATTTTAAGCATGAAAGCAACTAAAAGTGAAAGTGTGAGCTAATTACTAGCATATAAATGTTAATTCTAACTTTGAAACATAGTACAATATTGATTTAGATGATAGTGTATGCAGAGATCATAGTATAGAGTTGATAATGCCACTACTATACTACTAAAACAAGAGTCTATTAAGAACTATATCGATAGTGTCAACCAAGTATTTTAGATATAAGATAGAATACAAATTTAGGTCGATAGGGTTGATCTACTTTGTTGTATAAGGGTAGTTTTAAAGATTACAAACTATGAAAAATAGAACTATAATGAATTAAAAAAATGATAGAAAAAGAGAAAAAGGAACCATGGTGGGTTGGAAGATGTAGAGGAAAGTGAGATTTCTATTGAAGTGCCTTGATTTTTACTTGTAATTTATGCCAATCATGTTGGCTAGGTCAACCTAGCTATGTAATTCCCTATTTGCTAAAACATGTGAGGAATAATATGTTAGTAGTGTTGACCTAATATGATTTTAGGAAGTTGAGAAATGTACTATGTCAATAGATTCAACCTAGTAGCCTATTTGGAAGTGAAAACCTGTATTGTATTGACCTATTTGACCCAATAACTTATATCTAATGAAGACTTGTATTAAAATAACATAGTAATTTTGATGTGACTATATGGTAAACCCACACATATAAGTTAGAAAATATACTAACACTATCAACCTAGTATCACAAATATAGAAAAATAATAAATAAAATGATATAATAATGAAAAAAAGCGAAATAAAACCTGCAAGTGTTAAATTCACATTGGTTTCACTAGAATGTATGCAATCATAAATGATTCATGTCTATAAATCAATCCTAACTCAGAGAAGATACATCATACTTATATTTCTGATTGGTGATACATTAGATAATTGGGAACATGACCAATATGGGGATCTCTTACCGTAATAAACAATGTTAGTGAGGGTTCTAAAGCCTCTAGTCAAACACAATCACACAATAACCCTAACTAAACCCTATGTTTTCATATTTCACTAAACTAGTAACAAGTAATGTAAATTATAACCTAGTGCTCACCAAAGCTTGTGGAAAAAATTTGAGGTAATAAAAAACAAAAGTAAACATGCATAGAAGACATATACTCATGTCAATGTATATTAAATATTAATACATGAAAGAGAAGTACAAATTCATATTTATCTACTCATATAAAGGAGGAACAAAGTTAGGAATACTTACCTTTGAAGATGAACCCACTGAGCCCCAATCTCTCCCTTAGCCAAGGTGATTCACAAGAGGTTATTGTGGTATGTAAGTCTGACAAGGATAAATCAGCTCTAGGCTACAAAACCTATCAATACATCCAAAAGACTTATCCACAAGATAAGATACATATCTCAAAAGAAAGTATGAAACCCTAAGATTGTTCTTTAAGTATAATGGTGGATAAAAAGATGCACAATAACTCTTACTTGTTATCTTCTCTAAATAATGGAAAAATTATCTTGTATATATAAGTAGATTTAACCCTAAGCCCTTCTAAAAGTTTTGGTTGACAAGGTCGACCTAGTATAGTTATGGACAAAAATTGACTAGGTCATGAGCTAGGTCAGCCAAAAACTGACCTAGATCCTAAATGAATTTTACGTAAAATAGTTCAAGGTCAAACCAGTTGACCGAGTATAGAAAATAGTCAAAAGTGGATTAAGGCTAGGAAAAGGGGGACAAAAGGTGGGGAATGACTGAGGAGTGTGTAATAGATAAGAATAAGCTTAGGGGAATGGTTTTCAAGAGACAAGAGTGTAGATAATAAGTGGTAAAAGGGACAATAATCTTATGAAGTACTAATGGTCTGCCCACCCCTTTCCCAGTATACCCCTTAAGGAATAAACTCAAAGAGATTGAGACTTGATGGATTCCTACAAGATAAAGAGCATCAGTGAGTGATAAACATTTGAAAATATTATGTATAAAGTTACTATTTCATATTTAGTAATGTAAACCCCAAGAAACCCTCCACCATTTATTTATTTATCTCTAGTCTAAGCTATTGATCAAACTCTAATGGTGCTCCCTACATGGATACACAAACTAGAGTAAGTTTAATCAATAAGGGGAGATTTAGTTATCACTGAATAGCTAAAAGTTTCCATGCAATTTGATAGAGTTATTAATACATTGAAAATAGCAAGGAAAAGTACAACTATGGTTGATGGTAAGCCTATTAAACTTCAAAAATAAGAGGAATTATTTACATTAAAAAATAAAAAGAACAAAAATTCTAGATATGTAGTTGAGTATGAAGAAAATCCTATCACAATGGTTGATGTAGTTGGAGGAGTTATCAACTAGATATACAAGGGATTGTAATAATCCAAAAGGAGGATAGAAGAGATGAATGTAATTGAGGCCATAAAATATATAATTAAAATTTTACAAAGGTCTTCTAGGACATTGTAACATATCTTTTTCTCCATCATATCACATCGATAGCACAATATCAAAAACTATAGGAAGATGTGCTCAAATTTCATGAATCAATGAAAGACTAGGATGCCAAATTGAGCTTCATAGGCAAAATAAAACAACTAAAGGGATAACAACACTTAAATTTGATGATATCACCTGATGTAACTCTATCTCAAAATCACATAAGTACCAAGAGGGCTTATTTGGTAGAATGGCATCATTAAATGCAAGGGATGGTTCAACAATTTGCAAACCAATATTAGATGACTATTCAAGTTATCAAAGATATTTTTATTTCTATGAATTATTTTATATGAAAAGGTTTTGTGTCTAAATTAGGATTATATTTAATATATTGTATTTATGCATGGATTTCATGCATTTTGACACATAGTTCTAATTTAGATGCTATAAAATTATACTAATCATTGAGGATGAGGTGATCCCATCCCAACCTATAAGTACATGTTTTTTTAACATTGTAAAGGGAGAATAATTTTCACAACTAATACAAGCTAGGAAAGTTTTCAAATTTACTGTAAGTTCATGTTAAAGAGTTACTTCTTCCAAAAAAATTAGTGTCTTATGAGGAGTTTTCATCAAGGAAGTATAATCTATAATAGTATGTGTATGTTTGTTTTCAATTATTCAAACTAGACAAATTGTTAATTTTAATGCTCATTAATTATAGATCATACATAATATTGGCCAAGGACACTTGATATGATGTAAAATATGGTTCTAACCATATATTTGATTATATTCAATGAGTGTACTAGAACTATTTCCTTTGATAATTAATTATGTGTATATTTTTTGACAACAATTTTCATCAGATATTAGTTCTTGACATTTACTCTACCTAGGATAGAAAAGGGCTTACTTGGAAGGGGTTAGATCTCAGTTGAGTCATAAAACTCTTTATTTTTTTCCTTACCCTTACATCTTTTTTATCTTTTTTTTAGGATAATTCACCTTAGTTTATATCCACCCATCCATTTCAAGTAGAATCTAGACACCTATCATATGTGAACCATCCACAGTTAATAACCACTATGCGCACCATTATTTCACCACATGGTTATTTATAAAACTAAGACTTACCAATTATGCCTTGGAGTTAATATTTCAATGATCATAAAGTGCTAGGGAAACTTACATATGAACCCTTTGTGTGCATAAAACCCACATAAATAGCTACACAGACCACAAAGCGTGAAATAAGAAACAATAAACTAGGCTAGAAAAGTGAGTCTATAGGGGGGCATTAATACAAACCATTTTAGGAATGGATGTTGAATGAATATAATAAATCATGGTGCAGATATAAGAGTTTTTTTAGTCAATTTCATTCAATGTAAATTAGTTGACCTTGCTAATTATAGAAATTAGTTGCACATCCTACAAAGTGCAAATTGAATATTATTTAACTACAAAATGTTTATTTACAACTATAAAATTCATATTTGTTTCTTATAAGATGAGTTTGGATAATTTATATTGTTATGTGGTTGAATTATTAAGTTGTTGTCACTTAGATTATTTTTGTTGTCTATCATGGAAAACTATATTGAAATTATGTTACCACATTGTGGAAGAGAAACACTGAAATGCATGTACCATTGTGGATCTTAATGATGAGAGAAATAAGATTTGATTATGGTAATTATTTTAGTCATGATTATTAATAAAAATGTTGTGTATATTTAGTCTAGATATAGTTCATGAATAGGATTTGTTTCATTGATGAATTATAGTAGTGTTTGTTATCCTAAAAATATAATTCTTGTGATTTGATTTTTAAACTTACTCATAACAATCACTTTCAAGTTATTCAGTGTTTTTTTCCCTCATGGGAAACTATAAAACTATTTCATTCATTCATTCATTAAAATGAATCCATCATAAGATCCCTAAACCTTATTGGTCATCCATGTAATGAATCTCATAAGATACTATTAATATTTTATAAGTTTAGTTAAAGTTCATTCCTCAATTTAAATTTCCCAGGCATATTTTCATGTTGGTCACCCTTTAAAACACATTATAAATCCTTGTGGAAGAATACAAGGTCCTTATGGGTTTTTTAAATAAATAAATGTTTTAATAATATATTATGATATTTATAAACTTATGGCGTTTTACTTGCATATTTTCATGTAAAATCA
Source organism: Torreya grandis (assembly GCA_037957365.1). Classification (NCBI taxonomy): domain Eukaryota; kingdom Viridiplantae; phylum Streptophyta; class Pinopsida; order Cupressales; family Taxaceae; genus Torreya; species Torreya grandis. Next base: position 3,573,898 of record JARHVA010000944.1, read on the forward strand.
TTCCTTGCAAACCTCTTCACCATGTAAAACATCTCTTATAAGTCCACCATCCTTGATTAACACTTTCAAATAAGTTTGTGTAACATTATTTGAGCTCTTTTACATGTGACATTAATTTTAAAAGCACACCAACATGTAGAATACACCTTAAAAAAATTTCAACATGTATAATGTACCTCTAAAACCCATATTAGTTGCTCATGCATAATTTTCTAGGCTCTTTAACATGTAATTTGTTCCTAAAAATCCAAAAAAGTGTAAAACAAACCTCAAAAGCTTGTAAAATATCACTAAGCACCTCCTCCCTCTATGTGGAAAAATTGAGGCTCATGGACGACTTGTCAAAAGTTGTTTCCCTCCAATAGTTCATAGTTTTTACTTGTCAAAAAAGTGGTATTCATGGTAAATTCATGGTTTTGGATTTTGAATGGATGTCTCCTCCACTGATTGTGGTATTTGGCCTTATTGAAATTTGTTTTAATCCTAAACCCATGGTATTTGGAGAATGAGGATAAATTCAAAGATTAATTCATGGTATTTAGGATTTTAAGAGGTAGTTTTGATAAAGAAACCCATGGTTTTGAATGTGGAGGTTAGTTTTGATAAATCTAGTAGGTGTTTTTAAATTTTTAGCATTCTCTTAACATTTTTGCATGTATTTTGAGTCCTATAAACCTATAAACTTGTAAAAATAGTCCAATGACCACATAAACCATTTAAAACTACTTCTCATCATTACACATTGTGTTTAAGGTTAAAATAAGGTGTTTCAAAAGTGGTTTAGAAAAATAATGCATGGTTTTGGTTGTGTAAATGTGGTTTACATAAAAATATAAATTGTATGCATGTGGTAGATTTATATATTCTATTTTACCTTGTATGGAATTGGGAATTCTATTTTACATGTAAAAAAATCGGTATAAAGCCACCATTATTCTTCATTTATATGAATTCAAAATCATGAGGTGTTTTCAAGAAAATTACATGGTTGTTTTAGCTTATTAATAGGTGGTTTTGGAATATACATACATGGTTTTGATGTGATATGGTCTTTGGAAGTCTTGTGAGTTTTCAAAATAACTCTCTCATTTATTGAATGTGGTTTACTAAAGTATTCATTTCTCATCAAATTCATTACTAAGATGTTCCTTCTTCTCTCTTACATGTAAGACATTTTGAAAGAGACTAAGGTGGTTTTTAAAGGAAAAATATGGTTTTGAATATATAGAAGGTATTGAAATTATACATAAATTTCAAATCATTACATGCACATCCAAGATGCATTCTTTGCATGACATAAATTCCAAATAACCATAAAAGATGGTTTCTTATTTATTACATGCTCACTCAATCTCAAGAGCTTTCACACTATTCAAATAAGTTCTTGATGCTCTTAGCTACACAAACATCTTTCAAATTATCCATTACATTATTTTTAATCTTTGTTTGAGTTGCATGGTCTCTTGAAATTTGTTCTTTCAAGTAAACTTGATCTCTCAGTTCCACCACCATTTGAAAACTCTCAAGTAAACACTTCACATACAAGAAATACTAAAATCAAGATAATCTCATAATATATTGGCATTTACAATATCAAATTCATTAGTTTGAGATAGTCATATTCATAGTATTTTAAAACATGATATCACGTTCCTATCCATAATCCTCTGATAGATTCAAGACAACTATTTTCATGCATACATGTAGAGATAAAGTATTAAAATATTGATTTAGATAAGAACTCATATAGATAGCCAAATCTTCCCATGAATTCTCTAAAATAAGTAAACAAAAATGTAGTCGTTAAGAGTGAGTGATCTGGTTTGATAACACTTATTCATTTCTCATATGATTGAGAGTGGTGAACTAGCTATCAGTTATCCATATTAGAGCATGCAAGTGTGTGATTCATATTAGTTATGAGAATTATGAAATCTATTTAGAGATTCAAAACATATAATTTCAAATCATTACAAAAGAAGAATCAAATTTTTTTGTAGTAGTAAAACTTGATCCTACTCAATAAAAAGACTTATCTTTATCCTAATAAACCACTAAAAGTATCTTTTGTTTCTTTAGTTTTCTATTTCTCCATTGCACTTTTTTTAATCACTTAAAAAGGTCATATTTAATTTTAAATGTAATAAAAGATAAATTAACAATGAAATAAAAATAAGTTACCAAAAAGATGTTTATAAGGGGGTTATGGGTGGCTATAAGGTTGTTACACCCATTGTAAGCTATAAATAAGAGTTATGAGCTCATTTGAAGGGATTTTTGATAGTATGGGAAATTTTTAAAAGATGGAATGATGGATTTTGTATGTATAACCCCATGAAAGATCAATGTAAAACTAATTTAAAGGACTTTGTGCTATGAATTTTTATAGATGAATGTTGTGTATGAGTATGTCAATCTATTTTAATTCTTAAATTTTAAATTTTAAAAAATAATATTGTTAGATAGTCAATGAATGCAAATATTTTATTTCGGAATTTATGTTTAATTTACATTAGGAATTTTTACCATTGTGAAATCTTGGTGAGATTGAAAATAGAATTTATGTCTATTTTTATTAGGAAATATGAGGTTGTTGTATATCTTTATTTGTAAAGATATAAAATATCATTTGTGTATGTCTCCTATTAATATGTTTAGACTATGTCTTTCTCATCTAAATTTCATGATAAAGGTTTCCTATGTTACAATCTCAACTCTTAGATTATTCTAGTGAGTTTCTTTGTTTAGTCACCTAGAGTTATCCCTTTTCTTCCTTGAGATTATTATAATAATTTTATGTGTTTAAATAGATAGAATTATCCCAATCTCCCTTCCTCATTGCTTTCTCCTTTTTTAATTTTCCATTATTCCCTTCATTTCCATTTCTATCACTTTTTGTACTTTTTGGTTGAATGTACAAACCACCCCTAGAAAACATTTTTATTTTAAATAGAACTATTTCCCACGTATATTTTTTTCAATAAAGGTATCTCTTAATTCTAATAGGAGAGTGACTTTGTCCCCACATTGTTCACTAGAATTTTATATTTTGTCTTCCTATTTTTTTCAACCAAATTTTTTTATGACTTTGTTGGGGATTTAGGTGATTTACACACACAATTTTTTAGACATTCCAAGGAACTTCCCCTAGAATGGAGGTTGGAGACACCATTTAGATGAAGTACCTATTTCATACATCTTTATGATTAAATAAATTTCATTGGTTCACCCCAACCCCAATGTTCTCCATGTCCCATGGGGAAAATGCATTGGTCAATTGGCTTTGCCTTAATACAATGAGTTACCTTCAAGATAAAGGAAAAGATTTCTAAAGTTTTCTAGAGAAAATTATCAAGATGTAGATAATCATATCCTTGATTTCATGGTGTCTTACAACATCTTATGAATTATGCATGAAGATGTTAATTTGAGAATTTTTGTTGAAAATATCACTAGCCCTATTGCTAAATGGTTATGGCACCTAGAAGATGGATGCGTTATGAAATGGGACTCATTCAAGAACAAGTTCTTGAATAGATTAAAATTAGTTATTGACATGCATACATAATTTTCATATTTAATTCAAATATAGAATTAAGAAAAAGCGTAGATGAGAGAGTTTATAACATGCTTTAAAAAATTGTTGAGACTAATTCCTCAGGCTAATCAACCAAGTCTCAATAATAAAATTTATGTCTTTATTGACTCTCTACATCTAGAAATTAAATTTATCTTGATGTAAAACAAGATAAATGACATAGAATTTGCATTAAAATAAGATGTCAACATTGAAGATAACATGATTATATTTGGAATGTTGAATAAATAAGTTTGAAATGTGCCAAATACTATCAAAAGTAGTGATAAAGTAGTGGAATTTGACATGATTAAGCAGCCTTGACATTCAAAACAAAGTTTCATTAAGAAAATTATTGATCAAGTGCGTCAAAACATCAATAAAGAAAAAATAAAGTGATTCCTATCATATATGATTATTTCATTTTCACAATTATTAAAGAAGGTGAAAAACTAGAGGAACAAATGTTTGATCAAAGAATGAATGAAGAATTAAACTTCCCCACTTGTAAAGAGGATAAAGTTCTACCTCTTCAAAAATATTTCTCAAACCTCACATTCCTAAGAGAAAATGAGTTATTTGGATTAAAAATGGAAAATAATAATAATGGAAAATGTGATGTTTTACTTTTTGAAGGAGAGGATAACATTGAACCAAATTTTATATAAATAAGAATATACCTCTTGTATTAGAGTGGAAAACTTAGAGGTTAAAAGGGAAGACTTTCATAGAATTTCCATTTCATGTTCTATTGTAGAAGAGTTCTCTGAAGAATTTTAATCCAATGTAATCAATCCTACACAGATTTAAGATCATAACCATGCCAAGGTTGAAATCAAACAAGATATGAAGGCAAAACAAAATGAATAGTGTCCAATAATCATTTTAATCAAAACTAAATATATCAAGGTAGAAGGAAATAATGAAGTAGATGATGATGATTCATTTTACAATGAATTTATCTCTTTCATGGGAAGCAATATGGAAAATAATATGTGAACTCAATTCATTCTAGTTGATATTCCTATTATTATTTCAGCTTAAAAAAATTTGAAACACACTTCTCTTTGATTTACATCATGTATCTAGCACAAATGCATTCAAAGCCATTCGTTAATATATTTAAGAAGTATAATACCTATAAAAATGCTCTCAAAAGACTAGATAACTTGCAATGATTCCATTTCAAAATTTAGAGACATTGTTGATGTATTTATTCATGACTCTCTCAGTATACAAGATCATTTAAGTTCATCCTCTTCCCACCTAATTGGTCACTATTTTTGAATGTGTTCAGGCCACATAAGTCAATTCAATTGTTCCAAAATGGTAGGTACTTCTCGTAGCCAGTTAAGAGTTTTGTATAGTATTTTTGCTTTCCTCTACTCCTTGTAAATATTTATATTTTATCTATTTTGGATTGTTTCCTTTTTCCATATTTATTTTGGTGTGTGTGTGTGTTGTTTTCAATAAATACAATAGATTATCTATTTTTCCCTCCTCTCCATGTGTTGGTCATTTTTAATAAACATATTATAATTTTTTATCTACTTGGAAGTTCTTAGTAGGCAATCATATGATTTACATAAAGGCTAAGATAGTCATTGCTTCAAAGTGGATGAAAATATTATTTTTTGGGAGATATACATTCATTATTTGACAATTAAATTTTCACATATATGTTTCATCAAACTCCTATTTTTAATCCAAATGAGCTAGACATCTCTGATCATATGCTAATTATATAGTACAAAGCTTATTAATTTTTTGGAATAACATGTAGAAAGGAGACTTGAAGCATTTCATCCAAGTGGATCCCTAACCCATATTTTTGAAAGTGTATTCAGATGATGGCATTTTTAGTCATAAAAATGTTGATGTGAATTATTGTTCCTAAGGCATCAAATAGACAGGTAAATACTTTAATGAGTCTCTTCAAGTGAATAGGAAAGCATGCAAAAATTTACAAAATAGGTGATTTGGCTTGACGACACGTGTTCATTTATCATACAATTGAGATAGGTAAATTGAATATCAGTTGGTCAGATCAGGACATGCAAATGTATGCTACACATTATTCCCAAGAATATTAAACAATATAGGCACTAGTCATTAAAGATTCTAGGTTTCTCCTACTTACACTCCTATAGATAATGAGAGGAGTTTCAAAAATAAGAACAATGAAATTTTCAAGTGTAAAAGTCAAGTTGATTTCATTTCCTAATGAACTAAATAATTATTTGTAAAACTAGAATCTATAGTTATAATTCATACTTTATAGTCCAAATATCCCAATTAGAGTTGGTTGTTATCCTAAAGAATGAGAAATAGCCTATATGCCAAAAAGAAGGTTAAGGTTAAAGAATAAAGCTCCAAATAGTTTTGGGAAGCCTATGATGATACCCCCTTGAGGGAGTGGCCATCACATATGTTGATGGATGGTCCCTCGATAAGAAACAAGAAGAAAGGTGGAATTAATCCATGGTGGAGATTAATACAAATAAACAAATGCTTACATGCATTGATGTAAAAAGGATGTTGATTTACCTAAAGGTAGTTATAATCAAGAATAAAAGTCAAAATAATGATTTTCCCATAGGTGGTTATAATCATGAAGATGACTTGGATTGGATAAAATTGATGGTTGTGCCCCAGTTAGGGTTGATTAACAAGCATAACTCAAGGATATAACCTAGAATATAGATTAAAGATGAGCGGGTACAAAGTGATGAAATAGATAAATAGAAGAATAAGATTGATCAATAGAAAATGAGTTAGTTATACCTACCAATGAGGATATGCTCATCCTTATTAATGATACAACTAGAATGGTTAGTGGGCTAATTTGATCAAGGGTTAGATGGGAGGATTTACCAAGGTGCTAAGGAGAAACTTCTATGGCTCCATTGATTATAGACCTTCTTGAAGCTAATTTTTGTTGTAGCATGTGATAGTAAGCATCATGATAAAACACCATGAAGACTTGGCCAAAAAATGCATAAGGACTGACTCTCAATATCCAATAAACACTCAAAAATAATGAACCAATGATAAAGACCATGATGACAATGTTTACATATGAATATGGATAGACTCAAGAATAATGTGCTCAAGGAATCACCCAATGAACACATATAGACTGAGTCAAGGCAACAGTGCTGAAAGTAAACAAACAAGCAAGCAAACAAATAAAACAAACAACCTAAAATAAACAAACCAAATAAAAAGCCTAGAAACAAAAGAAAAATAAAGCATCCTAGTCAAGGCAACAGTGTTGAAAGTAAACAAATAGGCAAGCAAACAAACAAAACAAACAAACAAATAAACAAACAACCTGAAATAAACAAATCAAATAAAAATCCTAGAAACAAAAGCAAAATAAAGCATCCTAACAATGACCATGCCCTAGTAAGATGGATCAAGGATAACTGACTAGGCTTAGATAAGACAAATATTTTTGGATTTTTGGAATGTTATTAATGTTTTTGTCATTTTAATGTATCTTAACTCATTAGAGAATGACAAGATACCTGCTCACAAAATGGCAAGAGCGTTTGGCTTAGGTTGCTCATAAAATGGCAAGAGTGTATGGAAAGGGGGACTAAGGTGACCTCAACATGAATTGAGCATAGCCTAAATAGTCTTGAAATGACCTCAAGTCATAGTAATTCCATCCACATAAAGGGTAAGGAAAAACCAACTAGGTCCCAACAAGTTCTCAAGTTCGACAAATGGCTAGTCAAATAAAAATAGTGATGGTAAGGTGATGTGGCAATGCATGATAAACAAGTGTTTCCCCTAGTTTGCCCATAGGTGGTTACAACTAATAAATAATGGCATAGGTCAATGATAATAATTTTCCCATAAGTAGTTATAATTAGTAGCAAGACTGGTGAAACATTGATTTGCCCATAGGTGGTTATAATCAAGATCACATAAATAAACTTGATAGGATGAAAGATATCTTGCTAGATCAATTATCACATTAATTTCATAGACTATCATTGTAAATATAGACTTGATTTATTGTTGAAACTTGATCAGAATCCTCTCACAAAAAGTACAAGAAGAACCAAAATAACCAAAATCAAAATAGGATTGGGTAAGATGACCAAAAATAGGCTTTGTTCTAGATAGGAATGAAATGATAGGATGGTATGGTATTGCTTAGGATAATTAAGGATTGATAATTGGGTTAAAATGGTATGAGGGTTACCCCCAAGTGATGGGGTGAATGGTAGGAATCTACAACAATGGCAAATGGATATGTAACAATGGCAATAGTATGGCAATGAAATGGTATGGTACATATTGTTGGCCTAGGTGTGGTTTTTTATTTTGTTGTTCTTGTTGATGGGGAGATGCATGTCCTAATCAAAAAATGATACAAAAAAAATACTTGATTATGTTAATTGCTATCCCACTCCTCATCTAAATAGTTGCTCTATAAAAAATGGCCTATAGATTTTGATGCCAAGAATGATTTTGTGATCTTCATTGGTCATTGATTTTGATTCCTTCAAACATCGAGACAAGGTATCTTTGTAGCCTCTGTAAAGGAAAGTGTGACCATGGATGGTAAATAGGGATAAATAATGGATGGTAAGTTTGTTTGTGAAATGGAATGGTAAATGATAATGGAATGCATAATGGATGGGAAATAAAAGAAGATTAGGACTTTTAGTCACATGTAATGTTGTTAATGCCAGATTTAACATAATTTTGGTTATGGTAGGGCCAAAGAATTGTTCTCTTAATAAGACCACTAGAATTTTCTATTATTTGATCTTGAGAGTAGCTACCATCTGATTAGGCTATAAATTGGAAGCTATTTTGATTTGATATTTGATTTCATCTTCATCAAGTAGTGAAGAAATTTTATGCTCGGCTATTGGTGCCTCAAAGAGTTTTCCACTAAGGAAGTTGTATTGATTTTCCTGTAGCACCTCTGAGAAGGTTTCACTAATGAACATTATATTTTGACTTTGATTTTCTTTTAGTGCTTCTGAAAAAGTTTCACTAGAAGGTGTTAAGTTCTGACTTTGATTGTCCCCTAGTGCCTCCAAAAAGGTTTCACTAGGTGAGTGTTCTTCTACTATATGAATGTCATCTTAGTTTCCTTACTCTTCTTCAACTACTATGTCACCATAGATGTATTTCAACAAAGTGTGATTTTTTCAATCCCAATCGACACTTATGGGAGATCGAGTGTCAATGATATGGAAATTTTGGTTGATGGTAATGGCATGTGGAATAGTATTGGAATGAGGAGAGGTTGCATAATCCTCATAGAAGTTACTAGGATAACTTGTGTCGAAGATAAATTACTCATCCTCAAAAACCTTAGAAAGATCAAAAATGTATTCAAATTTATCTGCAAGGCATGTGTAACCAATGTTATAACAACCATGAACATATTCTTCTTCTAAATCTAATTCTGACTCAAGGGACTTTGAATCTGATATTAAGACTGATGTTGATTCTAATTTTGATGCTAAATTTGATGTTGGTTCAATAATAGAACCTAACTCTAAATCTTATTCTTCATCTGATGGGTACTCTATTACAATGATGTCTTGTTGAATGTTTGGTATTGGATAAGTAATAGCTTGTGATGGCATAATGGGCTCCATATAAATTGGTTTTTCAAAGTGAGACTCTTCTAAGATAGGAAAAAGGTTGAGAGACAACTCCTTAGAGACTGGCTTGTCAATATGAGGCTCTTGAAAAATAGGCACATGGTCGAGGTAATGATTTTTCTAAAGACGGTTATAATCATTAAAAAGTGACTCAACAAAGACTATCTTTTTTAGTGCGAGACTCCTAAATAATTGGTATAGGATCAATAGGTGATTTATCATAGTTTGACTGATCATAAGTGGTTGGTTCAACAAAAACAACTTGGATTGGCTGGTTCTCTTAGCCTTGGTTTTCAATGAGTTGGAAAATACCAGTTTTGAACATAGCTTGGTCTTTTAAGGATTGGATGGGTTGAGGTTTGGATGGGATTGATAATAAATGAGGAATGGTCTATGATTGGATAATGGTATGGATTGGGAGCATGATTAATTATATGATCCAAAGAATAAATTCCTGAGATGGTAACGATAGGGCATTATGGGGCTTGATTACTTGCACAAGCCAAAGAACTAGATCTTGGAATGATGAAGGGGCATGGTGGATATTGATTGCTTGTACAAACCAAAAGACAAGGTCTTGGTATAGAAATGGTTGGGTGTTATGGATCTTAGTTTCTCACATAAGCCAAATCATATAAGTCTTCCTCATAAGCCATATCATCCTAGTCATGAGTTGGCTCATAAGCTAGTTCTTGACTGTGTTCTATGTACTATTTTTTGTAAAAGGGGTATATATCTATATCTAAAATAATATTATCTATAGTTAGGTCTTCAAATTTCTCCTCACAAGCCTCTTCATACCAATCAAGGTCTCAAATTGGATCATAAGTTGTTTCATGACTTTGTTCCCATGAATGATTAATATGAGGCAGATAGAAATCTATCTCACAAACCATATTAACATCATTAGGGTCTTGAAACAATCCATAAAAGTCATTTTGTGTGGTCACTCTATCATAATTTAGATTATAAGTGACTCCACCATAATTTTAGTGAGACATGTCCATGTAAATGATGAAATCTCTAAAATAAAAAGGCTTAGAGTTCTACAAACTTTAAAAAATTATCCAAAGGACAAATGGTTCAAACTTAGTCTAACTTGGTTGAAGGGGTGGAGTTGTATCTCCAATATGGTCTAAAAGTGAAGTTTTATCTCCAAAATGATTTATTCCAAGACTTGGCATAAATTATCCTAATGTCTAACTTCAAATGCCATACACATAAAAGGTCAAGCATCTGAATAAAAATTGGCATGTCAAAGGTCTAGGTCAAAGTGTTCCAAATAAGGCCTAAACTAGGAAAGAGAAAAGTTAAGTTACTAGGTCTTTTGTCCAAACATGGAGTCAAAATCTAGGCTCAAACAAATAGGCATGTGCGAGGACTTTTGGCCAAACAGTGTCAAAATCTAGACTTGAAACAAAGGCTGATGTGATTTGATTTAATCTAACAAGTTTAGAAATAACTTTGACATAGACCCAACACACAAAATCAAACATAAACATGATCAGTTGGTATAAGGCATAAGACAAAATGCTCTTTGATAAAGGTTATGTTCTACAAAATAAAGGCATGAATAATGATGAGGATAGGTGCTAAACAAACAAACCATCAATAGTTTTCAAATTTGGGTAATCAATTAACCAAAGTTATGCAACCCAAAAGAGAAAGATCTATGTATTAGTCCCATGAATTTAGGCCTAAATAGAAATCAATCAATGTTTGAATCCAAAATTGATAAGGTTAATTAAAAACTTAATGTTGAAAACTATGATTTGACCAAACAAGCTGGACAAGATTGGATAGCATGACGACACAAGACAAAGGTCCAAATGGTATACATAAAATGGTTTGAAACAATGATTTTTGATACAGGGTAAACTAGTCTTGAAACAAATTAAGCATCCTAATGGCATAATCATGCTTTAATGATGTGATCTATGTTATGTTTGAAAGACTCAAAAAGGCTCAACATGTTTTGACATAATTTGGTCAGCATAATGCTACCCTCTACAACTCAAATGACACACACACAAATAAGTTTAGCAAAAATTTCAAGGCACAAGTGTGGTATAAAATGGCCATCATAACACCTATTTAGATAAAATATTGATGTATAGACAAATTGGTTTTGACATGGCTTATTAAGAAACAATTAATTTTTAGTCTCAAAACATACCAAGCAAAAATGACCAAAATACACTAAGTATAATCATCCAAATCCTAGTAACGGTATGGTAAAATAGGGTTGACTAAAACTAATTGGTTTTTTTTATCATTCTAGGGGAATCAATTACACAATAACTTTCATGTCAAACAATACAAAAAAACATGTAAATTGGGTGACCACGACATTGGCTAGTTGTAAAAAGGTCTAGTCCTTTTTAGAACCACTACATCCTGTTATTCGCTCAGTGTAGTGCGATGTCTAAATGTAGATACGTCACATGTGCAACTCAAAATGAGTAAGTGAATTCAATGATGAGAGATGAAACCCTAGGTCAAAGCTTCCCTAAATAACTCATGAGAGGTAATGACGTACCCTTTGCAAGCCAAGTTTGCATAAAAACAAAGAAATCATGAAAGTAAAAATACTTTAGGGTCACTTTCAAGGTCACCCAAACTTTGATGAATTTTTAGGGAGTGCTTTAGATGAATTTCTTTCTAAGCCTTAGATTAGGGTAATTGTAATAGTAATGGTGCTTTTGATTCCAAGGGTTCCCTAAAGGATACAAATAAAAGTGCATACATGTAATATCCCTCTTTTTACCAAACAAAATTTAATTAAACAACTATTAAAAATAAAAATTTGACAAGTGTGTTCAATTTTAAGCCCAAATGAAATATTTGGTGGTGTTCATTTGACCCCTTGGTTTTAGTCTCAAACTTCAAAAACATGCACCATAAACATCTAAATTTTTGTTAAACACCAAAATCAAGGTTCCTAATTGATTTTTAAGCATGCAAAAGGTGATCTAAAACATGTTTTTAGCAAATGTCAAGCTTGGTCCTACAACAAAAATGTTAGAATGTCCTTTAGCCTTGAAGATATTTTGGATTTGAAATAATGAATTTTGGAAAAATTATTCTCAGGTTTATGTTTTAGGAAAAACACAGTGACTGAGATCGGTTATATACAATCGACAAAGGTTAATTTCGCTAATCGATATCAGTTATCTAACCAATGTCAGTTATCTAGTTAACATCAGTTATGCCAATGTGATCGTCTCGATAGGTATCTAACTAATGTTAGTTTTTCTAGTTGACATCAGTTAAGCTATGTAATTGATGTCAATATTACTTGCCAACATTAGTTACTGTGTAAAAATGTGGCAAACAAAAATGACAAACTAAAGTTAGAAAATCAATTTGCAAAAGTTTTAAGGGTCCAAATGAATATTTTAAAGTTGTAAAATGATCTTCTTCAGGTGTGAGATACGTCTAGTCCCACCAGGCGTGCCATTATGTGATCTAATAATTTGACTCAAAAGAGGATGGTTAGTATGGTGTTAGTTATAAAATGAAAAAAAAAAAAAAGAAACACACTAACTAGCATGACATCTCTAGGCCTAGACAGTAGGGAGAGCTTAGTTAACAAAAACAAATGACAAACATAACCAAAAAGTAAGAAATAAAACACAATAATTATTTCACCTTTCTTGGATGCTCCAAATGCCTTTATAGAGGTGGCTTGCTCGATTTGTGCTCATGAAGTCCTTGGAAATGGAAGCTTGGCTACCTCCATCTCTCCTTGGCACCTTTGGCTTATGGCTTGGCTTGGCTTGGAATCCATTTAACATGTTAACACTAATTGCAATGCCTTCTTAAAGATATTTGTGCATTATAACTTTTCACCAAAATAGCTTAAAAATGATGTTTATGGCCTCTCTATTTATAGATTTTTGAGAATGTCTAGAGTCAACTTGAATCATCCATCTCAATATTGAGATGTGTGGCTGAGGATCAATTCAATTTTTGGAATTAAGTTTGTAATTATCCTCTTCATGACATTGGAAGAAGGGGAAATTAAGATACATGGAGGGCATCATGGAAGGCATTGATGAGGCATGGAGGGCATGATTACTTACATAAGCCAAAGGACAATGTCTTGAGATGGTAACAATAGGGCATTATGGGGCTTGATTGCTTGCATAAGCTAAAGAACTAGGTCTTAGAATGATGAAGGGGCATGGTAGAACTTGATTTCTCACAAAAACCAAAGGACAAGGTCTTGGTATAGAAATGGTTGGGCATTATGGATCTTGGTTACTTGCATAAGCCAAAGCATTCAAGTCTTCCTCATAAACCATATCATCCTAGTCATGAGCTGGCTCATAAGTTGGTTCTTGACTGTGTTCCATATATTAATTATTGTAAAGGGGGTATGGATTTGTATCCTAAACACCATTATCTATAGGTGGGTCTTCAAATTTCTCCTCACAAGCCTCTTCATACCAATCAAGGTCTCGAGTTGGATCGTAAGTTGTTTCATGACTTTGTTCCCATTAATGATTAATATAAGGTGGATAGAAATCTATCTCACAAACCATATTATCATCATTGGGGTCTTGACAAAAGCCATAAAAGTCATTTTATGCATCCATTCTATCATAATTTAGATTGTAAGTGACTCCACCATAAGTGTAGTGAGACACATCCACTTAAATGATGAAATCTCTAAAACAAAAAGGCTTAGATTTATACAAACATTGAAAAACTATCTAAAGGACAAATTGTTCAAACTTCATCTAACTTGGTCAAAGGGGTGCAGTTGTATCTCCAATATGGTCTGAAAGTGGAGCTATATATTCAAAATGATTTGTGCCAAGATTTGTCATAAAATAGTCTAACATCAAATATCTAATGTCAAATGTCATATGCACAAAAGGTCAAGTATCTGAATAAAAATTGACATGTCAAAGGTCTAGGTTAAAGTGTTCCAAATAAGGTCTAAACTAAGAAAAGGAAAAGTTGAGTTACTAGGTCTTTTATCCAAACATGGAGTCAAAATATAGGCTCAAACAAATAGGCATGTTCTAGGACTTTTGGATAAATGACATCAAAATATAGACTTAAAATAAAGGCGGATGTGATTTGATTTAATCTAACAAGTTTGATAATAACTTTGACATAGACCCAACACATAGAATTATACACAAAAATGATCAGTTGGCATAAGGCATAAGATAAAAGGTTCTTTGAGAAAGGTTTTGTTCTCCCAAATAAAGTCATGAACAATGATGATGATAAGTGTTAAACAAACAAACCATCAATAATTTTCAAATTTGGGCAATTGATTAACCAAAGTTATGCAACCCAAAAGAGAAAGATCTATGTATTAGCCCCATGAATTAAGGCCTAAATGGAAATCAATCAATGTTTGAATCCAAACTTGACAAGGTTAATTGAAAACTAGGATTTGACCAAACAAGCTAGACAAGATTGGACAACAAGATGACACAAGATAAAGGTCTAAATGGTATACACAAAATAGTTTGAAACAATGATTTCTGATACAAGGTAAACTAGTCTTGAAAAAAATTGAGCAGCCTAACAATGTAAGCATGATTGAATGATGTGATCTATGTTATATTTAAAAGACTCAAAAAGGCTCAAAATGTTTTGACATGATTTGGTCAGCATAACACTACCCTTTGTAACTCAAATGACACACACACAAAAAAGTTTATCAAAAATTTTAAGGCACAAGTGTGGTGTAAAATGGCTAGCATAATGCCTCTTTAGATAAAAAGAGTGACATATAGAGAAATTGGTTTTGACATGGCTTACTAATGAACAAACAAGTTTTAGTCTCAAAACATACCAAGAAAAAATGACCAAAATACACTAAGTATAATCATCCAAATCCTAACAAGGGTATGGGAAAATGGGGTTGACTAAAACTAATTAGTTTTTTTATCATTCTAGGAAAATCAATTTCACATTGACTTTCATGTCAAATAATGCAAAAGAAAATCACAAAAAATAGGTGACCACGGTATTGGCTAGTTGTAAAAAGGTCTAGTCCTTTTTACAACCACTACATCCTACTAAGTGCAATGTCCAAATGTAGATACATCCCATGTACAACTTAGAAGGAGTAAGTGAAGTCAATTCCAAGAGATGAAACCCCAGGTCAAAGCTTCCCTAAAGAATTTTCAAGAGGTAATGACGTCTCCCTCACAAGCCAAGTTTGCATAAAAACAAAAAAACATAAAAGTAGAAATACTTTAGGGTTGCTTTCAAGGTCACCCAAACTTTGATGAGTTTTTGGGGAGTGCTTTAGATGACTTTATTTATAAGCCTTGGACTAGGTTACTTGAAATAGGAATGGTGCTTTTGATTCCAAGGGTTCCCTAAAGGGGAAAAATGGAAGAACATACATGCAACATCCCTCTTTTTTCCAAACAAAACCTAACTTAAACAGCTAAATAAATACAAAAAAAACCTGGAAATGTGAGTTCATTTTAAAGCCCAAATGCAAAATGAGGTGGTGTTCATTTGACCCCTTGGTCTTAAATTGTAACTTTAAAAAATAATGTTAAAAACATCTACTTAAGCACCTAAATTTTACATTAAGCACCAAAATAATGTTCCTAGTTCATTTTAAAGCATGCAAAAGATGTTTTAATAGCATGTTTTAACAAGTTCCAAGTCTGTTAGTTATCTGTCTACCCCTAAGGCATCACCTCAAAAGCAAATATGTTAGATTAGAAACATTTTAAATAAATTTTGTAAATTTTATAAAAAATATATGAAATTTGAAGCTAAACTAATGTTAAATTCTAAAAATTTAGGAGAAAACATGTGGTTTTAAAAAAAATCATCTAAAAAGGAGTCCATATGACCCCAAACCAAGCATTTTAAAATAGCTCTCAGGTTTGTGTTTTTTAAGAAAACATAGTGACTGATATAACTAAAATTAGTTACACTTACTAACCAATGATGGTTATCTAACTGACATCAGTTATACCAATAATGACTGACGATGGCTATGCTAATTGATGATGGTTTTACTAGTCGATGTCAGTTACTGTGTAAACTTGTGACAAAGAAAAATGGAAAAACAAAGTTAGAAAATCAATTTGTAAGAGTTTTAATGATCTAAATGAAGATTTTAAATCTGAAAAATGATCTTCTTCATGTGTGGGATGCATCTTGTCCCATCGAGCGTGCCATTATGTGATCTAAGAATTTGAATCAAGAGAGGATGGTTAGTATTGTGTTAGTTTCAAAATGAAAACAAAATGAAAGAAACACACTATCTAGCATAACATCTCTAGGCCTAGACACAAGGGAGAGCTTAGTTAACAAACATGAATAAAACACAACCAAAATTCAAAAGAAACCTTCTTTTACCTCCCTTAGATGCTCCAAAATGTTTGTTGTAGTGGCTTGATCGGCTTGTGCTCCTGAAGTCCTTGGCAATAGAATCTTGGCTACCTCCATCTCTCCTTGACACCTTTGGCTTTGGCTTAGCTTGGATTGGAATCAATTTGGCATGGTAACACTAATTGCAATGGATTTTGGGAATCATTTGTGTATTATAACTTTGCATTATCAAGACCTTGGAAATGATGTAGTAAGGCCTCCTATTTATAGATTTTTGAGAATGTCTAGAATCAACTTGAATCATCCATCTCAAGATTGAGATGTGTAGTTAAGGATTAATTCAATTTTTGGAATTAAGTTTATAATTATCCTCATCATGACATTAGAATAAGGGTAAATTACGAGGCATGGAGGGCATCATGGAAGGCATTGATGAGGCATGAGAGGCATGAATCCTAATATTTATGGTATTTATGTCTTAGAGATGTCTTCCCAAGAAATAAAGTCCCTTGATGATGTAGATATTCAATATTCATTTCTAAAAACAAGTATTCAACAATTTTCTATGGAATTCTTGATTAGGATCTAATTTGGTTTAATTATCTCTTAAACATGTTTAAGCACTTTATGCACAAATTACTCAAATTGATCATAATGCCTTCTTATTGGTCCAAAATTCAACTGGATTAGAATTGGAAGTCCATGTCAGATGCATTGGATCCATTATCCCATTTATGATGTTACCAATACCAAACAACAAAAGCATGTGTCTTGTTTAAGATATTTGATAGGAAAGAGCAATCCAGAGCACCTAGGTGCAAAATTAGCATTTTGACTCGAAATGATCTGATCAAAGTTAGCTGGCCCATAAATTGCATTTCACCATTTAAGAATATCCTAGTCAAAATTGGTACTTGAATATGTTAATTTAAACTCATTTAATGCATTTTAGTGTTGTTAATCCAAATTGTGCATTTTGGTAGAAATTGGTCAAAATCCTATTTGGAGGTTATCGATGGCCAAATTTAGGTGTCTACAATTTCATTTCCTAATGAACTAAATAATTATTTATAAAAATAGAGTCTATAATTCTAATTCATACTTTATAGTCCAAATTTCCCAATTGGAGTTGGTTATTATCCTAAAAATTGAATTCACATGATTCAATTTTTAAAATCATTCATAAAAAATCACTTTCAAGTTATCTAGTGTTTTTGGCCCTCATGAATATTTCATTCATTCATTCAAATGAATCCCTCATAATATCACTATCCCTTCTGGTTCATTCATGTAATTAGTCCCATAAGCTCATAGTCATGTTTTTCAAGTTTAGTCAAAGTCAGTTCCTCAATTTTAATTCCTAAGGCATATTTTCATGTTAGTCACCCTTTCAAACACATTTTAAATCCTTCTAGAATCATACAAGGTCTTTTTGGGTTTTATTTTTTTATAAATAAAGACTTTAATAACATATTATGACCTTTATAAATATGTGGCCTTTTCCTTGCATATTTGCATGTAAAATTATCCCTTGAAGACCTATTAACCATGTAAAACATCTCCTATAAGCCCACCATCCTTTATTAATGCTTTAAAATAAGTTTTTTCAACATCACTTGAGCTATTGTACATGTGAAATTACTTTAAAAAGTATGAGAACATGTAGAATATACCTTAAAACCAACTAACATGTATAATGCACCTATAAAACCCATATTAGTTGCTTATACAACATTTTCAAGGATATTTAACATTTATTTTGTTCTTCTAAATATTGTAAAGTGTAAAATAAGACTTAAAATACCACAAAATTTCATTAAGAACCTCCTCCCTCCACTGACAACCTTGAGTCTCATGGAAGACTTTATCAAATATTATTACACTCCAATCGATTGTAGTTTTTACTTGTCAAAAAGGTGGTCTTCATGGTAAATTCATTTGGATTTTGAATGGATGTTTCCTATACCAATTTGTGGTATTTAGCCTTCTTTAAATTTTTTTTAAGCCTAAACCCATGGTATTTGGATAATGAGGGTAGTTATTAATTCATGATATTTAGGCTTTTGAGAGGTAGTTTTGATAAAGTAACTTATGGTTTTGAAAGTGGAGGTTGGTTTTGATAAAATTAGAAGGTGTTTTAATTTTATATCATTCTTTTGACATTTTTGCATATATTTTGACTCCTTAAAACCTATAAACTTGTAAAAATAATCCAATGACAACACAAACAAGCTAAAAATCCTTCTCATCACTCCACATGGCATTCAAAGATGAAATAAAGTGGTTTAGAGAAATAATGCATGGTTTTGGTTGTTTAAAGGCAGTTAACATAAAAATATAAATTGTATGAATGTGAAAAATTTATATATTTCATTTTACATTGTGAGGATTTGGGAAGGATATTTTACATACAAATAAATCTTTATAAATCTGCCATTCTTCCTCATTCATATGCATTTAGGATCTCATGAAGTGTTTTTCAAGAAAAAGATATGGCTATTTCAACTTACTAATAGGTGGTTTTGGAATATACATGCATGGTTTTAGTGTGACATGGTCTTTGAAAGTCTTGTGAGTTTTTAAAATAACTCTCTCATTTCTTGAACATGGTTGAATTATTCATTACTTGTCAACTTCATTCCTCATATGTTCCTTCTTCTCTCTTATATGCAAGGCATTTTAAAAGAGACTGAGCTAGTTTTTTAAGGCAAAATATGGTTGTGAATATATATTAAGTCTTGGTAGTGTACATAAATTTCAAATCATTTCATGCACATCCCATATGCATTCTTTGCATGCAAGTAATTCCAAATAATCATAAAAGATGTTTTCTTGTTTCTTGGATGCTCACTCAGTCTTAAGACTTTTCACACTATTATGAGAAGTTGTTGATGCTCTTGAATACAAAAATAGGTTTAAAATTGTCCACTTCATTACTTGTAATCCTTGTAAGTGTTTTGTGATCTCTCAAAACTTGTTCTTGTAATAAAAATTAGTTTCTCAATCCCACCACCATTTGAAAACTCTCAAGAAAACACGTCACATAAAAGAAGCAATAAAGTCAAGAGAAGATCACAATATTTTCACATTTTTAATATCATATTCATTAGTTTAAGATAATTAGATTCATAGTGATTTCAATTATGATTACACATTCCTCTCCACAATTTTCTCACAGATTAAAGACAACTATTTGCATGCATGTAGAGAGCAAGTATGTATAGCTTGAGTTGGAGAAGGCCTCATATGGATAGAAAAATATTCCCATGCATTACACAAATAAATAAATAAATAAATGCAATCATTAAGAGTGAGTGATCTGGGATAAAAGTGTGTGTTCATTTCTCATATGATTGAGAGTGGTGAACTAACTGTCAATTATTTGGATTAGAACATGTGACTATGTGTTTCATACTAGTTATGATAATTATGTAAGATATTTATAGGTTCAAAATGTAGACATTCAAATAATTTAAAATTAATAATATGAACTTATTATAGTGGCAGAACATGATCCCACTTAGTAAAAAATACTTGTTTTTTTGCAATAAATCACTAAAAGTCTATTTTTGTCTTTCTAGTTTTATATTTATCTGTTTCACTTTTTTTACTCAATTAAAAAGGTCATGGTTAAATTTTTAATGTCATACAAGATAAATTAATAATTAAATAAAAACAAGTTATAAAAAGGTGGTTATAAGGTCGTTACACACATTGTAAGATATATATAAGAGTTTTGAGCTCGTTTGAATGGCCTTTTGACAATATGAGATTTTTTGGAAATATGGAAGGAAGGAGCATGTATGTAAAACCCCATGAAGGATCAATGCAAAAATAATTTACAAGACTTTGTGCTATGAATTTCTTGTATGAATGATGTGCATGCATATGCCAATATATTTTGATTCTTCCTCTTTCAGTTTGTTAAAATACCATTATTAGATAGTCAACAAATACAAATATTTGAGTGTAGAAGTTTTATTCAATCTACATTAGGACTTTTTGCCATTGTGAAACATTGGTGAGATTGAAAATACAATTTATATGTGTTTTTATTTGGAAATATGAGGTTGTTTTATATCTTTATTTTTAATGCTATCCAATATCATTAGTGTATGTATCATGTTCGTATGTTTAGAGTATGTCTTTTCCATCTCAATTTCATGATAAAATTTTCCTATGTTATAGTCTTAACTATTGGATTATTCTAGTGAGTTTCTATGTTTAGTCACCTAGAGTTATCCTTTTTCTTCCCCATGATTATTTTAATAATTTTTTGTGTTTAACTTGTTATAATCATCCCATTATCCCTTCTTCCTTTCTTTTCTCCTTTTTATCATTTCCATTATGCCCTTCATTTCCCTTTCTATCACTTTTTCTACTTTTTTATATAAAAAATGGTATAAATCCCGGATGAAAAACATTTTTTTTGTAAATAAATTTGTTTCCTACATCCCTTTTTATTTTCAATAAAGGTAGGTATGCATTATAATAGGGGAGAGAAAATTTCCCCATGCTATTGATTGAAAGTTCACATTTTATCCCTCTGACAAATTTTTCAACCACTAGTGTTGAATCAAGATTTTCTGTAATTCCACTTAAATGATGTTATATTTATGGATGTTATGAGTAAAAAAATTTCAATTTGTACTTTTAGTTCATAAGTAGGTAGGGTTAAAATATGAATAACCTAACTATGACTCATTGATATCTCTTTATACGTCGAGTGAACACATAAGTATATTATGTGATATGATGGTATAATGAACATTAAGTTTTTTGGTACACACAAGTGGCACAATACTAATGGTGTGCACAAATAACCCAAAATTATTTTCAGATATTCTAAAAAAAAAGCTATATTTTTATGGTAACACATGATTATAATGAATATTTATTTTTGTGATGAGTGATTTCAATAACATGTACCAATCCATCACCTCTAAAGGGGGGCATACATCTAGATATTCCATACTCATCTTTATATTTGCATAGACTGTGATTTACCAAGAATCACTAGATATATTCTTCCCTAATCATGATGTGTACTGTATTTTTATTGATACTATCTAAATTATTAAGGTTTTAGAGTTCCATTTAAAAATAGTAAGCTCTCATATTTATACTTTCAGTTTATATTACCTAGGATTTAGTTATAAGATAAATATTTTTTCAAAAAATCCAAGACTATAAAGGAAATCATTAGTGCACAAACTAAATATTTAACCATTACCTATCATGATTTAATAAATTTCTTTGTCAACTATGAAAGTTATTATATAAATATATAAGACAATTATATGAAATTTTATAATCCCAATTTTAGTAAAAAATGAATTTCCATAGCATCTTCATCATGATTTAACATACTTGGTCCATTTGTGTACATTTAGATATTTTTGGACACTTTCATCCCACATTAAATTGCCTTAATTCATCTATATTTACTCAAGAAAACCTTAGATTTGTTATTTTTCAACACTAGGATCCTAGTCAAACATCTTCTATTTAGATTGGTCTCTATTCTGAGCCTTTTTATGATTTAAGTCAAAATTGGTCAACCATCGATTCTATCCCTTGCCTTTTTATTGGTCCTTTTTGCATCATCCTAATTCCTCCTTCATTGATTTTTTATTGTCATTATATTTTAAGGTTAGCCTGTGATTTAAGTGGTGTAGGGAGTGTCATTTAAACAAATATATCTTAAGCCAGTTGGATCATATTCTAATTTAAACATACCTTGGATATCTCTCACAATTTATTTTTAATAGATCACAATCATCAAGCCTTATCAAGATTTATGCAAATTTATGCAATTAGTTTTTACATTGATCCCTTATTGTATATACATCAATCTAAGTCTCACACCATCACATCTTGTACCAAGAGAAAATCATATTGAATAATATATTTTCATATGATTATCTAGAGAGAAAAGGTGAAGTCCCTTCTCTTACTAGGTTTAGATTCACTCAAAATTACTATAAATACACAGAACCCTAATTTTAAGTGTGTGATATGTAACATAAAATATTCAAGAGTTATTTTTGTCTAATAAATTTAATAATATTTTATACATACATTATTAAGAATTATGTCAATATCAAAGGAAAAAAATATTAAATAGTTATACCCATCAATTTAGTGAACTGAATATAGAGCCCAAATCACCATTAGTTAGTGAAATGGTCCATAAATTCACATACCCTATAAATTAAAAGAGAACATAATTGTATGCATAAGACTTAATAATTGGACCCAATTAAATATCATGTTAAACTCTTGGGATAAATTTTGAGTCAGTTTCAAACTCTATTCCATGTTCTATATTTCAACAATAGTGCTTAGATTTGTTCATTTCAGCCTTATTTCCCTCTCTTTTTTCTTTTCCATTATTATTGTTTGTTTAATCATTTAATTATAACTAAAAAATCTATACATTTTTGGAACTAGATTAGATCTAATTCATGCTACTTACTATTATTTATTGTATCATCTTAGATTTTGATTGTGTCCTAGTTTTATCCATATTACATTGTACCATTTACCTATCATGTCACTATTTGATATACTAGAACTATAAATTGGGATTTCACTATAGTCTTGGATAAAATTTGAATTAAGGTTTTTGACTCCTTGATTTCTTTAGTGGTATTTAATGTGTTTTATTTTTTCTTTGATAATTAAATGCAATAAGACACTAATGATTGAAAACTAGTTTATATTACATATTAAATAGAACCTAAAAGTTAATAATAAAATATACAAAACCAAAAAAGAGATATAAATAATAAGAGTTCAAGATATATTTAAACCCAACTTAGCTTTATTTTTTATTGATTGTGTAGGCAGATTTATGATGAGAAATTGATTGGAAAGCTATGTGGATTGTGTCGCATCCTAGTTGACTATGATATTATAGGATAGGACCATGATAGGAAAAAATGGGTACACTATGGAATTATAAGTTAATTATGGCCACATCCTAGTTGACTATGTGACTATTTTTCTATGGGAATACATGCAATTGTTTGAGAGGGTTTCTTGATTGATTGTGTGTGTCTATATACCACATGAAATACCTATAAATGTGAAACCATAGTTCCTAAAAAAAGCAAATTGGAGATAAAATACTAAGGTGTTAATTAGGCAATGGTAATTGTTGATGGCGTAAAATTGTGCTAGATCTTAACCAATCAATAATGGGAAGTTTCAAGCTGTGGGACAATGCAGCTTGAAACAACCTCAAGGTTTTAAAGAAGCCGGTCTCTTCTATTTTATGGTTTTTGGGGAAAAGGGATAGGATACTAAACAAAAATGCAAAATGTAGGAATTAGAAACCTAACTATGGTGATGCGCCTAAGTGTAATCCTAATCCTAACCTGAGCACAGTGAGGCTATTATATGATTCTATTACATTTAAGAGCAAACAAGTGCATGATCAATGTAAAATATTGGAATAACAGAAATAGAGGCTCACAACACAGGAGTCTTTTGCTGAGATACAGGAATTGTCAACAAAGGCATAGTGTTCTATCTTCTTAATAGAATCCTCCAATCACATAAGAGGTGCAGAAGTCACGCACAGTTATGTATAACTTTGGAATCCAAAAAATGAGACAAAAGAAAATAAAATTTCCAATCACAACACTAGAAAATATACAACATAAACTACTTTGTAATTGACACAGATAACATCAACAAGGACATAGTATTCAATTTTCTTATTGAATATTCCAGTCATACAAAAGATGCAAAAACACACACAGTAATATAAACCTTTCAACTCAGGAAAATGGAACAAAAGCAAATGATATTATTGGTCAAAACTCTAAAAAGTCTAAAACTATAGAATTCCCCCTCCCCCTTTTTTAGACTTTACAATCTTGCTTATATAGCCCTGGGTGTCTCCTTTGATCACTTCCTTTCCTGCACAATTCCATTTCATCATTCAATCGTAAGGGACAAAATAGTCGGTGCATTCAATGCCTTGGATGCATTTTGGTCTTATCAGGAACCATCCTGACTATGGCATGGTGATCTGTGTCTATTACCTCTCTTTACACCTAAAATTCTTCATTCCATCCCTATTTTGGCTGCTCAACTGTCTCTTCTACCTCTACTTCTAGGGGACAAATAGATGGCACTTTCAATGCTTGAGAGCCCCAAAAATCTACTCAGTGCACTATTCTATCTACCAAGAATAACTTCCACCTAGTTCCCTCCCTCTTTTTTGTAGCAGATAGATGGACGTGAGGATACTTAGTCAATCCATGAAAATTCTCTCCTTTTGATCGAGAAGGCACCAGAGGATGACACCTAGCCACTTCCACTTTCTTTATATTTCATTGAGGAATACCCCACCTTCGACACTTGTCACAACCCACTTCCTTGATACTTTGCAGCTTTATTGAAACAAAACTTAGTGCATTCTTTGCCTTGACAACCCTTAAGAAAGGATGGGTGCACGTGGCAGTCTTTACTTGTTGACACTCGATGCTTCATCAGTACTTTGAAATATCATCTGGGACCCACCACAATCTTCATTCGATGATTAGGCTCGAAGGTGGTCTCTTGGAAGTTGATATGTGGCAACCTCCGCTACTCCTGGGAAGATACATGGCATATTCTGCTTCACCTGTTGGGGATATGTGGTTCCTTCCACTTTTTTTGGGGATGGAGTAGAAAGGGACCTAGAAGGTGACACTTGGCAGCCTTTACTACACTTTGATACTTAGCAAAATGAACAACACCTTTATGCATTGAATGGAAAGCATTGGACTCAGGCATTGAAACAAAGGCTCTTGGTAGTCGACACGTGGTGGCTTCTTTGCTTCTTCAAAAAGGTAATTTAGGGCCTCCACAACTACCACCTGACACTTTTTGCTCTCTCTATTACTTAGCTTGTTGGAAGTCTTTGTCAAAATAGAAAACATGGGTGCCTCTTATGATACATGGATGCTGACATGTGGTGCATTTTGTGGTTCTCTGGAAAGCTACAATGAGGTCCTTAAAATTTGCCAGCTGTCCATCTTCATTTCCTAGAGGCTGACACGTGGCCACTTCCGCTTGAATCCAATACTTAATCCAAAATTAAAATGAAAAGAACAAGAGAGACAAAAAGGGACCATGCTCTGAGGATGACACTTGGCAGCTTCCACTACACTTTGACACTTAGGCAAAAATGAACCCATCTTCTATTCCAAAACTCTACAATTTCACTCAAAGTGTGCAGGAACCAAAATTATAGTGCTCAAATCAAAAATCAATTGAATATGGTGTAGAGTAAGAAATTACTCTATAATTATTGGTGACCACCAGGACCTTTGAGCCTGCTAAAAAAGAACCTGACTCCCACTCGATCAAAATTTCAAAATTTATAGCTTTAAAAGAGTTGTCTGGAAGATAGACCACTCATGGTCAAATAATCCTTGCTTGCTCTGCAACTCATCAAAAGCCAAATCCAAGCTAATGAGATCCTTGTGTGAGAAGGTTTGTAGGACCTGGGCAGTGGCTTTTAGCTTGGATTCTAGCTGAAAAATAGGAATCAAAACAGTCTCAACCTCCGGGACTGAGGAATCATCCTACAAGCTTTTGAAGATTATCTGATCTAGTTGTTTAGCCATCAGCAATGTGTCAAGTTGATCCACCATCAGCACCATCCTTGCATCTGGAAATGGGGAAGGCAAGCCTAGTTGCACCAAATCTTCAATGTGTTGTCTCATCTCACTGATGGCTTCCTTTACGACATCGAGACAACTTCTAAAACTGTTGGCTATGGCATTGTGACTGAGCTCTTCATTGATCTATTTTGTGGCAGCCATTTTGTCAGGGATCCTCATGGCTACCAAAATCACATCCCTTGAGCTGTAGAGCTTCTCCAGTAATGAATGAGATTTTGTGACTCTCTAGGAGATCGTGGCTAGAATGCTATGTACTAGATTTTCTACCCTTTCATACAGCTACTGTGCATTGTGTAGGAAGGTGAAGAGTGGCCTAAGCTAGATAATCTCAGAAGAGATCCTTACCCACACTAACTCGTAGATTTCCTTCACCAACTGTGTGACTCTGACACCTCTTGGCCTATTAGCCAACTCAATCACCAGTTGTGTTGCTCTCTGTTGCTCTGCTTGGATTTGGGTTTCAAAAGCTGTAGCCTTATTCTATTCTTCCAGTAACCCTTTCTTTGATTGAGTAACCTGTAATTGGATTCCTTTGACTCTTCCCTGTAATGCTACATTTTCCCATCTTAGAGCTGTAGCTGTGTCCTTGGCAAGTGTAAGCTCCATCTTCAATGAATCATTTTGGGCCTAAATTGCTCATTGAGTATGGAGGGAAATAGTATCTTGCAACTATTTTTGTAGACTAGCTATTTCATTGTCCTTCTAGTTTATTTATTTAGTCAAACTATTATAATTTACCTTCTCCTAGGCCAAATCAGCCTCCATCTTCTGAAGTCTCCTTGATTTCTTCAAGTAATCTTCTGTGACCACAGAAGTGGACTCGGTCAGTAGCTTGACTCTGCCTTGAGGCCTGAACAGGGACATGTCAATGGCCACTACGTTCATGGTGTAGTCCTCTGGCTGCATTTGCTTGCTTGGCCTGGCAATGTTGGGTGACAAATGGGTCACCGTCAGCTGCTATTGGATAGGGTTGAATTGTGACCTTAAATGTGGAACCACTAGTGCTTTATTCTCTTTACTCCTCTTCTTCTCCAATCAGGCTTCTCTTGCCTTCTTAGTAGCATCAGCTTGCATTTGGAAGGTGGAAGGGGATGCAATATGTCCCCCTGCAAAAGGAAATCCTTGCGATAAGCCATATTGGAGAGCCACATGTTGTGTAGGGATGAGTTCCAGGGGCATCTTTCTGGGAATGGAAGGGGGAAAATGGGGTAATGTGAGGGCCTGAGGTGTTGATAAGGGGGTGGCTTGCAAAATGGGAATGGCAGCAGTGGCAGGAGGCATCGCTTGACTGGGTGGAAGTGTTATGCTGGCAGGGTGAAACATAGGTTGAGAGGGAGGACGGGGAGGAATACTTACTTACAGGGAGGTTGCAGTGCTCTACATGGGGCACTATGAAGGCTCCTCTTCCTCTTCTGGGTCTAATTGGAATTGTACCCTCTTCCTTTTTCTGGGTGTCTCCGCCTCTGGTTGCATTTGTCTCCCTTCTACCTCTATTGTTGTTGGTGGTGCATGTGGGAAACTGGGGACTTCAATTACCCTTCCCTGAGGGGTGGCCCTTGGTGGTGATGATACCACACCTCTTTGCTATTCTTTGGTAGCTGCAGCTTGCTCTGAAGTCTGTGGTGGTTGGCTTGGTCCTGCTTCAGCCTGATGCTCTGACCCAAGTGCCAGAACTTGGCTTATGTCTGGGCTAAAAATAGGGGATGGATGCCATTCATCCCAAAGTTCTTCCCACCTTTCATCTGAATTCATGCCTCTGAAGGCATGAGTGGTCTGGGAGATTTCTTGCCTATATCTCCAATAGGCCTCAATTTTATCTACGTCCCATCCTTTGTTCCTTAGCGGTCTCCTCAAACTAGAGGTCATCTTGGCCTTGGGATCAAACTCCCTCTATTTATCATAGAAGGTCTCCCATGGCCTATTTGGTGGGAGAGGCAGGTCCATCAACTCAACATAGAGACCAGGGGTGTCTTTCATATGATTTTTCTTGGTTTCCCAATAGGGGCGGCTCTCATGCACAATCCTAGCTCCAATTCTATTTGTCCTCATGACAGAGGCTATGTAATTTGTTGGGTCATAAACCCACTTGTCTTCGATCAATAGGAAGCCTAGAGAGGTTAGCTTTCTCAGGAGCATGGTCTCAGCTTCTTTGGCCTCCAGGCTTACATTGCCTACCATCCATGGTAGATTGTACATTCTCTTTTTCTTCTTCTTGGAGCCATATTCATTGTCAACCACTGACACCTACCTAGCAATTTCTAGGAATGCTAACCAAAGAGTCAAAACTTTTGGAAGCAATACTGGCTCCCCACAAAATCCATAAACCCTTAAGGTTGTGTGATGGGCCCCAAAATAGAAATCACATGGGATTGGGCAACTGATCAGGAGGTTTGTAACACTTGGGAATAACCTATTTATCACAGGCTCAGGGCTGAGGCAATGAAGAACAGGGGTGATGAATAATTCTCAAAAGTCATACGTGTCACTAGTTTTTGATAAAATATGTGTCCATGCGGACACATGGATGGTTCTTTGGGGATCAAAGGCTGGGTCATATAGGTTCAGGCTCATAAATTGAGAGAAAAGTTTAGGGTTCTAGTGCAGAATGAGGTGGAATAGAAAGGAGGAATACTTGAATATCCCTTGTACCTTGAAATGGGTCAGTTGCTTGACCATCAAGAAGGTGAGATGCTCAGAGAAGTCAAGACAATACTCTTACATCTTGTCAACTATTTTTAGCCTGAAGAGGATGGCCATTTGCTCTATGTATATCACCACGTCATCCTTCATGTCGAAGATGAGAGCCATCTTTGATAGTGTGTCTTGGCTGGTGGGCGTGACCTGAGTCCTTGAAGCGAGGAGTATAGGCACCATTATGTCACCATTAGTCATTTACAACTTAGACCTCAAAAACTTGGTCTGAGTGTTGATGTTTGCCCACATCCTCTGCACCCTTTCAATAGTAGGGAAGGTGGCGGTATCATCGTATACAGGGCAAGCATGTCCTTGATAGCTTGAGGGGTGACCTGCAGTATGAATGGGCCTTGCTAGATGGAGCAAGATTGTGGGTTGAGAAAGTCTGCACATAGTTCAATTATATATGGGCATGGGTGCACAACTAGGACAATGAATTGAGCTAGTTATGAGGTCCAGATCCTCATCTCGAATGTTTTGTATTGCCTTGCCTTGGCTCTTTGCAAGCACCTTTGGTGTGCCCCTTCTCTAAGGTTCTTGCCACTGGCTCTTTGCAGAATTGGGTCCATGATTTCGTCTGCATAGTCCCTTACTTTGGATGGGTCACTGGTCTAACAGACTCCCAGAGCTTTTGTTCTCAGATAGCTTCTAGGTGGTTGCATGGGAGCTGCAGCATAAGATCTACTTGCCAACAACCTGTCAAGATACCCAAGTGTTCCTATTCCTTGTTGGGATGATGATGCTCCTGCCATGTTTCTTGTATGATACTCTGATATGAACTTTGCTCAAGATAAAAATACACTTGCTGAAATAATTCACTAGGTGCTAACAATCATAATGAGCAAGATATTTTTGTAGGAGTGCTTAAGAGTTGTAAACTTTAAAATTTGCTAAGGGGTATTTATGGGCCTATCAAGTCCCAAATAGCATTAACTTCAGGTGATTGTTAGCAAATCCTACTCAATCTTAGGGAAATAGTAAGGTGGACATGTTATGTGGTGTAAGGTACCTTGGAAATCTTGAAAGATTTGGGGAAGCATTTATTGTGGCAAGATTTAAAGAATTAAATAATTCCTAAGACACTGACTCTGTGCTTAAAAATGCTTATTTAAAAAGAAAGCGGGAAAGCAAAAAAAAAACAAAGTGATGTGGGAATGGAAACTACCTAACTACATTAATTATAAATCTTTATTTCCCTCTAGGATCAAAAATGAACTTTCCCACATCTTTTTTATGACAAGCCAACTTGTGTTGACATACCGGTGATTGCAATGGATATGTCGTTGATGGAATGTTCTCTGCACCAGCCACATGGGTCTGCTTGCACTTGAATGAGTATGAGCAAAATGTGTATTCGACATCTATGAAATCTTCTTGTCTTTGAATGCCTATCGAATACTGGTTCTTCATGTTGTTGGGTGTCATCAAGAAATCATTGGCTATTGGTTCTTCACTCTGTCCCTTTTGATACCCATTCTCTTTTGGCTCTTTTCCTTCAGATTCTAGCTTTATTTCATCAATATGCTCCTTGATGACTATATCCTCTTGAAAGAGTGAATATGAAAGATGGCCTTCCTTCTGCATTCTCATTGGGGCCTCGCAGTCATCTTCTCCATATCTGGCCAATCCATAGCCTTCCTGAATGATAGTGTCATTTGTCTCAATGACTTGGTCAAGGGAGTATCCATATTCCTCCATATCCTCTTGCAAAGTGAGAAAGAAGTCAGAAATGATCTCCTCTTCATTTGAAGTTAAGGAAAGAGCTTGTGGCTTATCCTCTTGCTCATCAAAGGGGGTACCTATGGTGATTTCTTCCTCATCTGTACTTATGGAATCCTCTTGACTAGCCATGAATTGAGAGTACTCTTCTGCATACTCAATTGCTTCTTTCAAAATATATTCTTCTTCAAAAGGGAATGAAGAAAAAGGATGTGATAGAAAACAAGAAGCTTCTTGAGTAGGGGTGGAAGGGACTTGAGGGGAAAGTTAGAGTTTGGGGTTCTCTTCCCTTGCTGCTATCATAGGTTCTACATTATTAGGGAAGTGATCTTGATGGGTTTGACCCTGCTCATGAATAGGGGTGGCGTATGTCTGATATGGGATTTTTGGTGGTGAATATGAAGTTTGGTAGACGTGGTAAGGCTGGTTCTTATGAACACTTAGCCTCTCTTCTAGGAATGCAATCAATCCACACACTTCTAACATCTCATACGTAAGCTCTTGCCAATTTTCCCTTTCAATGGGGTCCCACTCACTTTTAATCAGGTCTATTACTTCCCTCACTTGATAGATGACATGACAAGGAATCTCTTGGCCATATCCCCTTCTGCTATCAAGCTCTAACACATATTTTTTAAATCCCAGCAATGCTTTCTTGAAGGTGAAAATGAGATTAGGTTGGGCATAAAACTAGTATAGCTCATAACCATCTGCATCCTTGTTACTTGACATGGTTCTAGGAGAAGCTTGTTCTTGATAAAAAATGTTTGAAGGATAATAAGACTCATAGCTATGAGTAACAAAATTATACATACCAAAAGGGATTTCTTGATGATACCACTTGATTTGTTGAAGACTCAGAGTCATTTTTGGTGTCGATAAAACCTCCAAACGCTGATTGGCTGAAGAATACACCAAAATTCTTCAAATCCTTGAAAGATTTGTCCCACCAGGCATGCCAAAAACTATTGATGGCATAAAATTGTGCTAGATCTTAACCAATCAATAATGGGAAGTTTCAAGATGTGGGACAATGTGGCTTGAAATAACCTCTAGGTTTTAAAGAAGCTGGTCTCTTCTGTTTTATGGTTGTTGGGGAAAAGGGATAGGAGACTAAACAAAAATGCAAAATGCAGGAATTAGAAACCTAACTATGGTGATGCACCTGAGTGTAATCCTAATCCTAACCTGAGCACAGTGAGGCTATTATATGATTCTATTACATTTAGGAGTAGACAAGTGCATGATCAATGTAAAAGATTGGAATAACAGAAACAGAGGCTCACAACAAGGGAGTCTTTTGCTGAGATACATGAATTGTCAACAAAGGCATAGTGTTCTATCTTCTTAATAGAATCCTCCAATCACATAAGAGGTGCAGAAGTCATGCACAATTATGTAGAACTTCAGACTCTAGAAAATGAGACAAAAGCAAAAAACATTTCCAATCACAACACTAGAAAATCTACAGCATAAACTACTTTATAATTGACACAGATAACATCAATAAGGGCATAGTATTCAATTTTATTATTGAATCTTCTAGTCATATAAAAGATGTAGAAACACACACAGTCATATAAGCCTTTCAACTTAGGAAAATGGAACAAACGCAAATGATATTATTGGTCAAAACTCTGAAAAGTCTAAAACTATAGAATCCCCCCCTTTTTTAGACTTTATAATCTTGCTTATATAGCCCTAGGTGTCTCCTTCAATCACTTCCTTTCTTGTGCAATTCCACTCCATCATTCACTCACAAGGGACAAAATAGTCAGTGCATTCAATGCCTTGGATGCATTCTGGTCTTATTAGGAACCGCCCTGACTACGGCATGGCAATCTATGTCTAGTACCTCTCTTTACACTTAAAATTCTTTGTTTTGTCCTTGTTTTGGCCACTCAACTGTCTCTTCTACCTCTGCTACTAGGGGACAAACAGATGGCACTTTCAATGCTTGAGAGCCCCAAAAATCTACCCAGTGCACTGTTCTATCTACTAGAAATAACTTCCACCTAGTTCCCTCCCTCTTTTTTGTAGCAAATAGATGGACGCGAGGATACTCAGTCAATCCATGAAAATTCTCTCCTTTTGATCGAGAAGGCACTGGAGGATGACACCTGTCCACTTTCACTTTCTTTATATTTCATTAAGGATTGCCCCACCTTCGACACTTGTCACATCCCACTTCTTTGATACTTTGCAGCTTTATTGAAACAAAACTCAGTGCATTCTTTGCCTTGACAACCCTTAAGAAAGGATGGGTGCACGTGGTAATATTTACTTGTTGACACTCAATGCTTCATCAGTACTTTGAAATATCATCTAAAGCCCACCAAAATCTTCATTCAGTGATTAGGCTCGAAGGTGGTCTCTCGGAAGTTGATACATGGTGACCTCCGCTACTCCTGGAAAGATACGTGTCATCTTCTGCTTCTCCTGCTGGAGGTATGTGGTGCCTTCCACTTTCTTTGGGGATGGAGTAGAAAGGGACCCAAAAGGTGACACTTGGCATCCTCCATTGCACTTTGATACTTAGCAAATGGAATGATGCCTTTATGCGTTGAATGGAAAGCATTGAACCCAGGCATTGAAACAAAGGCTCTTGGTAGTCAACATGTGGTGGCTTCCGCTACTTCTTCAAAAAGGTAATTTAGGGCCTCTGCAACTACCACCTGGTAGTTTCCACTCTCTCTATTGATTAGATCATTGGAAGTCTTTGTCAAAATAGAAAACATGGGTGCCTCTTATGATACACGGATGCTAACACGTGGTGCATTTTGTGGTTCTCTAGAAAGCTACAACGAGGTCCTCGGAAGTCACCAGATGTCCATCTTCATTTCCCAGAGGCTGACACATGGCCACTTCTACTTGAATCCAATACTTAGTCCAAAATTGAAATGAAAAGAACAAGAGAGGTAAAAAGGGATTGTGCTCTAAGGATGACACTTGGCAGCTTCTACTGCACTTTGACACTTAGGCAAAAACAAACCCGTCTTCTACTCAAAAACTTTGTGGCTTCACTCAAAGTGTGCAGGAACCAAAATTGCAGTGCTCGAATCAAAAATCAATAGAATACAATGTAGAGTAAGAAGTTACTCTACAGTAATAACCAATATATCCTTAGAAAATCCTACCTAATATGAGTGTTTTCTATATTGGCCAAAAGGGCCTCAGGTCGATTTAGTTCTCCCTCCTAGAGTGAGTGTGTGAATCTTGATATTTTATATATGAATGTAAATATATATATTGAATTGAATTACTTAAAATTATTTTCCTTTAATTTTAATAAAAAAACTTTATACTTGGCCTAGGACTATTAGAATAAATTAGAATTAGAATTGGCAAGAATAGTGCTCTTTTTATTAATTTTTCAAGTGATTGATATAGAGATGTTAGATATGATTTGAATGACCTTGATGTGACTATATATAAGAATATTTTTAATATTTTAATTAAATTAATTTGAAAATGTCACATGACATTTTGAAAATTTACCATTTGAAAATGGGAGACAAGGCCACATAGTGGAGAGGGCTGGCCTATAGTCCCGTCTTCCTAGTGTGGTCTTCTCCTAAAAGGTCATATACTATTACAACTTGGATAACATGATTTTGTATGGTTAATATGGATGAAATAAAGATGTATGTATGATTTTTTCATTGTTTACAAGATCATGAAGTCTCTCATATAGATTTTAAGTTAGCTACGTAGAGAAATAGGATAGGTAAGGCAAGGATGTCATGATTAAAAATTGTCAAGCATTTAATGATTATATTTGAGTGCCTATATTTATCCCCAACAATCCATTTATTCTAGTGATGAAATCAAGTTAAATTACTATAGTAAAGGATATGTGAACTTAAGTGTGTAGAAACACCATGTCTTTTGATGTGAAGCTTGATTGTGAAAGGTCCCTCAATTCAGAAACCTACAAAATTTGCACTAAAAATATTTATTGCCTATATTTAAAAATTGAAAATTTATTACATGAAATTTTAAATTTTAAAGGAGATTAAGGAAAAAATAAAATTGAAATAATATTTAATCTAAGTGAAATGTAACTTGGAAATGTATAATTACATGGAAATGTCAGGAATGCAACACACCGGAAGCATACAATTGATTACCAAATACCAAGCAACTATAATATGCAGAAATAAACCAGATTCACCAAGTAACTAGAATTTAGAATAACACAGCATATGAGAGACAATACACCAATTGTATTAATAACTCTTACAGAAGGAAATACAACAAAGAAGACTGCCACAGTTCTTCTTCCTTACACACCTCTAGGGCTCACACATCTCTAGATGATAAACAGTAAATCTTCCCTCAAAGCTCTCTCTTCCAGGTCCCAAGACCCAACTCAAACATAGAGTTGGTGTTCACCTTATACCTGTGCTCCACGCACTCCACAAGTACACCCTTGTACTTCAAGTAGATCCTGCCTGACCCTGCTCCCTATTGTGTTGCTGTCCTCCCTGATCTTGCACACCTGCAAATCAATCTGGTTATGCACACCTGCAAACCTAGATCATACATACACATACACCTACAGATCAACAATCTTACTTACCATGTAGATCTCTTATATAGGCCATGCACCTATGACCAAGATCCTACACTCCTGAAGAACCCAGCTGGCTCTCCAATCCAGCACCAACACACTTGGTACTGCGGCACTAGGAGGAACGCACCATTGCTCTACCTCACACACAGAAGGAGCTTATAATTATGCTCTCTTACTCCCTAGCACTAATTTACAATACAACCATGAGTCTAATATATAGAACTCATCCAAACAATAATTAGACACTCAGTACAATAATTAGATCCGCAGCTCTTAGTCTATAATTAGCACTAAGCATGCAAACTCTTGGCTCGTCAACCAACTGCCCGTAATTAACTCACAGTAAAACCACACAGGCGACCAGCGCCGGTCCCTGTTTGCCTAGGGGTCGTCGATGCCGACCGATCTTTGACCGATGTCGGTTGCCTTCCTGCCTTATCTTGCCGACGTCGGTTGGCCAAACCGACGCCGGTGTCTCTGACACTCAGCAAATCTCCTGCAACCTCCTCCGTGTCTGCATCAGTGAAGCTTTTAGCTCCACAACCTAACAATCTCCCACTTGGAGATAAATAGCTGCACTGTACCTGTACCTGTATCCCGTCTAATCTATTTCCTGGTTTGTATCCCTCTTCAAGCTCAATCCTGAAGACATCCCACCACACATCTCGTGGTGTACCTCCTGTCATTCGAGTACCTTGCCACATCCGAACCTACAAACACATGTAGTGAAGTCCTGACCCTGCATGTATACCTGCTGCTGGTCCCTCTCAAACTCCCTGAGAACTCACTTCCATGAATTGGCTCCTAACTCTGACAGCTCCCACTGCATGGGAATACTCAGTTCTATACCAGACCTCATGTGATTTTGGACACTATACCTATCTAGCCCTTAGTGTGCTCTAGCTCTCCATCCTGAACCTCGCCAACACCTGATTCACATCAGCTCCCACTGGAGACAAAATCTACCTATGATCTCCATGCCTCCCATGTCAAAGAATTTCGCTGCTCCAAACTCCTCCTGACATGCCACTGAACTAATCTTACCCTAAGCTCAGCAAAACCCTGTATGTACACCCATGCTAGCTAGCATACTATCCAGATACAACAACAAAATGATGTCATGACCATCATCCTCCTGGTAAGTCAAACCACAGTAGTTACCCTGACACTGACTAGAGTCGTGCTATGTCATCCCACTGTCAAAAACCCTGTACCACTGTCCTATAGCTCCTCAAGACCATATGCCCTGGTCTTCCATCTCACATATCCGTTCTCTCTATTCTTCTACTAAGGCATCCATTTGTTTTTGTGCTTTCATCTAGCTGACAAACCTACCAAAACTCTCGTCTGGTTCTGCATCATATACCTGCCATGCTCCCACCTGTTTCTTGGATCCTTCCTGCTCTACAATTAGCAACAAGTATAAAGAAGAGGAACATGAATTTGAGGGCCTACTTACACCTTCAGTCCTCCGTATGGGTGTTTGAGACTCCTTGACAACAGCTATCCACCCAAAATTCATTGCAGTGACCGACCTCAGCCACCCCACAGTCTGCATCCGACCGACGTCGGTTCCCATGCGTCTGTCCCTGACTACCAACCTGCCAGCACTGGTGTCCCTTCTACCGATGTCAGTCCTCCTAACTGACATCGGTCTTACCTACTACCGACATCGGTTCTCCTGACTGACGTCGATCTTACTCTACCCGACACCACCGGCTTCGGTCTGCACATGACCGACATCGGCACCTGTCTGTTCGACGCCGATTCCTCCTGACCGACATCGGTGTCTGTGTTTGCCTGTGAGTGATGAATTTTTACTCGTGAGCTCTTTTGAATCAATCTCCATGTCCAAACTGCCCTGCTCAGATGTATCTAGCCTCATCCACTGAACTCTGTCTGCCATCTCCTCCAAGAACACCAAGGCTTTCCAGTTCTTAAGCCTGTCAAATATATCCATCTTCCACTTAAGAACATGCATCTCCTTCCTACTCATGTGACCAAGCCTATGAAGCCACATCTCCACAACAGAAGAAGAATCAGTAATATAAACAAGTAGATAAAGAGTACCTATTTTCTTACCACTAGCTAATTCAAGTGCTACCATTGTGAGAGTTCTTGTGCATCTCTCATCACCCAATCTTTCTAAAGAAATTAGCCATATCTCCAAACCTGGGACCTGCATGACCCTCTTCAACACCTGTGTGTTGGCCGCCTGCAATTTCAGCTTCACTTCCCCTTTGCCAATTCTTTGGCAAGGCTCACCAGCTCCTCTACCTGGGGCTGCATGGAAAGAGGCAACCGAATCTTTTATCCAAGATTCAAATTTATCCAAGAAACCTCCCAGAGCATCCTGTGCAACAACACCTGCAACATCTACTTCTTCAGTTTCTTCATGCTGATCTGCTACCAACCAATAATCTGCTTTTACCTACTCTTTTTTTCCATCGGACCTTAAGTGACCATCTGTGCTTTTCAACTCCTCCATCCTTAGCTTACTTTGATCTGCCGTTGCTCAACTCCCACTCAATCAGAAACCACTGAGAGTGCCCTGTAACCAAACACAACCCTGCTTCCTGCAACCTTAGCTCTGATACCACTTGTCAGTATTAAGCTAAGAACCTACAACCAAGGCTCTGATACCACTTGTCAGGAATGCGACACACCGGAAGCATACAATTGATTACCAAATACCAAGCAACTATAATATGTAGAAATAAACCAGATTCACCAAGTAACTAGAATTCAGAATAACACAGCATATGAGAGACAATACACCAATTGTATTAATAACTCTTACAGAAGGAAATACAACAAAGAAGACTGCCACAGTTCTTCTTCCTTACACACCTCTAGGGCTCACACACCTCTAGATGATAAACAGTAAATCTTCCCTCAAAGCTCTCTCTCTCCCAGTTCCCAACACCCAACTCAAACACAGAGTTGGTGTTCACCTTATACCTGTGCTCCATGCACTCCACAAGTGCTCCACGCACTCCACAAGTACACACCTGTACTTCAAGTAGATCCTACCTGACCTTGCTCCCTATTGTGTTGTTGTCCTCCCTGATCTTGCACACCTGCAAATCAATCTAGTTTTGCACACCTGCAAACCTGGATCATACATACACATACACCTGCAGATCAATGATCTTACTTACCATGTAGATCTCTTATATAGGCCATGCACCTGTGACCAAGATCCTACACTCTTGAAGAACCCAGCTGGCTCTCCAATCCAGCACCAACACACCTGGTACTGTGGCACTAAGAGGAACGCACCATTGCTCTACCTCACACACAGAAGGAGCTTATAATTATGCTCTCTTACTCCCTAGCACTAATTTACAATACAACCATGAGTCTAATATATAGAACTCATCCAAACAATAATTAGATACTCAGTACAATAATTAGATCCGCAGCTCTTAGTCTATAATTAGCACTAAGCATGCAAACTCTTGGTTCATCAACCAACTACCCATAATTAACTTGCAGTTGAACCACACAGGCGACCGATGCCGGTCCCTGTCCGCCTGGGGGTCGCCGACACCGGTCGATCTTTGACCGACGTCGGTTGCCTTCCTGCCTTATCCTGCCGACGTCGGTTGACCAAACTGACGCCGGTGTCTCTGACACTCAGCAACTCTCCTGCAACCTCCTCCATGTCTGCATCAGTGAAGCTTTTAGCTCCACAACCTAACAATCTCCCACTTGGAGATAAACAGCTACACTGTACCTATACCTGTATCCCATTTAATCTGTTTCCTGGTTTGTATCCCTCTTCAAGCTCAATCCTGAAGACATCCCAACACACATCCCATGGTGTACCTCTTGTCATCTGAGTACCCTGCCACATCCGAACCTAAAAACACATGTAGTGAAGTCCTGACCCTGCATGTATACCTGATGCTGGTCCCTCTCAAACTCCCTGAGAACTCACTTCCCCGAATTGGCTCCTAACTCTAACAGCTCCCACTGCATGGGAATACTCAGGTCTATACCAGACCTCATGTGATTTCAGACACTATACCTATCCAGCCCTTAGTGTGCTTCGGCTCCCCATCCTGAACCTCGCCAACACCTGATTCACATCAGCTCCCACTGGAGACAAAATCTACCTGTGATCTCCATGCCTCCCATGTCAAAGAATTTTGCTGCTCCAAACTCCTCCTGACATGCCACTGAACTAATCTTACCCTTAGCTCAACAAAACCCTGTATGTACACCCCTGCTAGCTAGCATACTATCCACATACAGCAACAGAATGATGTCATGACCATCATCCTCTTGTTAAGTCAAACCATAGTAGTTACCCTGACACTGACTAGAGTCGTGCTCTATCATCCCACTATCAAAAACCCTGTACCACTGTCCTACAGCTCCTCAAGACCATATGCCCTGGTCTTCTGTCTCACATATTTGTTCTCTCTATTCTTCTACTAAGGCATCCATTCATTTCTGTGCTTTCATCTAGCTGGCAAACCTACCAAAACTCTCATCTGGTTCTGCATCATATACCTGCCATGCTCCCACCTGTTTCCTGGATCCTTCCTGCTCTACAATCAACAACAAGTATAAAGAAGAGGAACACGAATTTGAGGGCCTACTTACACCTTTAGTCCTCTGTATGGGTGTTTGAGACTCCTTGACAACAGCTGTCCACCCAAAATTCGTTGCAGTGACCGACCTCAGCCACCCCATAGTCTGCATCCGACCGACGTCGGTTCCCATGCGTCTGTCCCTGACTACCAACTTGCCAGCACTGGTGTCCCTTCTGCTGACGTCGGTCCTCCTAACCGACATTGGTCTTACCTACTTCTGACGTCGGTTCTCCTGACCGACGTCGGTCTTACTCTGCCCGACACCGCCGGCTTCGGTCTGCACATGACCGACATCAGCACCTGTCTGTTCGATGCCGATTCCTCTTGACTGACATCGGTGTCTGTGTTTGCCTGTGAGTGATGACTTTTTACTCACGAGCTCTTTTGAATCAATCTCCATGTCCAAACTGCCCTGCTCAGATGTATCCAGCCTCATCCACTGAACTCTGTCTGCCATCTCCTCCAAGAACACCAAGGCTTTCCAGTTCTTAAGCCTGTCAAATATATTCATCTTCCGCTTAAGAACATGCATCTCCTTCCTACTCATGTGACCAAGCCTACGAAGCCATGTCTCCGCAATAGAAGAAGAATCAATAATATAAACAAGTAGATAAAGAGTACCTATTTTCTTACCACCAGCTAATTCAAGTGCTACCGCTGTGAGAGTTCTTGTGCATCTCTCATCACCCAATCTTTCTGAAGAAATTAGCCATATCTCTAAACCTGGGACCTGCATGACCCTCTTCAACACCCGTGTGTTGGCCGCCTGCAATTTTAGCTTCACTTCCCCTTTGCTAATTCTTTGGCAAGGCTCACTAGCTCCTCTACCTGGGGCTGCATGGAAAGAGGCAACCGAATCTTTTATCCAAGATTCAACTTTATCCAAGAAACCTCCCAGAGCATCCTATGCAACAACACCTGCAACATCTGCTTCTTCAGTTTCTTCATGCTGATCTGCTACCAACCAACAATCTGCTTTTACCTGCTCTTTCTTTCCATCGGACCTTAAGTGACCATCTATGCTTTTCAACTCCTCCATCCTTAGCTTACTTTGATCTACCGTTGCTCAACTCCCACTCAATCAGAAACCACTGAGAGTGCCCTGTAACCAAACACAACCCTGCTTCCTG
This sequence comes from Torreya grandis, assembly GCA_037957365.1. Lineage (NCBI taxonomy): Eukaryota > Viridiplantae > Streptophyta > Pinopsida > Cupressales > Taxaceae > Torreya > Torreya grandis. The sequence goes on from JARHVA010000944.1 coordinate 3,614,849, forward strand.
CAACCTTAGCTCTGATACCACTTGTCAGTATCAAGCTAAGAACCTACAACCAAGGCTCTGATACCACTTGTCAGGAATGCGACACACCAGAAGCATACAATTGATTACCAAATACCAAGCAACTATAATATGCAGAAATAAATCAGATTCACCAAGTAACTAGAATTTAGAATAACACAGCATATGAGAGACAATACACCAATTGTATTAATAACTCTTACAGAAGGAAATACAACAAAGAAGACTGCCACAGTTCTTCTTCCTTACACACCTCTAGGGCTCACACACCTCTAGATGATAAACAGTAAATCTTCCCTCAAAGCTCTCTCTCCCAAGTCCCAACACCCAACTCAAATGCAGAGTTGGTGTTCACCTTATACCTATGCTCCATGCACTCCACAAGTGCTCCATGCACTCCACAAGTACACACCTGTACTTCAAGTAGATCCTGCCTGACCCTACTCCCTATTGTGTTGTTGTTCTCCCTGATCTTGCACACCTGCAAATCAATCTGGTTCTACACACCTGCAAACCTGGATCATACATACACATACACCTACAGATCAACGATCTTACTTACCATGTAGATCTCTTATATAGGCCATGCACCTGTGACCAAGATCCTACACTCCTGAAGAACCCAGCTGGCTCTCCAATCCAGCACCAACACACCTGGTACTGCGGCACTAGGAGGAACGTACCATTGCTCTACCTCACACACAGAAGGAGCTTATAATTATGTTCTCTTACTCCCTAGCACTAATTTACAATACAACCATGAGTCTAATATATAGAACCCATCCAAACAATAATTAGACACTCAGTACAATAATTAGATCCGCAGCTCTTAGTCTATAATTAGCACTAAGCATGCAAACTCTTGGCTCGTCAACCAACTACCCGTAATTAACTCACAGTCAAACCACATAGGCGACCGGTGCTGGTCCCTATCTGCCTAGGGGTCACCGACGCCGACCGATCTTTGACCGATGTCGGTTGCCTTCCTGCCTTATCCTGCCGACGTTGGTTGGCCAAACCGACGCCGGTGTCTCTGACACTCAGCAACTCTCCTGCAACCTCCTCCGTGTCTGCATCAGTGAAGCTTTTAGCTCCACAACCTAACAGTCTCTCATATAGATTTTAAGTTAGGTACATAGAGAAATAGGATAGGTAAGGCAAGGATGTCATGATTAAAAATTGTCAAGCATTTAATGATTATATTTGAGTGCCTATATTTATCCCCAACAATCCATTTATTCTAGTGATGAAATCAAGTTAAGTTACTATAGTAAAGGATATGTGAACTTAAGTGTGTAGAAACACCATGTCTTTTGATGTGAAGCTTGATTGTGAAAGGTCCCTCAATTCAGAAACCTACAAAATTTGCACTAAAAATATTTATTGCCTATATTTAAAAATTGAAAATTTATTACATGAAATTTTAAATTTTAAAGGAGATTAAGGAAAAAATAAAATTGAAATAATATTTAATCTAAGTGAAATGTAACTTGGAAATTTATAATTACATGCACTTTTGTTTAGGCATTTGGAAAAATGTTAAACATGTGGTGAATTGAGAGTGAGTGATCAAGTCTCAATTATGAAAACTAGTGAAAGCCCTTGAGTTGAAAAGATTGTAAGCTTCAAATATCATCTAAATAACTATAGTAATCTATAAAATAATTGAATGGGTGGATCCACCAAATGTAGCTCTGTATAGTATAAAAAGTTAAACCCTTGGTGTTGAGTGGCACTAGAGTCTAATGTGGCTCACTTGAAAAATTGAGTCAAATCACATCATTGTAGATGGATCTAGATTCTAATTGAAACTTTTTACCTTTGAAACTTTTGAATTTTGAAAACATGAAAGTTGAAATTTCCATATAAAAATATGAACATGAATTAATATCATGCCCTCTCTATCTATAGTGAAATTATATATAATTTTAATTGAATTTGTAACTTTTGAAACAAATAACTTGTAATTGGAACTATTTTTGCACATGAACATTCTTATGCATCAAGTTTATGTAATTTTTTACTTAATTAACCATATAAATGAGTGCATATACATGTCATAAGCCCACACAATATAAAAATTCACAATATAATTTTTTTGAATTATACTGTAATTCTAAAACCTATATACTATCAATAATTTGAAATTTGTTGCTCATGAGGACTTTAATTTTCAAGACAAACCCATTGTGATGCCTTAATTTTGAGATGAGATACATAGCATATAAGTCACCAATATGAAAAGAGAAATGTAAAATATGTGAAATATGTAAGCATGTAGTAGCACATGAATATTTAAATTTTATCATAAAATTGAATATAACATTGAATTGTATATGAAACATGTGTTAGATAGATATAAAATTAAATCACATAAGTATCATATCACAAGGGAAAAAGTATAAAAAATAGGTGATATGAATTATGAAATCATATTAAAAAATGATAAACATACAAGTAATGTCATACAATGTCACATAATTTTGCGTAAAATGGTACATATAAGGACCTAAGGTCACACACAAGGGACATATGAATCTCACATAAAAAAATAAGGCCCAGTTCCACAACAAATTAACATTATAATTCCACACAAGAATGTGCATGTATATGTTTCAGACACAAGGCTGTTAGCGGTAAATGGTAAATGTAAAACCATATGTATGTACAAGATCATCCTATGGTAATTATAACTATATTTTTTTTGTGGGTTGTGTTGTCACAAAATATTTCACCCTAGATGAGGTTTTTAAATTATACTCTAATATTTGGGCATAATTTTAATACTTATAGGTATGTGGGTTCACCTATAGTAGAAGTAGACCTCCAGGTTTAAAGACTAGCTCCCTAAATTTGCCTTGAAGTTCTTATCACTATACTACTTGATTGATTGTGGGAAAAGGGATTTAAGTATGAATGAAATAAATATACTCTAAGGGGATGATAAAATATTAAGATATACATTGTGCTATCATACTTATTTCACTAAGAAATAACACCTATAAACTATATTTAAAGTCCTAAGATGTTCTAACATAAGTGTCTTAATATAGATATGATATGCATGAGAAAAATCAAGGTAAGTAGACCAAATATAATATTTTAATATAATGATAACTACACACTTTAAGGGAGACAAACACACTAGCTAAACTCTATATGGCCTATTAGAATTATAACTCCTTATACTAGATGTGAAAGGATAAGGAGAAGCAAGGATAAAATCACTAGACCTCACCATTCAACACTTTGCACACTTAGACAAGATGTTTATGAACTCAAAACCAAATTTATTGTATTATTAAAAGGCAAATTACAACATAAAACTAACAGTGATTCTCCATATATGGTTTGGAATTATTGACAAGAGCCAAAATGGCTAGTACTTATATAATTTGAGAGAGGAGATAAGAGAATGAAGTATAAGAGTCATAAAAACACTTTTCAAGCTGAGATAAGGAGTTATGTTTACAATAAAATTGAGTATGGAATATACCATGCAAGTTATACTTTGAAAAATTCCCTCAAAATCATGAAACTCCTAAAATCTAGCATATGACTCTTCAATTGCTTGCCTAGAAATTGCCTTCATCATTTGGCCTTCCTTGAATGCTCCATAGTAGACTAAGGATAAATGAGATCATTTCACTATGAGGGAGGGATTATAAATACAATAAAACATGAATTTAATGTGTCCCTAAGCATCAATATTCTTTTTTCTAAGTGTTCTCACTACCTACAGTCACAATCACTCTTCTTTAGACCTGTCTTCACACTTGGTACTAAGACGCTTATCAATTTCTCAAAATAATCCATATAGGGGAGGGTATGACAACTATCAAGGGTAATAAATTATCTATATCCATCGGGAATACCTTAAAATTCCTCCTTATTGGGTTAATCACCTTCTCATTTGGTGATCACTCTTTGTTCACTATGCTAGTCTGGGCTAACTGAGATGAAGGTGTTAGCAGAGATACTTGTGAGCTCTTATGAAGTAAGAAATGGATATGAGGAGTTAATTTATGTCACATTATACCTCCAAAATTTATCCTCATCTCTTTAAACACTTATGTGAATTTAAAACATAAAAAAATGTCAAGAAAATCCAATTTAGACCCTATCCGTACAAGTAGGGTAGGATCCAGCTTGATGGGAAAGAGCCCTAGGGAGTTCGGGCCCCATCAAGGGGTTTAGAGGGTTTTAAGATGTTTTGGATATTAAGTATTATTCATACAATCCTTATGTTCAATATTTTTACAAATTCCACTATAAAATTATTTGTAACCCTCTCCAACATACCCTATATCCTTGAGCTCCCATACTATGCATCCATATAGGTGTGAGCTTCCAAACTTGCCTACTCAAACTCTTCTTTGCATTTTATACAGGCTATCATGTTCTTGAGTTATACAATGGTTTATATATGGCCTCCTATATAACCTAAAGGATATAAAACACCTTAAAACTCCTTATAAACATGTTCTAGATCATTAGAATTCTTACTTAGTGTTAGAAATGATATAGACCCCCTTGAGGGCTTTAGGCCTAGTCTAAGACTAAAAGGCTTAGTCTGCATATGACTATTCACCATCACTTCTAAGTATTTTTTGTGACTGTGATGAGTATCCTATGTCTATTCATTTTTGACATATATCCCTATATCCTCTTAAAAATTTCCAACAATCCCCAACTCATCTTCTTACTATTTACTTACTCATCTTGTAGGGTTTACCTCTCTAGGAGTGCCCTCTATCTAAGATAGAATAGATGGATACCTTTCTAGGAGTTCCCTCTATCTAAGATAGAATAAAGGCAAATTCCCCTATTACCTCAAGTAGGAAAAATATATGAAGATATTAAATACATCATAGGGACCATCTATATAAATTTGTAGGGTTCAGTCATATATCATTTACACCTCCAAATCTCACAAAATCCATGAAAGACTATGTGCAACTTAAAGACCATGTAGGGTTTGAGTATGGAATATTAGTTTCATGTCTGAGATACCTATTTCCCTATATCCATGTGATTAAAGTATCATTAATTTCTCATCATGACTTTGGAGGTCCTTTAATGTATGTTAACACTTAGCCCTTGCCAAACTCTTTAATGCACAACTTTCTCTTGACAAGGTTAACAAACTATGATTGTATTATGTGTTCCTTGCTCAAGAAAGTATCATACATGTAGGTAGATCCTTTGTGTTAGAACTTATATATGTAGACACCTAAAATTAGTCACCGATAATCTCTAACTAAGATTTTGACCAATTTCTACTAAAGTGCACAATTTGGCTTAAAAACACTAAAATGCATTAAATGAGTTAAAATTGATATATTCAAGTGCCAATTTTAGGCAAAGTATCATTAAATGGGGCAATGTAATTTATGGGCCAACTAACTTTGATCAGATCATTTTAGGTCAAAATGTCAATTTTGCACCTGTGTGCTTTGGATAGCTCTTTTTTTCTATCAAATCTCTTACACAAGACATGTGCCTTTGTTATTTAGTGATGGTAACATCATAAATGGGATAATGAATCCAAAACATTTGAAATTTATTTCCAATTCCAATCCAATCAAATTTTGGACCAATAACAAGATATTTTGACCAATTTGATTAATTTGTGCACCAAGAGCCAAAATTTGCACCAAAGTTGACTAATAATGTTTTAGTCTAATTAAACCAAATTGGGGCCTTAATTTAATTTTCCATGGAACTTGTTGAATAAATATTTATTGGAAATTGATTTCTATTAACTGCATCCTCAGGTGACATCATCATATAGGGTGGCATCCATAAGCCATAAATGAAAAAAATATCAGGATTATGGGTCTCCCATGCCTCATTAAGACCCTCCATGCCTCATTAATACCATCCATGCCTATTAAATACCCCTCTATCCCAAATATTAATGGGGATATTTTTATAATGAATTTCATATTTAGATTTATTCATGGCCACACACCTCAATCTTGAGATGAACAGTCGTGGTTGATCCTCAAATTATTCCAAAAATCTATAAATAGGAGGCCTTGCATATTTAATTTTAAGCTCTTACATGCCAAAGTTATAATGATAAATTGATTCCAAAGATTCATTAAAATTAGTGTTACAATGTCCAAATATTGAGCCAATCCAAGCCAATCCAAGCCAAAGCTAGAAGGTGCCAAGGAGAAGAGGAGATAGCCGAGCCTCCTTTGATGAAGACTTCATGAGCACAAGCCAAAAAAAATAATACTACAAGATAATTTGGATAAATCAAGGGAGGTGAAATATTTTTTTTCTTTCATGTTTTAGTTGTGTTTCCATTTTAGTATTGTTAACTAAGCTCAACTAAGTAACTAGGCCTAGAGATGTATGTTAGCTAGTGTGTTGGTTTTTCAATTTAATTTCATTTTGTCACTGACAAGATACTAACACCTCTCTTGAGTCAAATTACTAGTTTACAATATACCATGATCAAAATCTAATCAAACTCATTAATACCTTATTACATTCATTTGGACCTATTCTCATCATACACATGTTAGGACATCCTATTCAACCACCATCTTTTATCTCACTATCATGCTATAGTCCAACTGTAGATGTACATTTTGAGAGTCAAAAGGACACCTTTAAGATGCTATGAATAGTATATTTAATGTATAGAGTTTATTGAAATACTTTGATCTCATTAAATGAGTTAAATATACTCACATAATGTTTATTACTAGACCAATGAACCTATGATTATGTTCTAACATGTCACTTCTCTTTAAAACTTATAGGTGTACTTTCTTGGGCTGAAAGAAGGTCCTATAGGTTGATAATACATGTCAAGAACTCACACTTCAAATTTATTTGATGTTCTTTGAGACAATAGTACCCTTGTTACCTTAATTAGGTTATTTTACATAGAGATATGTCTCTATCATACTACCTTAGAGTGTAAGAGCATCTGGGATCCAACATACTATATAAAACATTGAAAAAGTGCAGTGAAAGAATGCACAAGTTGGGAACCCTCTATCACTATACTTTATTGGCCAAAATACTCAATTCCATTGGCAAGGTATTACCCCTAAATTAATTCTACAATATAGGGTCATTAAAAATCATCTAAGCATCATGCCACCTTATTATATGATAACATCAAATGTGAGTATAAGGCATTGTTTTAGAGTTCTTAAGGTAACCAACCCCTGAAACAACTTCTCCACTTGAAGTAATTTCTCAAGTCTACTTGCCCCTTATAGTTACACTATTGACTACTTATGACATCCTAAACATTTCAATACCACAAGGAATGTCTCCAATATGCTCCAACACCTCCATGAAACATTCTCAAGTCTATGTGAGATCCACCTGTAGGTGAACATGCATTATATAGGGTGGTGAAGGTAAGATAAAGACACTATGCATAGTGTTTGGGTATAAAATCAATAATAGACCCTAAATCAAACATCAAATGGATCCTTTTCACCTTTAAGGACCTTAAATAGTTCAAATTCTTCATTTTAATGTGCTAAACCTTCTATAGGTCACATGTAGGTGTCTATTAGTTTGTAGGACTATGTATGGAGTTGAATTGACTATCGTATTCCACCATATATCATTTTAATGGCTTAGTTTCATTGTTCATTTTCAATAATGTGACCAACCTATTTATAAAATTCATTTACTATCCATGAATATGATGAGATCCTTCATACATTCATTTATCATGACTGTAAATGGGCTTTCTATAGGAAGACCTAAGTGTGTTTTTTGCTTGATTGAAGCTCCATTAATTGTAACCATTGATACAAAGCTTGGAATGAAGGAGGTGAAAAAAGACATGGGAGACATGAAATACAATGTATAATCCTCATCTAAAACCACCAAAATGAAATAACAACATCTTTAACTGATGAACATGCCTATAATTTCATTAGTATATTCAACCTACTACTTGAGAAATTTGAACTCATCAAATCACCCCCAAACATGAAAACAAGGATGTAAACCATGAAATTATAAATTTTCAATTTTTTAGAAGCACTTATACTAATTTTATGATATGAAATAAATCAAGTAATAATAAAACCTATAGGGTGTGGGGATTGGCAAGCAAAATTAAATAGTCAACTTCTTAAGAATGGTTCATAAAGCATAAACAAACATTATTTAAAATATTACCATGAATGTGAATTAGGCCAATTTTACTAACACCCTAAAGAGAATTTAACCTAAAACCTCTCCTACTAACCATACCATCAGAAGACCTATTGACTAATTTTGCATGTTTAGTGGAGTAATGGAGAAACAAAATATTTTTTAGCCATTTTTTATTCTTCCAAAACTAATCAAGAGTTGAAATGGAGTCATTGAAGTTGAAGAGTCATTATAAAATCTTTCCACATGTGCTACACTCTATAGGATGTAAAACTTCCAAAACCTCCTTTTCAACTATTTTCTTAATTTTAGTTACGAACCTAGACATTTCAAATAGGAATAACATTATTGACAATGAATCTAACATATTAGATGTTAAAACAAGGTTAATAACACTTATTTACCTAATAAAACCATATCACCCTCATTAATGACTCTAAAAGTGACCTTAAGTGACATTAAATGATTTAGGACTAAAAATGATCATGACTAAGGCTAGTAGCATATTAGATGACATAAAAATGACCATGAAACACCTTATAACATTCTAATACACCCTTATACAAGATTTATACTATAGTGGGTTGACATATTTTGACTTGTGATCAAAATAGTCAACATTTTGGTGATTTCTTAGGGGTGGTATGCTTGTTGTACCAAGACTAGTAACCTAATCTTATCCATTAAGCCATGGAGTCACTTGTGCACAAGTTTGACATTGAATTTGCCTTTGAAACTAAACCAAACACAAAAAAGACATATAAAATAAGACACACCAAAGGAAACAAACATGTGTTCAACTAGAACACTTATATAACACACACATAACTGAAACAAAAGCACACACCTAACCTAATATTTACAAGTCCTAACTCTTGAGGTGAAAGACATCTTACCATAATTCAACCAAGGTCAAATATGGTTCTTCTTGCATCTTTGTAACTCCATGAAAGCAACTTATCATGTGAAGCATGCACATCATCAACCACTTAAATATGTAGATGGTCAAGAGGCTTACCATATTTGTGTCTTCTCATGCCTGTAAGTGGACTTATTTGGGATTTCATGAATTATCTCTTTTACCCTCCAAGGTCCTTGATTGGTTATGTAACTAACTTGATCTTTGTCATATATGATCTACACTCCTCAAATTGAGTATCAAAAAGCATGATAACTACCTCAACTTTGCTCTCCTCTTGGGTAGACTATACTTGATGTATATGATCATCAAGTTCCTATTATTTATGCTTCAACACCTATGTAAATGATTTTACCTTAGATGAATCTCTTGTCTATTCTTCAAGCACAACCAAATCTGCCTTGACCTTATTCTTCATGATTATAACCTCTTGGGAAGTAGCTTCACCAAGCTATTTTATAACTTCATACCCTTGAATAGTGGTTTGTCATACACCTTCATGCTTGATAGAGCACTAAAAAACCTACTCATTCAGCTTATTAACACACTCATTAGATATACACTTCTTAGGAGGAGGGATAATATTTCCTAACTGATCAAATTCTTGATATATGGCATTGAATCTTTGCCATAAGTCATCCTCTTCCTCATGAATGCCATCATTAATGTTAGCTTCATCAATTAAAATAAAAAAACATCCTCTTTCTCACTATGGTGATCTATCAAGTTATTGAATATATCATCATCATATTTATGAATCAATTAGTTACTCTCAATAGCTTGTGAGAAAGAATGTTCAACAATTGCCTTAGCTTGCTCAAATGATTCTTCATGGATGATATAGGTGCCAAAGTCAATTTATTTAAATTAGGTATAAGGATCATAATCATAAGCAACTACACCATACTCATATAAAAACAAGTCAGCTATACCTTCAATCTTAGAATAAGCACCGTCATATACAATAGACTCTTCCTTCTCATTAATAACACAATTCAAGTTAGAGTTTGCTCCAACATAGGGGTCAATGTGAAACATTGAAAGTGGATGAATTATTATGGTCACCTTGGTTCCATATATTATCTTAAAGTCTAAGAAGGAATAGTCAACTGAGAGGTATCCACCTATTTTAATTTTAAAATCTATTGAAAGGCAAATTGTAAAATGAGCAAGAAAGTCCATAATAATAATGTATTCAAGGATATGGAAATTAGGATAGTCATGGATAAAAACTTTCAAGCCTTTGATCAATCCTATTTTCTTATCAAGTGTACCATATAACTAAATCACTCCTTTACCATGTGGTTTATATTTTAGGCCCAATTTATCAATTACAACTTTGGGCGTCATTGACATAGAGGCTCTACTATCAACTATGCAATTATGGACTAGTTTATCACCCACACTAAGAGTGAGGTATAAAGGTGGAGGATTCTCAGCTTTTTTATATGGTTCCATAATTTTTTTGGGGCATTGGTAAGAGATATATTCCAATGAATATTTATTGAAAATGAAGGACTAGTAGCAAAAGTGGACAACTATTTTTGTAAGAGTTATTTTTGGCCAGGCATATGAAGGACATCCCAAAGGGAAATTGATGCCTTGACATTCTTAAATGAATCCACTATGTTTAGATAAAAAATTCTTACCTTATTTTGAGTCCGTGGAGGAAAATAAGTGATTATAACTTGAGGAATTGAAGCACTTTGATCAGACCTTACCACATTTTGATTTGGAATAGGTGTAGGAGTATTTGGGACTGCCATGTTTGTATCCATACCTTGTTTCCTTGTAGGAGTATTAGATGAACATATAGGCACATTATTATCACATCATAAATATTTCATCTTAGCTCTAGTGTTATCTTCAATATAATTTCATTTATTAAGCACAAAAGTCTCCTCAAATAGGAAGTTGGTGAAGCTTTCTCGTTGAGGATGTCAACCTTCACTTGTTTGCATCATGACTTCATCTTCAGCTGATAGTAGAGGAGTGACACTTCCTTGAGAAACTAGAGATTGTTTTCTTCATTCATTAGCATCCATAAATTGACTTTTTTTCCACTCTTCTCATTTCACCAAGTTTTTATGCACTAGTACCATCTCTATTGTGTTGGTGGTGGAATTAGGATTGTACACATTGGTAGGCCTATTGAAATTAGGTTGTCCTTAACCTCTTCCTCTCCCATATTGTTAGCTATATTTATTTAGATAGGGATATGGGTTTTGATTCACCAATTTTTTCATTATATCTCATCTAATCTCAACTTCTAACCATTTAATATGTGAATTTTTATATGTGGCATCATTTGCCTTTTTAGGAGCAATCTTAGGCTTGTTATTTGTACTTAGAACTTGGTCAATGTTTGGAGTAGAAATATAAAATTTAGTAACAAAGGCATAAATAATTTTTGAGGTAACTTTAATACTTGAATGATTCCATTCTCATCTCTAATGGAAAGTTCATATGCTTCAGGAAGAGTGAAACCACTCATGGATTGAATCATGATGGCAATATCAGTACCAATGGCTCTCAAGTATGTAGTAAAAACAAAGATAGCAAGTTATATCATGGGAGGAGGAAACCTATGCCATGTATTTTGGAACCTATCATTTAAGTAATGCATTATTTCCTTAGGGTCTATTTGGATCACATTAAGCTAATGTATGAATGAAGTGTGGTCTTTCATCCTTAAATATTGAATTTAGCAACACTTCAAATTCATCCCATGTTGTGATGCAACCACCGAGCAAAGTCTTATACCAATCAAGTGTTTTCCCTATAGGGGACATGTCAAGGAGTCCAATGGAAAAATTTTACTCAATGAAACTATGGAAACTACATAAATTTGAAATGTCCCTAATGTGTTCACTAGGAGTGACATGGACTTCACCATTGAATGTAGGAACACTCTTTATAAAATTAGGGGGAATGGCATCATATGCATGGATTGGATTATCAGTGTTAAATTTTGGGAATGCATGTTTCCTATCTATGATTTATTCAAGATCTTCCTCACTTTATTGGTATTCTTGGATAGTAAAGTCCTCTTTTTCTTCAAAGGGTAAAATAGGATTAGGATGTTGAACTTCAAGAGGAAGTTTAGGTTGAAGAGGTGGATTGATGGGATGTAAAATTCTACTAGAAGTTGAATTAGTAAGGACCATGAAGTATGAGATAAAATATATTAAAAATAATGGTATAAAATCATATTTCACTTTGAGTGGAGTCACCAAATTCTGATTAACACACCAATATGCAATTGATATTATCAATACCAACATTCACCTTGACAAGTTGTCTTTAGGACAATGGATTCCATCGGGAGTGCCAAAACTATTATTACCAAATATTACACCATAAAGGAGGTTGTTAAATCCTTATATAATATTTTGGAAACGTTTTAATACTTCTAGGTATGTGGATATAAATATAGTAGAAGTATACATCCAGGATTAAAGGCTAGCTCCCTGAATTTGTCTTAAAGTGCTTATCACTATACCAACTGATTGCTTGTGGTAAAAGGGACAAAAGTATACATGAAATAAATATAATATAAGGGTTTTATACACCATGAATATATCCATTATGATATCATACTTATTTTAATAATAAACAAGACCTAAAAACTAGCTTTAAAGTCCTAAGATGTTCTAACATAAGTGCTTCAATATAGAGGTGATATGCATGAGACAACTCAAGGTAAATAGACCAGAGATCATATTGTTGAATCTAAGGAAAATTTAACACTTTAAGGGAGACAAAAATACTATATACACTCTATATGACATGTTATAATGAGAACTCCTTGTAATAGACATGAAAGGATACGGAGAACTAAGGATAGAATCATTAGACCTCACCATTCATCACTTTACACACTAAGAAAAGATGTTTATGAAATAAAAATATAATTATTTTATTATTAAAAGGTAAATTAAAAAATAGAACCAATAGGTATTTTCCATACATGGTGTGGAATTATTAAACAAGAACTAAAATGGCTAGTGCTTATATAATTTGAGAGATGAGAGAAGAGAATTAAATCTAAGAGTCACAAAAACACTTGTTAGGCTGAGGGAAGGAGTTATTTTTGTAGGATAATGGAGTATGGAATATAAAATACAAGGGATACTTGGATAAATTTCCATAAAAATCATGAAACTCTTAAAATTTGGCATAGGATTCTTAAATTACTGGCCTCGAAATTGCCTTCATCATTTGGCCTTCCTTGAATACTTGAAAATAGACTAGGGACAAATGAGATAATTTAAATATGAGGGAGGGGATATAAAAAAACTCCAACATGAATTGGATGTTTCCCTAATCATAAATATTATTTTAACCAAGTGTTCTCATTGCCTACAGGCACAATCACTCTTCTTTAGACCTATCTTCACACTTGGCACTAAGATGTTCATCAATTTATCAAAAAAATCCATACAAGGGAGGGTATTAAAATTTTAAAGGGTATTAAATTCTCTAGATCCATCAATAAAACCTTAAAATTCCACCCAAAGGGATTTATCACCTTCTCACTCAGTTATCACTCTTTGTTCTCTATGCTAGTTTAGACTGGCTAAGATGAAGGTGTTAGGAGAGATACGTGTGAGATCTTCTAAAATAATAAATGGATATGAGGAGTTATTTTAGGTCCCATTATACCTCCCAAAGTGATCCTCATCTCTTGAAACCATTTTATAACTAAAAAACATTAAAAACTATCAAGAAAATGTAATTTACACCATATCTATAAAAGTAGGGTAGGATCCAACATGATGGGAAAGATATTTGGGGAGTGATTTGAAAATTTAAATCATCTCCCAAGTAATTATATATCATCTAGATAAATCTCTTTATTTATCTTTCCCATCATGTCCTTATCAAGGGTTTTAGAGGGTTTTAAGATGTTTTGGCTCTTAATGATTATTCATACAATCTTAACATTAAATCTTATAAAAATTGACACTAAAAATTTGTTTGTGAAATATATAACATACCATATCTCCTTGAGCTCCCATGTTATGCATCCATACAGGTGTGAGCTTCCAAACTTGCCTACTTGAACTCTTCTTTGCTTTATGTGTAGGCTATCATGTTCTTGAGTTAAAAAATGGTTCTCTATGGCCTCCTATGAAAATCAAAGGATCTAACACACTTTAAAACTCCATATGAACATGTTTCAATTCATTATAATGATTAATTAGTGTTATAAATGATATTATACCCCCTTGAGGGCTTTAGGCCTAGTCAAAGCCTAATAGGCTTAGTTTGCATATGACTACTCACCATCACTTATGATTATTTGTTGTAACTTTTATCAGTATCTTGTCTCTATCAATGCTTGAAATATCTCCCTACATCCTATTTCAAAGTTTCAACAATCCTAAACTCATCTTCTTACCATTTGCTTACTCATCCTGTAACGTTTACCTCTCTAGGATTACCCTCTATTTGAGATAGAATAAAGGGAAATTACCCTATTAACTTAGGAAAGAAAAAGATATGAGGATATTAAATAGGTAATAGTGACAATTAATACAATTTTTTAGGGTTTGGTCATATCATTTACACCTAAAAAACTCACAAAATCCAAAATATACTATGTGCAACTTACTGACTATACAGGGTTTGAGTATGGACTTTTGGTTGCATATTTGAGCTACCTCTTTTCCTATTTTTGTATACACATAATATTTTCAAACTTTTATTGATTATATATATCTTATAATAGCCCATCAAGTCTCAATCTCTCTTAGTGCACACCTTAAGAGGTGCACCTTGAAAGGGGTGGCTAGACCATTGGTGCTTCATAGGATTTTTATCCCTTTTGCCACTTGCCATATACACACTTATCTCCTAAAATCATCTAACCTAAGCTTATTCTTCTCATCCTCACCCATTCCAGTCATTTTACTCTTTCTATCCTCCTTTTATTTCCTTAATTTCCTTTTAGATAGTCATCTATACTAGGTTGATTGGGTCAACCCTATATAATCTAGGGGTATTTTTCACTTTTGGGTTTGTTAGCCTTTCAGCCGACCTAACTCATACATAGTGAATTATTCTTAAAAGCATATAAGTTTAACTAGGTCAACCCTATACAACTAACATTTTTTAAAGGATTTAGGACAAGATTCACCTATATATACAAGTTCATTTCCAACCATTTTTAAGAAGATAAGTGAAAAAGAATAAGTGTGAATGAACATCTTCTTATTGACCATTCTACTTGAAGACTAAAGCTTAGTGTTCCATACTTTATTTAAAGATATGAATCTTATCTTGTGGAGAAGTATTTTGTATGTATATATAGGTTGTGTATCCCAGAGATGATTTGTTTTTATTATCCTTACATACCACAATAATCTCTTATGAAGCACCTTGGCCAAGGGAGAGATTGAGGCTCGATGGGTTTGTCTTCAAAGGTAAGTATTCCCAACTTTAATTCTCCTTTGTAAGAGTAGATAGATAATGCATTTGTGCTTCTCTTCTAACGCATTAGGATTTCGTATATGTTGATGTGAGTATATGTATTCTAAGTATGTTTATTTTAGTTTGTTTTGTTTCTAACTCTTACTTTGTGCCATAAGCTCTGGTGTGCACTAGATTAGATTTACTTTCTTGTTTATTAGAATAGAGTGAACATTAAACCTAGGAATATTTTAGGGTTGTTGCATGATTGTGTTAGACTATATGCTTTGGAACCCTTCCTAGCATGGTGTATTGTGATAAGTGATCCACTAATTGGGTCTAGTGGATCCCAATATTCATCATGCTCGCGCTTAACAAATGTATTCCCAATTAGAAGTGTAGGTATGCTCTATATTCTCCAAGCTAGGATTTATTTATATACATGATGTATTTTTGATTTCATACATTATGGTGAACCTAATGTGAACTAACCCTTACAGGATTTATTCACTTTTTTCATCATTATTTTATTATATATTTGCCATACTAGATCAAATCTATCAACCTAATATCTAACTTCCATGCATAATATTTTAGGTATAGGCTACTATATCAACTTAGATAACCCATTATAGGTTTTCAAATTTTTATAATTCTAGTCTAGACTACTAGGTCAACCTAGTCAACCCTATACTTTTTTAGACATCAAGTTTAACATACTAGGTCAACCCAATCAACCTTGTACATTTTTAGTTGCTCGACAAGAAGTTTTTGTAAACCTATTTAGTAGGATTTGAAATCATATATCAACATTCTTGAATGACAATATTCATTATCTATGTCTCTAATCTACCAAGGGTAGAGATGGCATCAACACTTCCAATTTTTGAGGAACCTCATATGAGTATGCTCATGGATCATGCTATGACTAGGCTTTACTATTTTTATAGATTCCCTTATCATCGTAGTTGGTTTACTCCTGATATTAGTGTGATCCTTCTTAGACCTTCTATATATCCCACTCCTTTAATAGATATCTTATCAAAACCCATTCCTACTCCTTTTATAATTAAGCCTCTTCCTACTCATGCTATAGTTGAGCTTGTTCTCACTCCTACTATAGCTAAGCCTATCCCTGCTTCTCATCTTATTACTCCTTCTATTGAGCCTAGTTCCATTCTTCCTCCATCACCACATTCCATTGGTGATGGTTTGCTTCCTTTACCTAGTATGGATCCATTGCCATCCAAATGGGTTGACAAGTGCTCTCTAGCTTCTACCACTCCTATTATACCTCCTTCTATGAGTGATTCTCCTAAGACCACTCATAAGAATATATGTTGCTTCCATGGGATAGATAATCATTCTTTTACCCACTTTTTAAAGTTGTGATAATATATTGATACTTTACATCCTTATTCTCCTATCTTAGACAAATCCATACCTCCCTTGAAGGTTCTACCTAAATATATACCTAATTCTGGTGAGATGTATTATTTGTGACACTAATGTGGTACCCATCACATTGATCATTACCACATCCTTCAACAACACCTTAAGGTTCACCTTATATCTATTCTTGGACCTTCTTATGTTCCTTCCAAAGGTCATTCTTGTAATAAGTCTTCTTCTTCTACCATGGTTCCATCCTTACCTATGGTCCCTTCATCACCTTCAGTGCCTCCATCCATGAATCCTTCACCTATGGATCCTTCTCCACCCATGGATCCTTCTCCACTCCTAGGTCCTTCTCCACTAGTGATTCCTATATCTCCTATAGAGCCTACTCCCATTCATTCACCTAAGCGTCCCTTGCCTAATTTTTCTCAGCATGGTCCTTCGAGAATTCCTAATTTTTTAGTTGAGGAGATTAAAAGAGAAGTCTTTTGCCATTTTTCATTGAAGATTGATGAGACATTAGTAGCAATTTGTATCTAGATTCATAGAGATTTATCTAATATCTTGGATAATGTGTGTGGGCAGATTTATGAGTACTTATGAGCACATGCATGGTGCCTTTACATTTACACTTTGATTAGACATGTGATCCAATTTCATTCTTGTCTATCTATTATATCATTTGAAATTATGTCAGATTCATATTTTTATTATATAGTTATTTTACATTTTATAATATATATTACTTATATTTCCATTTATGTTTTCATATGATTGTATTTATTTATCATTGCTTTCTCTTTATTTTTTTTCAAAACTCTCTTCTTGTGATTTCATGGTTGTTTGCTTTATTATCTCTATTTTTCATGGATAATTGTCATTGTGACCTGGTTATATAAATCCTATTCCTTTTGGTTCTTATCTCCCTTTACCATGTGATCAGTTAGCAAACAATGCATCTCATCATACTTTTCTTTTACCAATCCACATTTTGGATCTCCTTTTCCCTTCTTTTTTCACAAACTAAACATATACACATTTGAGACTTGAGATCACATGCTAGTTCATTGTTAAGCCTAAATGTCCTAGTCAATCTTTGTCTTTGGTTACTTAGCTTCCTTTAGCCTTAGGCTATAACTCATTCATGTGTATCACTACATCTCTTAGGATTGGTCATTCCAAATCCATATGGAGGATGAATCTTCAAAATCCATAAAAAGTTTAAAACCAAATCATTTAAAAAAAATGTAATAATATAAAAGGCAAAAATATGCTAAAAATTCAAATCACACAAAAAGACGTGATTCAAAACACATTTCCTTCTTCTAGTCAAAGCTAAAACTCCATAGTTGGCCTCATGATAAAGTTGATGTCATTTAGGGTGCAATAGGATAGTAGATTAGAAGAGAAGAATTAAAAAAAAATAGTGCTACCTAATTTCTCATGCAAGTACCTAATCTTCACAGTAGACTGATGTCTTTGTAAGGGGTCTTGAAAAATGGGGAACACATCATGGGAAGGTAGGTCCATTTTACCTATTCTTGTACAAATATGCCTTCATGAGTTGATCTTAGTAACATGCTTATTTGCCTAAAAAGTTGTGTTCCTATAGCAAATATGTTTCCTTTGTACATTGATGGTCACTAGTCACTTAGTGCCTTCTCATGTCCTTAGTATGCCTCTTATCTCCTAAGGTCTTCTTATAAGATGACTAAGTCTTGATTTTTACATTCCATTTTTCATTGTCTATATCCCTCATATTTCCTCATGAGAAATATTATTTTATCTACTGATTGCTCCCCTTGGGATTTCATTTCTAAGTTGCTATGTATGACCACAGATAGGACCTGATGTTCCTTACAAATTACCACCTTTTTCCTTCCTATTACCCATATCATTTATTACCCAATTGTTCCTTTTTATTCCACCCTAGTTGTGTTTTCTTTATGAGTTTCTTTGTAAGACCACATATAAGACCTGACATTCCTCACAATTTTTTTTAATAATACAAGTCATAAATAAAATTACATGTGTCAAATATGAGATAAGATGTGATTGATTATGAAGCTACACATCATTGACATGCTTCCCAACTTGATTTAGTGTGTTTTATGCTTAATTTATTTCTCTTTCACTTTTTTTTATCTTCTTATTTTTTGATTGCATGTAAGAATTCAATCATTTCTTGAATTTTTCATACTTCCCATCTTGAATTAGTGTGATAAATTTAAGACCAATCTTTTTCCAATTTTTTTCCTCTTATACTTCCCAACGTGATTTAGTATACTTTATTGACTTAATTAATTTGTTTTTATACCATTTATGCCTTTTTACATACCTTTCATTTTATTACATTATTTTCATACTTTCCAATTCAAATTAGTATGATTTTACTTGTTTTAATTTGGTGTAAAAATAGTTCACTTTGATTTTAAAACAAATTACTTTTTACCATCTTGTTTTACCACCCCCTTGGTTCTTTATACTTAGTCATTTTCTTGTTATTACACATTTCCCAAATTGAAATAATGTGTAGTATATTTTTGATTGATTATATTTTACCAAGTCCTTTTTGCATGTTTCTTTTTAACCATGCATGTGTTTTTTATAATGCTAGAAAAGAAACCACATCTCATATATTTCCTATAGCATATACAATAATAACTAAATACATGTGCTAGAAATAAATATATTCAAAAGCATCCACAACCAACAATTATAATGATGATAACATACACAATAAAAATCAATATGATAAAATGAAACATCATATATACACCTCATGAATTTTGATATAATAAATAGAACCATATACAATGCTCTAGCTCTATGGCTAGGCCCCATCCTGTCTATCTCATGGCCTAGCCATGCTTCCTAATGAGGCCTCAATTTGAATCCTTTGAATAGTACATTATAAAGAGGCTATCCAAGATTTCAATCCCTCTACTTGTCCTCATAGATGCACTATTTGTATTTATGCCTGTGCGAATTCAGTCTAAGTCATTGTATGTGCCTGCATCAATTGGTTCTACATCATCATATGCACCTATGTCATCTACATCACTATATCTAGATGCATAAATCTCTCCTCTACTAGGGCCTACCATGCTCTATCTCTCCTACACCCACCTATGATAGTGGTTGCATGCTCTCTCTTTATGCTTGTATCTACCTTATTACCTCCCCTGCTAATCTAAACCAACTCATCTAAGCTAAGGTAGATGGTATACTAGGGTCTATTGTATTAGGGTCATATGGTTGCAGAGTCTCATCCAGGACATCATGAAGTGATCCCATCACAAGGGACCCTAATCTCTCCTCCTCATCCTTAGCACCACCTACAAAATCACACCTAGATAAATATTAGATCATTGTCATATCTAGAAATATATATCTACCTCTAGTCTCTATTTCAAAATGAAAACTTAAGCAATAAATTAATCATATTTTCCCTATCCATGTCTTCAACACTCTAGTCTTTCCATCTGTGTGATCACCTAACATAGTCCCTCCATTTGTGCAACCTCCTAATACCTCCTCTATAGGTCACCTCCTCAACTCAAATCCAACTATCATAGCTCATGTCTACCTTAGCCTATACCTAAGTGTCCTATATATCATCCATCTCTCATATAGCTCACCTACTAGGTCATTATAGATGGTGATAGTCTCCACTCTCTCATGGTCCTCTTGATTCTATTGATGTCATATCCTTGATGGCTGTAACTCATTTCATTATAGATCTAGTGGTGTCTCTAGTACCACTACCTTGACATCTCTCTCCTCCTGCTTTGCTCCCTATCGTGTTTACCTAATCCATGGCCCCTCATGATGTGGTTTGAGCATTGGCCTCATCACTAGTGTCCCTAGTCCCCTCTTCCCTTTTGGATCTCTCACATTTGGAGCCCACTACTTAGGAATCACTATCAATGTTGTCAGATGAGGTAAGCCCATCTGTCTTGGCATCTATACCACTAGATGTGGCTCTCTCCACCAAGTATAGTTTCCAATCACCTCTATCCTTGTTCTATCTAGTGAAACTATGTACCAACTCAAACATGTAGTCATTATATGCCCATATGACTACCACACTATGTCTACACATCTCAGCATCTATTACACTAGCATATGGGGCATAACCCACGTTACTTGGAACTCTCTCCATCTTCAAAGTTGGGGTGTCTTATCATCAACCACATGTTGTAACCCAACTAGTTGATACATGTTAAACCTCTCATATATCTATGCCATCAACACTATGATCAATCTTATAGATGTTTTCCCTCTAACCAACACCTCATACAAATCATGTATGAACTAAACCTAGATGATAGAACCTAGATCATATAGTAATCCCTCCTATAGAATCATCCTTCTCAAGGATACCATGAATAATGGTACCCTATTTTTAGACTTGTGACATAACAATCACTATGTCATAAGTCTTATCATAGCCTTCTAGATATCCAAAATCTATGATGCATACACATCAAACATACTAACTTCCCTACCTAGTAATATCATGTTTGATATTATAGCCCACATATCTAATGATCTCCTCTCCTCCAAGCTATCTGGTATGCCTGTAGTCACCAGTGCTCTTGCTACCATTATCCCTAGGATGGAATGCACATCATTTAGAGTGATAACTACCTCTACCACATCCCCATCCACCTCCCATATAAAGGTATTAGTCAATCATTCCCAACATCCAAGGAACATAACTAAAAGATCTAAACTTAGGGGAATCCTACACATGTTAGTTATCCCTCTTAGGCCTATAGCTACTGGCCTTACTCTATCACCTATAGTCAGATGATCTAGTAGATCTGGTAACCAAGACATGTCTATCTATCTCTAGATCTGGGGTCATCCCTACAACTAAGAAACAATACAATATGTATTAGATCCTCTATATCATGCATAATCATAATACATTCTTTTTCCAATTTTAATATAAAATAAGCATAAATTGATTTAATTCTTTTTTTACCATTTTAGTTCTTTGGTCAACCTAGTTTGACCAAAATTTTCCTATTTTTAACTTGGTTGACTTAAAAATCTAAGTTAACCCTTTTGTTTTCCCCTCCCTAGTATTGCATTATCATTCTAGACTTTTTAGATCAATTGGTAAACTGTATTAGGTCAGTAGTATAGAAAATTTAGAGGGTCAACACACACCTACTGGGTTAGAAATATGGATTTTGACTATTTTTAGCCTACTGGGTCAATTAAGTTGACCCAGTTATTTTTGGCTACCAACCCCTTACATTTTCCCAAAAATTGCCTTTTTGCAGTTTTCTTCCTAATTCCTCTAAACCCATTTCCTGTCTTGCTATTTTATACCTATAGAATCTAATTTTGTTCCATTTTAACATCTAGAAAAGCTAGAAATTAAATTTTTATACAAATTCACTTAATTTATTAAATTATTCAAAAACTTGCTTAAGATTCATAGTTGCATCCCTGTAATGCACATGTAGCCACTCTTGGAACTCTTCCTTGTCTAACCAATTGTCTCCTCATCATCCTAGATCATTTGGTCTCTAGAGCTCTTTTTCTCTCCTTCAAAAGTCAAAATAACCAAATGAATTCTTTTTCTACTATTTAAAAACAATTTTCAAACTTTAAATTCTTTAATTATTATCCCATAGATTCCTTCTTTTCCCTATATCTTTATTTTTACTCATTCATTTTCAAAACCGTAAAATGCATTAGATTCATGATGATGTAGAGAATAGTTTATACTATCATATTCCTATTTTCCAAAAAAAATGATTTTTGGCTTTTTTTTGCACTAACTTCTATAGGTTCACCTAGTGTTCTTCACATTGGATGCTTTCACTTGCTCTTGTATTCTACTTCTTTATCTATAGCACTAAGGTAATTAAAAGTATGTGTTTTTCAATTTTATCCTTTCCTTTATCTTATTTTCTACTTACTATAATTTACTTAGCCTCAACATTATGTGTTATCATGTTCTATTCTTGAAGCACCATCTCATGTTGTACGTACATGACACATGATGAGATTTGAGTGGGGCATATTTATACACATAATATTTTAAAAATTTTATTGATTATTGACATTCTATATCTTGAAATAATCCATTAAGTCTCAATCTCTCTGAGTGCATGCCTTAAGGGGTGCACTGAGAAAGGGGTGGGTAGACCATTGGTGCTTCATAATATTTTTATCCCTTTTGCCATTTGTCATCTACACACTCATATCCTAAAACCATCTACCCTAAGATTATTCTTATCAGCCTTATGCATTCTAGTCATTTTTCTCTTTCCATCCTCCTTCTCTTGCCTTAATTCCCTTTTGGATAGTTGATTGTACTAGGTTGACTGGGTCAACCTTATATAGTCTAGGGGTATTTTTCACTTTTTGGGTTTATTAGCATTTCAACTGACCTAACTCAGACTTAGTGAATTGTCCATGAAAACATATAGGGTCAATTGGGTTGACCCTATACAACTAATGTTTTTGAAAATATTTAGGGTAATATTCACCTATATATACAAGTTCATTTCCAACCATTTTTAAGAAGAAAAGTGAAGAAGAATAAGTGAAAATGAACATTTGCTTATTGACCATTCTACTTGAGGAATAAAGCTTAGGGTTCCATACTTTATTTGATATGAATATTGTCTTGTGGAGAAGTATTTTGGATGCATAGATAGGTTATGTAGAGTAGATCTGATTTGTCTTTGTTATTCTTACATACCACAACAATCTCTTATGAAGCACCTAGACTAAGGGAGAGATTGAGGCTCAGTGGGTTCATCTTCAAAGATAAGTATTCTTAACTTTATTTCTCCTTTGTAAGAGTACATAGATAATGAAGTTGTGATTCTCTTCCCATGTATTAGGATTTCATATAAATTGATGTGATTATATGTCCTCTATGCATATTTAGTTTAGTTTATTTTATTTCTAACTCTTATTTTGTGTCACAAGCTTTAGTGTGCACTAGATTAGATTTACTTTCTTGTTTATTAGAATAGAGTGAATATTAAACCTAAGACTCTTTTAGGATTGTTGCATGATTATGTTATAATTTAAGCTTTAGAATGCTTCTTAGCATGGTGTATTATGATAAGTGATCCCCCAATCAGGTCTAGTGGATCCCCATATTGGTCATGATCTTGCTTAATAAATGTATTCTCAATCAGAAGTGTAGGTATGCTCTATCTTATTTGAGCCAGGATTGATTTATAGACATGATGCATTTTTGATTGCATATAGTTTCCATGTGATGAAAGTATCATGAAATAGTCATCACAACTTTTGAGGTCCTCCCATGTATTTCAACACTCAAACCTTGCCAAACTCTTCAATGCATAGCTTTCTCTTGATAAGGTTGACAAAATATGATTGTATTCTGCATTTCTTGTTCAAGAAACTATCATACTTATAGGTGGATCCTTTATATTAGATCTTATATACCATGATCCACATCTCCTCAAAGTCATTAATAACTTATTATAGTCATTTGGACCTATTCTCATCATACACATGCTAGGTCATCCTCTTAAACAACCATATTTTAGTTTATCATCATGCTATAGTCCAACTATAGATGTACATTTTAAGAGTCAAAAGGACACCTATAGGATGTTATGCATAGTCCATTTCATGTCTATACTTTCTTAAAATAATTTTATTTCATTAAATGAATGAAATATACTCACATCATGTTTAGGACTAGACCAACACACCTACTGTTGTGTTCTAACATGCCACTTCTCTTTGAAACCTGTAGGTGTACTTTCTTAGGGTAAAAGAAGGTCTTATAGGTTGATGGTATAGGTAAAGACCTCACACTTCAACTTTATTTGATGTCCTTTAAGACAATAGTACCCTTATTACCTTAATGAGGTCATTTACCATGGATAGATGTCTCTATCATAATACCTTAGAGTGTAAGATCATCTGGGATTCAACATACTACAAAAACACTAAAAAAGTGTAGTGAAAGAATGCACAAGTTGGGAACCCTATATCACTATACTTTATTAGAAAAAACACTCACTCCCTTGGCAAGGTATTACCACTATATTAAGGCTACAAGATAGGTTCATTCAAATTCATCTAAACATCATGCCACCTCATTATATGATAACATCAAATGTGAGTAAGGCATTATTTAAAAGTTTTAAACGTAACCTATCCCTAAAATAACTTCTCCACTTGAAGTGGTTTCTCAAGTCTACCCACCCATTATAGTTACCCTATTGACTGATTATGACATCCTAAATGTTTTAATACCATAAGTAAGGTCTCCAATATGCTCTAACACCTCCATGAAAAATTCTTAGGTCTTTGTGAGATCTACCTGTAGGTGAACATGCAATATACATGATAGTGAAGGTAATATAGAGACACTATGCATAGTATGTGGGCATCCAATTAGTCTTATAACCTCTATAAAATCTCAAATGGATCTTCTTGAAGGAACTCAAACAATTCAAATGCTTCATCTTAATGTTCTCAACCTTCTATAGGTCACTTATAGGTATCTATTAGACTGCATGACTATGTATGGAGTTGAATTGACTATCACAGTCCACCATATAACATTTGAATGGTTTGGTTTGATTTTTCATGTTCTAATAATGTTCCCAACATCTTTATAAAATTCGTTTAATATCTATTAATGTGATCAAATCCTTCATACACTCATTCACCATGACTGTAAATGGGATTTCTGTAGGAAGGTCTAACTATGTTGTTTGCTTGATTGTAGGTCCATTGATTGTAACCATTGATAATGAGCTTAGAAGGAAGGAGGTGAAACAAGAAATTGGAAACATGAAATAAAATGGATCACTCTCATAGAAAACCACCAACAAGAAATAATAACCTCTATAATTGATGAACCTGCCTGTAACTTCACTAGTATATTCAACCTACAAATTGAGAAGTTTGAATACATAAAATCACCTCCAAACATGAAGAAAAGGATTTAAACCATGGAAGGAGGAAGTATAAATTATATAGAAGCATTTTCACTAGTTATATTATATGAACTAGCTCAAACAAGAAGAAAACCTATAGGGCATGGGGATTAGCAAGCAAAATGAAATAATCAACTTTTTAAGAATGGTTCAAAAAGCATAAGAACAATTATTCCAACTCATTCCATGAATGTGAATCAGACTGAGTGTAATAAGACCCATCAATAAAATTCAACCTGAAACCTATCCTATTAGCCCTACCATCAAAATACCTATTGACTAGTTTTACATGTCTAGTTGAGCGATGGAGAAGCATATTGGTTTTCAACCATTTTTTATGCTTCCAAAGCTGATCAAGTATTGAGATGGAGTTAGGGAAGCTGAATATTAATTATATAGGCTTTACACACATGATAGAATCCTTCATAGGTAATACAACTTCCAAAACCTCCTTATTTTCAACTATATTCTTGATTTTAGTTGGGAACCTTCACATTTAATATAGGAATGACATTCTTGACAGGGAATCTGACATATTAGACGCTTAAAGAGAGTTAAGAACACTTGTATGCCTAAGAAAATTGTACCACCCTCATTAATGAATCTAAAAGTGACCTTAAGTGATATTAAATGACTTAAGACTAAATCTGACCATGATTAAGGATAGTAGCATATTAAATGACATCAAAATGACCATGACACACCATATAAAATTATAATAGACCCCTATAAAAGTTTTTTACTATAGGGGGTTGACCTATTTTGAATTGTGATAAAAATAGTCAACACATTAGGAGTTGTTACGAGAACCTCTATGTTGCTTAGGATTCCACTGAATATGATATGGAGACCAATTCTCAACATGGTAAATCTAAAATTTTCAACTATAAGAATTGATACCTATAATTATTTGTAATGAATGTAATGTAAGGGTTGGCAATTATGTTGATTTTGACATGTATGTTAGTAATATAAGGGTGAATATTATTCTCAAAAATCTTTTACACAAAGTATTGATAGAATTGGACATCGATCTATGAGGTTTTGCTTGTAATCCATTTAATTAGATATGTTAATATGAATTATAAGTATTTGTGTTATTTAATGTTATAATCACAGAGTTTCCTATGTTATTATGAATGTTTCCTTCATTATACTATGTTGATGCATAAATCTCGATACCTATAAGTAGTTTTCATCATACATTAAACCTTTAAAAAAGTTTATTTCTCTATGATAAACCTTGCTTATGGATTTAAAGTCATGATTAAACCATTCTGTAAGATTTCTATTTAGTTTTTCACACTCTATCCTTGTAATTAACATATTCTGGTGAAACCCAATAACCTCTACTAACAATGGTGTAGCGAGTGTGGGTATGTTGCAATGGTTATCAAAACAAAGAGAGGTAGAGAGCTAGTTAGACCATAAAATTAATAAACTCATAGAGAAAGAAGGTCAAAGAATTGGGTGTAATCCAATAAAGATTATATAATAACACCTCTATGGTGAAATTTATGAGATATTTTGGTGTGAATTATCAAGATTGCTAGCTGATTGGTTGGCTCAAATTGAATATCACTATTTTTTACCAAGATCAAGTGACACCATTATGTGAACTAAGGGGAAGATAGAATAATTATAGAATCTAGAGACAAATTGGACTCATGCGATCAATCATTGGATAACTACCACTATTGATGGATATATCATTGAGTTCATAGTGCAAGGATATTTGTCTTTTGATGTAATGAAGGATCTATTTCTAAGATAAATTAGAGGAAATATTTTTTAGTGATTTATACTATTGATGAAAATGTTGGCTATAGAAAATGCCATGCTGCACAATCTTGCTAATATGGATTAGTCATTTTAGGGAAATGGGTGTGTGTACAAGATAGGGTAGAATGAATCAATGATGAAAAGATAAAGCTTTGAACTGAGCGCAACATGGAGAATCTAGAGGAGAAGGATCATAAAAAGACTCTAGAGTTAAAAAGAGAGTTAAGACAACAAAAGAGATAGAATACATATAGTGTGTTTTTGGAAACAATGAATAGAAAGAGTAGTAAAATTGATTATTTGGATGAGAGGAGATGATAATGAAAAGGGTATGGTAAATAAAAATAGAGTGAGGAGACCAGATCAAGTAGAGATAGAGTGAGCATAAGTGATGAGGATTTAACATGGATAAAATAAGAAGGTAGTAGTATAGAAGTAGAACAGATAAGTAAAAGTTCATAGTTTCCATAAAGGCTATTCCATAAAGAACATCAAGGATTAACTTATAGTCACAAACATAGTACATGTTTAAATTTAGAGAGATACATCTTCAGAGGTAAGGATCATCTCCCAAGGAATCACACATCCCCCTAGTCCATATTTTTTCAAAATCATAGTAATTCCCCTAGGATTTTAGATGATGACACTTGGCAAGGACCAACTATAGAATAATTTCATATAAAAAACTTGGAAGTACAAAAGGATGCATATCATGAAGTTTCATAGAGTTTTTTAGACCAATAAAAGTAGAGCATATGAACATTAATTTCTACATAGACATATCCTCTAATCATTACATAGGCTAAGGATTTAATTACACAACTTTCGATCTTAGAAGAAGAAGAAGAAGAAGAAGGAAATAATGAATATATATCTATAAATACAACATCTAAAGAACTAGAGGAGACATCACAACCTCCACCAGATCAAGATCCATCTCAAAGTGTGCATAAGTCTTTGAAAACACAACCACCCATAACACTGATCACAACACAATCAACTATGATACCTATAGAAATCCCTATTATGGTAGCTCAATTGAGTGATTTTATACACCTGGTTCTTGATGATGGGTTTATAGACCTTGAACAATACTTATTTACTTGTGACATGAAATGGAAGGCAAAGGAAATCACCAATGATAATATAAATAAGTTTAAATTGATTGGTTCTCTAGGTGGATGTGCACTAGAGTTCATCTTTTGGAAAAATATAGTCAAAGCATCCTTGAATGATGTTAAGAACAAGCTCATTGTATATTTTAAGTATAAGAAGAGTTGAATCCAAACAATTTATGATTTGAAGGAAATCTAACAAGGACCTTGGGAGACCATTGGTGAATATGATCATAGATTCTCTGATGTCATGAAAAAATTAGAATTTGTTTTGGAAGATAAAGATAAGTTTTCTTGGTTTATATAAGGTTTATAAACAAGGATCAGATTTTCCATAGCCCAAACTTAGTTTGGAGATAAAGTATATGCCAAAGATGCTACAACTTAGGTGGAGTAGATTTAAGAGTATGGGGACATAACTGTACCATTATCCAAGATAGTAAGTACCTTACAAACTATTTTGAGTAGATTAGGCAAGTTTTAAGGAAGGGATGAGAGACCCAAGTTAGATATATGGTGTATAGAGTGAAAATAACAAGGGTATCATAGAAATGAA
Source organism: Torreya grandis (assembly GCA_037957365.1). Taxonomy (NCBI): domain Eukaryota; kingdom Viridiplantae; phylum Streptophyta; class Pinopsida; order Cupressales; family Taxaceae; genus Torreya; species Torreya grandis. Next base: position 3,644,159 of record JARHVA010000944.1, read on the forward strand.
TGCCCCAGGGTTAAGATGAAGTTCTATAAGATATGTAGAGTGGTAGGGAATGCAACCTCATAGTTTCATATTTTAAACTAGTACATTAAAACTCCATAAAATGTGTATTATAAATTTTATAAGTCACTTACACATAATGACAATGATTGCCATGCACACTAGGAATTAAAGGAGGATATAACTAAGAACATGTTTTTGGTTACTATATAGAAATCCATAACTACACCAGATGTTACTCCTAACTCAGGGAACATCATACTAGGTTAGAATCCCTTAGTGATGCCTTGGGTCTTTGAATCATAATAAAAACCTCAAACACTGGTGGTTCCCTTACCTTCTACATAAAAATCAAATATCCACTCATAAAACTTCCCACAACTGACTATGACCAACCATATTAATCTCCATGAAATCTTGTGATTCTTCAAGTGAAATAATTAGGATGGGCCTTAAACCCATAACAACTAAAAGTGTCTAAATTTAATTGTTTTCCATAGCATCAAGGATGGAATACATCCTAGAATACTAAAAATTTTGGGCAATAATAACACCAAGATGGATGGGGATTTTAGGGGAATAGAGGAGGATATAGATGAGGATATTGAGGTGTTACACAGGAAGCGCAAAGAAATAATGGACCTAGGCCACCCATTTGTTGTTATCTCTATAGAGAACTAAAACATGTGCAAATAAATTATCCTATAAATCCCTAGAGGCAACCTCATTGCACATACTATAGGGTGACATAGTAGCATAATATAAAATATTATCTAGTTTTAGAAAGATGACAAAGGGAGAGAACTATTAGAAATGTTAACATGATCCATAAGCAGCTAAGGGAGGATCCCACTTTATAGGTAGTAACTAGGCAATAGAATGTAAAATAGGGGTTACCTCCATTGGAAATGCCTAAAAATGTGGTTATTAAAAATGCATAGCTAGATCAATATCTTGAACCTACTATTGAAAATTATTTGATGTAGGAAGATTTAAAGATTTTGAAGAAAATCCAACAACAAGGGATGAATGAAGGGGATGATGCATCTCTTGATGCACAAATGCATGGGCAAATAGTGCATATATTAAGACAATATGATATTGTCACTGTTCTGATAGATTTAATGAAACTCCTTAGTATGATATGAAATGAACATATCTCTTATAACATCATGAACCTACTCCATAGCATGTTGGCATGTGTGCAGAAAGGCCAATATAAAAAAATAAGTTGGTTTGGTTTATAAAGACCAAGAAACCATGGGATATTGATGCAAGGATGACATATAATTATATGGGTATGACATACCCAATGTTGTATTCAACTTTAGAATCTCCTTATCCACTTGGGAAGCCTTGGGAAGACCTACATTAAGATATAGTCTTATCACACTCATCCTTTGCAGACTATGTAAGGGTCAAACCTATTGGACACCTGGAGGATGTAGAAATCAAAGTCACATAACTCAACCTATGAGGTGATTTTGAAGTGATTGGTATGAAGACATATGAGACTCACTACCCTACTATGATAGGAAATAAGTGGGCCTATGATGGGTGTATGACTATTAACATAGTCATGAATTAGCTAGAGTCTCATCATGATGATAAGATAATTGTCATTCCTTTAAAAAAATGAGTCTAGGCCTTATATTATTCTAAAATATCAAGATTCATCTTATGTCAGTACCAATGCCAACTAGATGAAGGTCACATTTAAAGATAATCAAAAGGATTTATGAGAAACTAAGTAAAATTTCCTCTACAAGAATATTATTTCACAAAATTAGATTCTTAGTACAAAGCAACTTTTGAACATGATAGGGATGAATATCTTAGAGATCTCGTAGAAGGTTGAGGAATATGTGTGATCAATGATGGTAAGATCCCCAATACAATCCGATATAGATATTATATATCAAATGGGTTGTACCAAGTAGGACTATATAGAACCAAATCTAGAGGGTGTTCTCCCATAGGATAGATATTCTTTAATTACTGGAGACTTGAATACCCATGTACTTAATTGGGTGAAAGGATATCATGAGTTTCAACCATTATGAATGGTCTTTGTGACTAAGCACCAAATATTGTAGTATTTTTATATAGAAGATGTTGGAAAATTAATGACATGATTTCAACAACATGTACCAGATGATAACCAAAGGGTTAATACTCTTGACTATGCAATGAATAGAATTATTGCAAACTACTAGGCCATCTACAAGAATGCATAATTAACATGGGATGAAGCATGCAGGCTACTAGTAGATTGATTGTAGTTTTCAAAGATTGTTATATGAGATTGGCCTATCTATCATGAGGGAGAATGCCTAAAATTACATGTGTATTAGTGTATTGAGGTATGAATGTCAGAGGGTATTGCTTCTAACTTTTTTCCACATAGTTTCATCTATACCCTAGGTATTTTTCCTACAGCTTAGTATAATCATCAAGACCAATGAAGAAAAAAAAGTATTGGGCACAGAACCAAGATGATTTCATTCAAACATTAATTTTTGAAAATGACAATCCTTAGGTACAAGTAGATTTACACAAGATGAAATTTTTTCTAAGCATGGAAGAGTTAAAAATTTACCAACATGATGGGAACCTAGTTTGCACAAAGTCACAGAGAAAAACCCAACACACATCTTGTAGATTATATAAATTGGCCAAGGTGAATCCCAATGATGGATTTAGACATTCCAAAAAATATAAGAAGAGGATGATCAATACTCTTGGATGGATAATGATGATTACATGGATATATGGGATCTCTTTGAACTATAGAGAGAGTTAGAGCCTCTACTAGAGCCAGTCATAGAGGAAATAGATGAGGAAAAGATACAACATATGTAGTTCCTAGAACATGAAGGAGAACAAATACTCTATGGCTTCATTCTTAAAGAAGAATTTAGGATGTATCAAGAGACATTAAAGGAACACATAGTAAATATTGGTACAAAGATGGACCCAAAATGGTGCATACCAGAGATTATTAGATGTAAGAAGATTTCTTGGAGGTTTTATAGTTACTACGAGACTATTAGGATGTATTTCATACAACTTTCATAGAAGTTAAATGTGTGGATACTTATTTGGGGGAGATGTACATAGAGTTAAAGGAGTGCACACAACCAATCAAGAAGAGACCATATAGGCTAAAACCAAACATGAAGATGAAAGTGAAAGCTAAACTCGATCACATGTTACAAGCAAACATTATCTTCCCAATCTATAAATTTGACTAGGTCGGCCCCATGGTAGTACAACCAAATAAGACTAGGGAGATACACATTTGTGGAGATTACCACATCCTTTTTTATGCTTGTGTCAATGACC